>MNCI01033354.1:719631-742128 GCA_015680685.1 Gnetum montanum
GATTTTCTTTCGCAAGTTAGACACTCGGGAGTATGTTTGGTACTTGTCATTAAATAGTTCTAACATACTACTCCACCTACGAATGGATTTTGATTCTAAAGATCAGCACCAACTTTCTACTTCTTTAACTAATGTTCGTGGAAACAACTTAAGTTTTTGCCATTTGTTCTCTATGTTCTATAAGGAACATGCATCATGGAATGCTTGTAAATGATTCTAAGGATTAGCGTTGTATCCCCCTTCAAATCATGGGATGTTGTTCATATCTAATCTCTTAATTCTACTATCTTTTTTATGCCTTGTTGGAATTATAACAACCTCAATTATGTCCAAAATACTTCAAATAGCGAGTAGGGGTTCATCATGATTATCTCTTCCATGGTGTATATGATGCCTACATTATTTCCTACTCTCCCTTCTTCTATGTTGTGACTCTCTAGAGTGCCCTCATCCCCTTTCCTAGCTATTTCATCTATGACTTCCACTTTACCTACCTTTATCCCTATGGTCTTCTTCTTTATGACCATGTCTAGATATTGAAGGAGAGGGTGAAGGAGATGATGAAGATGAAGAAGAAGGAGAACCATCACCATGATGGTGTCTGCTACCTTCTCTTCTGTGATCTTAGCCCCGATCGTGATTGTGATCAAAATGTCCACCTTTATCATGAGTTTGTGTCCCTTCTTCAAACCCTTTGTGTCCATGGGTATCAGAACCTAGGTTATGAATAGTGGAATGAAGGTTTTGATACACAACCCCTTAGCCAAAGTCAAGGGGAGGAACATCATTGTGTGTCTGACTGCCTGAGGTAGGTTCATCACCCTCATTTTTGCTTAAGACATGTGGGGCATCCTGGAACCACTTACCCTTCAAAGACATATGATATCTCTCCTATTGCAAGTCTATGGGATGGTATTCTCTCAAGTCATAGTCTTGCACAATGTATTCTGTGTGTAAGTGTGGCATGCCAATTCATGTGAGAGCATGAAGAAGCATACTCGGGACTGAATGATCAAGAGGTAACACTATGTTACCTTCTAAGTCTCGCTAATGTAGTTGTTCATCTTGATGGAGGATAAAGGTGAAGTCTAGTATATACTCATTGGGATGAATATCTACCACTAGAACTTGTTGAGGAACTGGTAGATCAACATCATGTGTATTACGTCGTCGACTATTTTTTATTTTAGACCTAGGCAGTGGGACGCTTTTGTACAAAGAAGGAGACATACTTGTCTGCTTAGTGTGCAATATATTCTTGTTTATTATTTTTTCAACCAACCCTAAGGGTTCATTCCAATTATGTGAATGATTTCCTAAGTTCTAATTAACGCACAAACAACTAAGTCCCTAGCAACAGCACCAATGATGAGTGGAAAGGTACCCCTATGCTTAACCATATGAATATGGGCATTTCATGCATGATTCGGTTGAATTCCAAGGACTAAGTGCTTATGCACCCTTGTGGAACAAGGACAGGTTGGTTGATCGTTGTCTTCCCAAGCTTACCTATATGTCATGATTCTATGGTTAAGTAAGCTTGAGGCATATAATTTTTATAGCTTTTATGTTTTTATGTCCCGCGCTAGTAGGGAAGAGAGAGGTAACTAAGTGATGAATTTAACTTAACTATTGATTAACTAGGCTTTAACTAATCCTAACACCAGTATCCATTCTCACTTGTCGTACACATCTTGAACTAGTACAACACTACTGGGATTACCAAACGCTAATTGTTACTGGGTTACCAAGTGTTACACGCATGCTCAAAGTGATCGTACTGAGTGTAATTTAATGATTTGCTAAATTGATCAAAATGAATTACTATGCTAATAATAGAAATGTAAATATAAAATAAAATAAAATAAATGCATACGAAAATAAAATAAAAGAAATGTGTAAGAAAAAAAATTTCAAGTGCTGCAAGGATGAATCAAAG
Source organism: Gnetum montanum (assembly GCA_015680685.1). Lineage (NCBI taxonomy): Eukaryota > Viridiplantae > Streptophyta > Gnetopsida > Gnetales > Gnetaceae > Gnetum > Gnetum montanum. The sequence continues at coordinate 721,571 of MNCI01033354.1, forward strand.
AGCTTGTCTTTATTGTTGTACACAAGGTGTGCTCAGGTACACAATGCTCAAATAAAGATCCGTCCATAGTTCGACCTCCTACTGTGGGCACTTGGAAAATAATCTAACCTTTAAACAAACTACAAGAGTTTCGCTATTGCTACAAAACTTCTTTCTAATTGTGTGCCTGGGCACTATATTTATAGACTTGGGAGCAACTACTCTAATAATTAGAGTAACCACTCTAATAATTAGAATAACTACTCTAATAATAACCACTCTAACTATTAGAGTAACCACTCCAATAATAACCGCTCTAATAATAACCACTCTAATTATTAGAGGAACTGCTCCAATAATAATCGCTCTAATAATAACCACTCTAATTATTAGAGTAACCGCTCCAATAATAACTACTCTAATAATTAGAGTAATCACTCCAACAATAACCGCTTTAATAATTAAAGTAACTACTCCAATAATAACCACTCTAATTATTAGAGTAACAACTCCAATAATAACCGCTCTAATAATTAGAGTAATCACTCCAATAACAACCACTCTAATTATTAGAGGAACCGCTTCATCAATAATTGATGAAGTGTCATTCAGTTGATGCATCGACTAGGCTGCGTATATGTGGCCACATTGACGTAGCCTTCCATGCATCGACGTGGCTCCATTTATGCAGAGCCTATTTCAACCTATAAATAAGAGGGCCTTCTGCCTCATTTAGGTACCTTTCAGTTAGTTGTAGCGAAGCTCTTGCAGTTTGCTCCCATAGGAGATGGAATATTTTCCAAGTGCATGATGGTATGGCAAACTCAGCCTCATGTTAATTTTCTCCTATATTAAATCACACTCTCCTTTTTTCTAAGTTCTCCTTCCTCCTTGGCCACCTATTCAATAAGGCGCTACAATTGATGGACGCTTAGCTCCGATAGTCATCCCTAGGCGTACATGCCAAGGATCTTTTACGTTTCAAAATGGAGCCCATCAATGATGTGGTGAAGCTGTGCCCGCTGAGAGTAACCATGACCAGGGCACCAATGCAACAATGAGTAGTACCTGCTCATGGTGGCATCCAAGGGTTCATGATTCCCTCCCTCGTCTTTATGGTTTTCTTCCCATGTATCCCTATGACATCTAACCCTCCCTTTGCCCTCACTCTGCATTGCTCTCACATCAAAAATATATATAATAATAATAAATGGTAGAACTTTGTCCCCTAGCTACAAACATATTAGTCATAACCCATGTTGCCTAGCTTAACATATTAAGCAAAGAGGATTCAATATTATAATTTTTCAGGGACATTTTCTCCTAACAATTAACATCACACAAAGATAAAACAAATTCATTAAGACAAGCAATAAGGTATAACCTAACTTTAGTAACAACCTTACTAACGATTGGTCCTGTGTGATTGTAGATGGCCTTGAAACGTGGACAACAGGAAGGTCCTGCTCAAGTTGGGATCAAGTGACCTAGGACAGGTGAAGGACAAGTTCCTGTCGAACAACATGCAGAGCAGGAGGAACAATCATTTAAACTGTAATCATCCTTGTAACCCACGTAATTGTTTGAGATCTGTGGGAGGTGTTAACTCGACAATGGCTTTGATCTTATCAGGGTCTACTCGTATGTCGGTTTCTGACACCACAAACCCCAACATGCACCCGGTTTTGATTGTTCCCTCCTGCTCTGCATGGCCCTCTCTAGCTGAGACTATTCTCGGGTTGATCTAATCCTTAATAGTGATGTCTCTCAAAAAATCAAAGATATCTAGAATTGGTTACCTAGTCCCCACTAGTCAATCTAGTAATTATTCATGATGGGCTATGTTCTCAGGGAGACCGCTCTCAAGGAGGGCGTTCTCCAGGGAGACCGCTCTCAACGAGGGCGCAACAGGGAGAACGCTACCGATGAGGACGTCCTCAGGGAGACCGCTCTCAAGGAGGGCATTCTCAGGGAGGGTGCTCTTAGGAAGGGCGCCCTATGAAAGAACGCTCTCAAGGTGAAAACTCTCCCTGGAGCGCCCTCGTTGAGAGCGGTCTCCCTGGAGAATGCCCTCCTTGAGAGCGGTCTCTCTGACAGTGCCCTCATCAAAAGCGTTCTCCTTGGAGCACCCTCGTTGAGAGCGTTTTGTCAAAGATTTGATAATTATCATGACATTCCAAAATCACTACAAAATAGAAACTTATTCTACGATCCCACAATCCCTACTAGTAATGCTAATAAAATATGGGTAAATAAAATTCACAAGAAGTGTTGTCTAAGGTAAAGTCCCTAAAGTCCAAAAAATAGGGATTTGACATACCATCCTACACCCTTATAATTGTGGTCACGAGGGACCCTAAAGTCCCTCGTGACCCAGTGTTGGCCCAACGGTCCCTCGTGACCAAGCGTTGAACCAGCGGTCCCTCGTGACCAAGTGTCGGCGCAACGGTCCCTCGTGACCACAATTATAATATGTACATAAAGAAAATGCCTTACTACCTCATGTCACAACCCAAATCGAACTTTGAGCATAAAGATCACTCAAAGTATACCCCAATTCTTGTCCAACCTTTAGAGCTTCTGAAGTAGCTACTGGTAGTAGGGTACATCCAACACAAGAAAATGTCAGAGGAGGTATTTGGGAATCACTTTACACACCTCCCACAGATCTCAAACAATTACGTGGGTTACAAGGATGATTGGGGAATCATTGGACCACTTCCTCTTCATAGAATCATAACACTGCTTTAGTTGATTAATTCTTCTCTTTATTCAGCATGCCTAGTTGGAATTTTCACAACCTCTGTAATGTTTATCATACTTCAAGTTGCAAGAAAAGGTTCATCATCATCATGATTTTGATGACACCTATGATGTCCTCTACTACCCCTTCATTCATGACAGGCCTACACTGGCTATCTTTCACATGCCTAGTTGGAATTTTCACAACCTCTGTAATGTTTATCATACTTCAAGTTGCAAGAAAAGGTTCATCATCATCATGATTTTGATGACACCTATGATGTCCTCTACTACCCCTTCATTCATGACAGGCCTACACTGGCTATCTTTCACATGCCTAGTTGGAATTTTCACAACCTCTGTAATGTTTATCATACTTCAAGTTGCAAGAAAAGGTTCATCATCATCATGATTTTGATGACACCTATGATGTCCTCTACTACCCCTTCATTCATGACAGGCCTACACTGGCTATCTTTCACATGCCTAGTTGGAATTTTCACAACCTCTGTAATGTTTATCATACTTCAAGTTGCAAGAAAAGGTTCATCATCATCATGATTTTGATGACACCTATGATGTCCTCTACTACCCCTTCATTCATGATCGGCTCTTTATTCAAGCGTTGATGTATCTGATCCCATTGGCGTGACAGCAATAAAGACGAACTACTCAAGCATTCCTTGTAGCATTTGGACTTAGCTATTTTATGCATTCAGTAGTTTAATACGTTTATGCTTTGTTAATTACCTGTTAATTACTTAAGTTTCTATTATTGTTATCTTAATCGTTATCACTCATTCATAGTTCGTAAAGGCCATAAATACGACCATCTCGAACGTAAATCAAACACTTGGTAAACCTAATGACGTTTAATGTCTAGTAACCTAGAAATGTTAGGAGATGCTTGAAACATGCTCGGAAGATGGGATCGGATACTTATGCTAGGAATAGTTAGAAGTAGAAGCTAGGATAATTATAGATCAAATAATAGTTTATCACTTACTTTTCATATCTTAATTAGCCGCCAAAAGATAAGTAAAAAGCTATAAAAATCATTAGCCTTAATCTCACTTAACCATCGTAAATAGAACCTCACAAGCGAGATTAGGAGGACAATGAACATTCTAACCCAAGGTTTCACTGGTTAGAGTCTAGTGTATATTAAGTGCTTACAGTCTATGAAATTCGACTGAGTCACATGTGTACACCCGTGATTCGTATGGTTGGGCGTAGGGGTACCTAGCCGCTCATCATTGGCATCGTTGTCGGGGACTATTAGTCTTACATGTGTTATCTAACCTTAGCAAAATTGTCATTCAAGTCATTGGAATAGACCTAGGATAGAAATATTTACGCACGCTAGGCGGATTACAGTTAGTAGTAAGGTACATCGATTACATGGACCATCTAACGTCCAATATGTCTTCTCACAAGAGGGAGATATCCATCCCACCAATGCCACAAGAATGTCGGGTGGTGTACAGGCATCCCAATGATTATGTCCCTGACTTCACTTTCATCCTACATCAGGATGAACATCTACGATGGCGGGACATGGAGAGAAGCATTCTGCCACCGCCCAACCAATCAGCTCCTATGATGTTATATCATAATCTGAGAAGATTAGGCATCCAGGACTGTGGAGCAGAGTATGTCATGGAGGACCATGACTACCGGGACTATCATCCCATGGAGACCCAATGCACAAGAGACCAGCAATAGGCGAAAAGATATGAACACCTAAAGGGAAAACAATTCAGTAAACCCTTATTCTCGCAAGGGCTGCAGGACGATGGGGATCCCATCTTTCATGACACCCATTCAACCGAACTTCCCCTGGGACAACAGGTCCTTCAGTCCATCATTTAGAACAAACCTCTAAGTGACCACAATCCTTAAGGGGATGGAGGGTCACATAGCAAGGATGAGTGGGATGACCAAGGCCATCATCAAGGTAGAGGGGGAGATTGACACCAGAGCGGTGGCGATACCTCTCCTTCTTCCCCATCCTCTCGCTCTCCTACACCTTCATCCAGCTCAGGCTCTGAATGTAACCGAGGTAGGAAGGGGTGAAAGGATGGTGGAACAACACGAGGAAATGCATGACCAATCATGTGATGCTCGTCGACATGAGAGGAGGGGTAGCCGGAATCATCATAGACATCATGGTTCTCAGCAGGACTATGATTCGGATGAGTTGTTGTTGGCTACTTGGAGCATGCTCCAAATCACTGAGGAAGTCCAAATTCCTAGTAGGAACATGAAGGATAGTTGGATCAAGCACATTGACATGAATAGCATCCCAAGATTTGAAGGGGGATACAACTGTGATTTGCAGACTCACTTGCAGGCATTCCATGATGCCTGCACCCTATAGAACATTGACAATGATTGGTAGAAACTGAAGTTGTTCCCTCGCATGCTCATCAAAGAAGCTGAAAGTTGATACCAGTCCTTGGAGTTGGAATCAATCAGAAGATGGAGTATGATGCTTGAAATTTTCAATGACAAGTATCAAACATACTCTAGGGTGGCGAATCTGAGACGGAAGATCCAAGGCTGGAAACAAGGGAATCATGAACCCTTGGATGCCACCATGAGCAGGTACTACTCATTGTTGCATTGGTGCCCTGGTCATGGTTACTCTCAGCGGGCACAGCTTCACCACATCATTGATGGGCTCCATTTTGAAACGTAAAAGATCCTTGGCATGTACGCCTAGGGATGACTGTCGGAGCTAAGCGCCCATCAATTGTAGCACCTTATTGAATAGGTGGCCAAGGAGGAAGGAGAACTTAGAAAAAAGGAGAGTGTAGAAGAATTCAACTGAGATCCTTCCCTCAGAAAAAGGGAAGTCTGATTTTGTGATGAGTAGGATGAATCACCACTAGAAGCAGCGGTGAATCAAAAGACCTTACCGTTACAAAACTTTGCATCTGAAATTTTGGCGAAGGTGGATAAGATGTGGGACTCCTTGGACAAAAGAGTCCAAAGAGTGTTGAAAATCGTAGAGGAGTCTAGAGAACAAAGTAATGACCGTGATCAGCGTAGGAAGAAGGAAGCTGAACGTGCCCAACATAAGGGCAAGGGCAAGGTTGCTATAGCAGAACAGGTTGCAGAATCTGACACCGAGGAGGATGATGAATGTGACATATGCCAATATGAACATCCTAAGGGATGTTGTCCTATGGTGTCACATCTTCAAGAGTCCGGGGTGTACACATTGAACCCCTGCTTGGCACAACAACAAACACCCCGAAGGTTACCTTATTCACAAGGCAATTCCAGGTGGTTCCACCAACAACAACAAGGATATTATCCAAGTGGAATGCCACCGAAACCGTATGAATACTTCCAACAGTGGTAGCAACCACAAGTGTGGGGGATGCTACCTCTAAGGCAGTAGTACCCTTACAAACAGTCGGATCCTTATGGGTACTATGTTCAGCAACCACTCTTTCCAAGAGACTCTTCCAATCATGTGGCCTTTTCAAGTTATTACCACCCTCCAGAGTATTTTCAACCTCAATCTCCATCACCCAAGGGGAAGAGCCCACACCTCTTCTATCCTCCATCACCTTCTCCTACCACTCCTCCACAACATCCCACTCAGCTGCCACTTGCCCCTCCAATGCAGGAAGAGATACCGCCACAACTGCAACAACGAAATGCTACGAGGGCTATTAACTTGCAACCGGCACCTCAGCCGAGTGGACCAGAACCCAAACCATGAAAACTTCCTTTCTTCTAGCCTAATAATTTGAACACACCCTCGCATACACCTGTGGCTAGTGCCTCTAAACCTTCAAGCACCTCCACTATTCCATCGCCTGAATAGCCTTCAAGCCAACCGCACTCCAATGTGCAGACGGTTATGCTCACACATGCAATGACCGACTAGATCAAAGCAAGTCATCTTCTTGAGAAATTGACTAATCTGGGAAGCCCCCTCATCTATCTTTAGGTGGTAGGGAACGATCCATGCAAAGCTCTTCTAGACTTGGGGTTAGGAATCAATTTGATCTCTCATGACATGTACAAGGACTGGAACTTGCCCCCGCTAAAGAAGAGCAAAATCTGACTCGAGTTAGCAGACCAATCCATCACCATTCCCTTGGGATTGGTGGAGGACATCATGACCACCGTTTGAGGGTGGTCCTATCTTGCTGATTTCCTAGTCATCTGTGTAGAGAATTGTAAGGAGAACTTCCCAATCATCATGGGAAGAGCTTGGCTAAGCATGATGGACGCACGACTAGGACTCCAAGATCTATCCCTTAAAATTTCAAAAGAAAATCCTTTCAGGAAGATCGAGAAGAAGTGTGTTCCATGCATCATGTACAATGACTCAAGGTCCAACTATGTGCAGTAATTATGGTCCGCTAAGCAGATATCCATTAAAGCATGCAGTCGATGTACCAAGGAATCACCTATTCAACAGTGCCTATACGCAGCAGCCACAAACCAAGAGGGAATCTAGTGGCTGACAGCTGATCCCACTAGTAGCACATCATGCATGGAACCATCTAAGGGGCTTGTGCAAGCCTATGTTGAAAGTATGGATGAGATGGAAGAGGTCCATCAATAGGTCTCCATTGTTGATAACCAAGATGACTGGGGGAAACTACAAATCCCTGAGAGCTTCAACCAAGATCCCCTGGAGCTAAAGTCTTTACTGGCTCACTTGGAATACACATTTTTGCAAAATGGAAAGTCAATAATCATCAATGTCATCCTTGCCCCTGAATAGAAAAAGAGATTGTTGAAGGGGGTACACAAATGGGTTGCTGTGTTTGCATGGTCATATCCTAAGTTGACTGGAGTTGATCCTAGGGTTTGCTAGCATCGAATCTATATTGACCCTTCCATGAAGCCATGATGACAGCTACAAAGATGATTGAATCCCAAACTAAAGCAGGTCATAAAAGATGAAATCAAACAATTGCTAAAGGTAGGGTTCATCTATTCTATTGCTGATAGCAAAGACATATTTAAAAGAAATATCCAAATTTTTTTGAGAAGTTATGTATGTTTAATATAGACATTTTCCCATCATGTTCCATTTTCTAATTGTTTCAATAATCATTGAACATGTGAAGTTTGCATATTCAAACTACTTTTATGTTGACTTGAAGGGCCAATGCAAATTTGATTCAAATGACTAAAAGTATTAAGAAAACAATAGAATTTGTATTCATGAATTTTATCTAAAATTAAATCTAGGTAACAAAAATAGAAATATTCTTCCCGTGTTCACTTATTAAGCTCATGAAAATTAATGCAAACCCACTCGTTATTGTGCCCAAGAAAGGTGGCAAGTGGAGGGTTTGTATTGATTTCCAGTTGCTCAATATGGTGACCTTCAAGGACCATTTCCAGCTCCCATTTGTGGACCAAGTGTTGGACACCATCGCAGGGCACCGCAACTACAGCTTTTTGGATGGTTATAGTGGTTATAACCAAATCCAAATAGCACTAGAGGACTAGGCCAAAATAATGTTCACAAGTCCATGGGGGAATTTCGCATACAAGAAGATGCCCTTTGGCCTATGCATCTTTCAGCAGCAAATCGGTAATGGGGTAGAAGTCTTCATCGATGACTTCTCCACCTATGGGACCACGTTCGAGCAAGCCTTGGACCATCTGGAGCAAGTTCTAATAAGGTGTTTAGACACCAATCTGCAGCTCAATTGGTAGAAGATCCATTTAATGGTCCAAGAAAGCATTGTGTTGGGGCATCGCATCTCTCAAACAAGGATTAGTATGGATCCTGAAAATATCACGGTCATCCAAGGAATCACCCATCAACCAAGTACTGTCAAAGATGTTTGGTCATTCCTTGGACACACTGGTTATTACCGGTGATTCATTGAAAACTTCTCGAAGATCGCCAAGTCATTGGTAGAACTTACAAAGAAGGATGCTCTATTCATCTGGACCAAGGAGTGTGAGTCTGCATTCTAAGTGCTAAAACAGAAACTCATAGACACTCTAGTTCTACGGGCACCTAATTGGTCTAGACCCATTTACATTATGACAGATGCATCCAACTATGTCTTGGGAGCTGTGCTTACACAGTGTGACGATAAAAAACATCCACTGTGCAAGCTGTAGCATTGTGGGTGCTTAGCTGAACTACACCACCACCGAAAAGGAGTTAATGGCAATGGTGTTCACCTTGGACAAATTCTGGCACTATGTGCTCGGATATGAGGTGTTTGTGCATACTGACCACAGTGCTATCCCATTCCTAATGAACAAACCAACGGTGAGCTCTTGCATAATCCAATGGCTGGTGATTATTCAGGAGTTTGATCTTACCATGGTAGATCGGAAGGGGACCGAGAATGTGGTCGCTGACCACTTATCTCAGTTGCGATGGGATGATGCAAAAGAGGAGGAGCCCTTATTTGACTAATTTCCAGATGAACTCCTCTTCACAGGCACTATTGATCTTCAAGTGCCCAAGGAATCCCCTTAGTTCAACCACATCCTCACCTACCTCACCATTCAAGAGTTGCCAAAGGAGTGGAACCATCGACAGAAACAATAGTTTCTCCATAAGGCCAAGCGTTTCATGGAAATCAATGGCCACCTTTACAAGGTGTGCGCAAATGGCTTGGTTCAATGGTGTGTCCCTGACGGTGATACATTATGCATCCTTCAGGATGCTCATGAGAGCCCTTGTAAGTGCCACTATGCTGGATACCACACCGCCATTAAGATCCTACTTGTAGGGTATTACTAGCCCACCATCTTCAAGGACACACAATGGTTCACCCGCTCCTGCGAACGATGCCAAAGGGACAATGGGATGACAGTACGGTTGGAGGGATCTCAGTAGTGGATCCAGCCACTGGAGCCCTTCGACATTTAGGGTATCAACTTCATGGGACCCATCACACCCTTGTCAAAAGGAAAGGAATACATCATCATAGCTGTGGACTACTGTACAAAGTGGGTAGAAGCAACAGCCATCGTTGACTATTCTTCTGACACTGCCGTATGATTTATCCAGCAAAAAATCGTCAATAGGTTTGGTGTGCCATGTGCACTCATTTCTGCTAATGGGACTCACTTTATAGGTGTCACTTTTCGAAAGCTCATGCAACGCTTAGGGGTAACACATAAATTTACAACGCCCTATCACCCCCAAGCCAATGAGCAAGCTGAAGTTACCAATAGGGAGATCACCAAGATCCTTACCTGAGCCATTAGCAAATACAAAAAGGATTGAAGCACCAAACTCAACGATGCCCTCTGGGCCTATCACTCCACTTGGAAACTTCTTGTAGGGTACCCTCCCTATGAGTTAGTGTATGGAAAGTTACCAACACTTCCAATTCAGGCTGAAGTCTACACACTATCCACCGCCAGTGACTTAGGCCTTGACCTACCGCTAGCACAATGTGAATGACTAATCAATTTAAGTGTGCTAGATGAGAATCGATTAGTGGCCCTCTCTTCAAATGAAATCCACAAGGCCTATAACAAGAAACGACATGATCTTAGGATTTGGAAGGTCACATTTAGATGTGGAGACAAGGTGTTGTATTGGAACCCCTCACATGTATCCCAACCGACCAAGTTTCAAACATTGTGGGAGGGACCTTATATTGTCTCTGAAACCTTCCCATCTAGGGCCTTGCTCATCCACAAACCTGAGGACCCCACCAGAACACAATTAGTCAACTACCAACAATTGAAACCTTTTCGTGAACTCCACTCAACCAGTGCCACTGCCTCATCATCAACAAGCCAACCTCGCTCCATTTTTTGTTTCTCCTCCTTTTCATCCAGTCATGGGGGGACCATCATCCCTGCTAATCCATTCCACTGCACCCGTCATAGTTTTAAAATTTTTTTTTTACACCTTTTCATTTTCACCATCATTCATACATTTACAAATTCTTTGTACATCTTTTCCTTTCTTTAATTATTTTTCATTTCTTTGTGTATGTTTCATTTTTCACGTAATTTCTAATACATCGTCGTATTGTCTTCAGATGTCCAACGTGGACAATTTTCATCGCGATGGGTAATGTAAGAGTCTACCTCATTGTCTGGCTCCCACCTTCGCATGATTGTCCTTAGACATTACATTTGTTTTCACCTCATAAACTCAGCAGTGAGTCCATGTCATCCACCCATTCACCATTCCATGGTTTTCTTTTTGTTGAGAACATGCAACCCCTTCACTTAACAACAATATAATTAATGTGTAACTTGTATAGTTCCCAGACTTAGGGATGATCCACTAGTTGAATCGAGTGTGAATTCAAAGGAAATGCAATATTTTTCGCTCTATTCTATTCCTTGAGTTGCTCGTATGTCCTTACGGATTCCCTACCACTCCACGTCCTTCTCTCCTAGGAAGCTTCTAGGTAGTTTGACCTTGCATGGTGTGGTCCTCACCAAAAATTTCAAAAAAAAAAAACAAAGAGAAAAACAAGGAACAGAAAAAAGATAAAATAAAATATTTAAACATGAGTATTCAAAGCACACCCCTTGGTCGAATACATGCGAACATGCATGGGTATTTGCATGGTGTGGTTCCCCCCGAAAAGAAAAAAAATCATCACGAGGTGGGAATTCAAAGCACACCCCTTAAACCACCTCTCACAGGCCCCAAGCACTAGTTATGGGACTTCCTTGGTCCCCTCTAAATTTTTCCCATTTCACTTCCTTCCTCTCATGTTTGCTGGAGTGGTGGTTCTTTGTGGGGTCATTCTTGCTTCCTTGGGGAATGGCTGAGACTTCGTCTATTACTGCGATGTCACTGAATGCAGATGGTTTTGGGTCTGAACTTAGGAACGGTTCTACCAAGTCACTTAACCACAACTACACATGGGGTTTCATGTGGCCGACTATCGAAATTCTATCTTATCATCTCTCTCTCTTCACCCAATTCTCTCCATCACTCACCTCACTACCTGTTTTATGTTGTGAAGGTTCGTCATGATATCCATGGGTTTCCCATGCCTTGGTGGGATCTCTTGGGTAGGTGTCTTAATTGGCAAACACCATTTCTTGGCCCTAGGGCCCACAAACCCTAGTGTTGAGGATATGTTGGGGCTACGAAGGCTATTGCCTACTATGGGGAGGATCCACCTACATATTCTTGGTCCTGCTTGTTAAGTCTCCCATCCGGTGGATTTCATAGTTGATTATTTTCAGGATCCCATTGCTCAATTTCTTCCCCACGGAGTTCTTTTGAGTCTCGTTCTCCTCTTTTTATCTCCTTTTCAAGCCCAATTACCTTCCTCATGTCCTCAGCCATGTCCAGGCCTCTCACGCACTTCAACCATCCCAATTTGGCATTTCAAATTCATCATTTCAGGCTTTTTCCAGGTTGGTCAATGCTGGTCAACGGGTAAACACCCCTGCGTATACGAGGCCCCGTATACGTAGTCTCTACATATACGCAACTGCATATATGTGGCCCCATCGATGCAGCGCCTAACCCCTATATATACACCCGTTGCACTTTGCAATTTTCATCATTTGGAGTCCAAATTGAGGGGAGTTTTTGCCATTTTTTCTGCCTAACCTTTCCCAACGCACCTACATTCCATCGCGAGTCTACCTCAACCGATCCTTGCCCTTTTATGCAACTGGAGGTATGCTCTCAGTTGTGGGGGGTTACGCCTAGGTGTAATTAATTAATTAATTAGTTAGTTAGTTGATCAATTATGAAAATTTTGGCTCTAACCCATAAATTAACACTCTGAAAGACTTAATGGTGTGCCTATGCCAACAACATAACTTGGTCAAACTAAGAAGACGTATACAGACCCTCTTAAGCTACTTATGTATGGTCTAATGTGAAATTATGTTTGATTGCAGATGGCATCCAAACCGAGGTACCCAAGGGGTGAAGGACTATCACAACCAAGGGACAAGCGTCCACGCATAGGAAGGGGACGAGGAGTGTAACCACCAGAGCATGTGGAGGGCTCTCATGCAACTAGGCCTCTCCACGAAGGACCTGACATGGAATCTTTCCATCAGATTCCTAAAGAGGAGATTCCCGACGAGCAATCGTAAGGGGATGAGACTCCTAGGATAGCACCACAACTTAAGGTCACCCTTACCCAAGCCTGCCTTAAGGCTATCACGCCATGAAAGGTGCAATAGATGATCCTCCAAGAGCTAAATTTTGGACCATTCCTCGAGAATGCACCAAAAAAAGTGAGGCTCCAACTATAGAACTCTCCGATGTGGCCAATCATCACAACCAGTGGTGAATGGTACTTAGGAAAAACTTATCTCTTCTAGATGAATTGGCAACCAGGGTCTAGAGTAAGAATCAAAGACATTTATGTCTCTTACTCTTCGGAGGCGATAGCGTAGGCTCTAGGGTTGCCTGAAAACAGGGCAGATGTGGTGGAAATTCTAAAATAGGTCGATCCAGAGGTAAAGGTGGAATGGACCAAACAGTGCTACAGGGTAGAGCGCAAGGAATTTGGCTCTTTAACCACGGTGGAGAGAGTGTACTCAAAGATCACGTCTTACCACCTGAATCCAATGGTAAGACCCAGTAAAATCACAACCTTCTCCGCTTGTGCGTGTGTCGCCTTGAGTGAGAAATTCCCAATGAGTCTTCCATAGTTGCTATTTTTGGAGATTGAAAAGAGGTTTGCTAAGAATGAATGTGGAAGACGAGCTCTCCCCTTTCCCTGCCTAATCTGAAAGTTGTGCAAATGGGTAGGGATAGCACGGTACTCCAACGATGTAATCCAGCATGCCCTGGCTGCCTCTTAGCAGAAAATGATAAAAGATAGAACCCTTGCCACCACACAGACCGAGGAGGAGCAGCAACCACCTCCACTACCCACACAAAAAACACAGTTGAGCTCACAAACCATAGCAAAATACATCCACAAGATCTAGGAAATGCTCTCGAGCCAACAAGAGCAACCCAGTAGGACTGGTAGAGGAGAAGACCCTTTAGTCTATCACCCTACCATGAGCCACCTAGAGCAAGTGGCTCAATCAGTTATCTTGCTTGAAAGGGCAAGGTCGATATTCTTTGCCACCCAAGCACAAGTTCCAACCAGAACTAATCCAAACCTCTAAGAGGTAACAGTATCAACCCAATAGTTATTCCCTGAAATTTCAGGGAATGCTGCTTACTACAACCTAGTTGGAGGTGCTCTTAGCAACGGGCAAGAGCCTCATTTTGGAAGGGCAACTTGAAGCTGCTCAAGTTGCTTGTCAGCGCTTGGCAATGGAGGTAGCCCAATTAAGAGCTCAACTTGTTGATCTAGCCATCCTCAACCATGACATCACCAAGGATAAAGCTTTTCAACAACTTCAACTTAAACTTCAAGTTGTTGAGGATGTGTGAGAGACAACGATCTTCGATAAATCCTTGGTAGACGTTCAAGCATATCACTTAGAAAAGTACTTGGCGGTGGTTCACTAGGAGAATGTGCAACTGACCGCGGAGGTTCATCGCCTGCACAATGTTGGTGCAAAGAACGAACACATGAAATATTTTATCCACCAACAACAGGAGGAACTAGCCAAGGTGAACGCTGACATAAGGAGGTTGGCTACCGAAAATCGAAATCTATCAATGGAGGAGGTTCAGGAATTGCAACAGAAGTCTGCAATTGAAATTGCCGCTTGGAAGAATGAAGCCCTAAAATTTGAAAAATTCAAAAATCATTACAGGGACTAAGTGGGATTGCAGAAGGAGGTAAATGAGAATCATATTCAAGTTGTCAAGGCCAAGATGAACCAAGTGCTCCAGCAGCTTCGAGAGGGAGGTGATGCATGGAAACCTATCTTTGATGGGTTGAACACCTACAATAAAGCTGAAATTTGTCTAAAAGAGCTGCATATTGAGGATATGATAGAATACATAGAGCTGGCCAACCTTCGATATGCAAACCTGTCTATGCTCACAGCCAAGAGACCACAGTCAGAGTTAGAAAAGTAAGTGGCCGCCTCGTATTCCCTATACCAGGATGAGTTCTAGGCACATAAGGCAACAAAGCAAAAGCTGGAAATGGAAAACGTGGAACTCGAGGTTCTCCCCACAAGCTTTGAAGGATAACGTATAGTTGCAGAGAACTTGGCCCATAGAATGAATGACTACCAGCAGCTGCAGGCATCAATCCGAGTGTTTGACATCAAACATAAGCAATTCGCAGCTTGGTTTGTCAACCTGAAGGAACTCCTTCAGGTGCTGCCATGCCCTTGGGATGTTCCAATTCTAGCACACATTGGAGAAGCTACCTGGACTGTGAACAACCCTAGAAGCAAAGAAGAAAAGATGAGGGCTCTCTTTGAGGCTTTCGGGCTACCTCCAGAAGTTGCAACTACCACAGGACAACCATCATTCATGCCACCACCAACGCTTAGGCCAGAGGCTGGAGAAGGTCCGTCAGAACCACCGCCCCTAGGGACGGTGTGATCTTCTTCAACAATTTTTTGCATCCTCCTACACAGCAGAGGCTCTAGGACCAGCGAGGTGTTCAATTTTCTCTCTAAACACCATCATTTTTGTAATTTTTCCTTCTTTGTAACTCAGGCACTTAGTCAAATAAATCTTGTGTCATGTGTGTGTCATGTGTGTATTTAGTCATATGCATTGTAAATAAGAATCCATACCTTCCTCATTGTTGAGTAACTTGAGGACGAGTTTTTACTTAGTCGTGGGGGTATGATGAAGTGTCATTCATTCAATGCATCAACTAGGTTGCGTATAAGCGACCGCATCGACGCGGACCTGTGGACGTAGCCTTTCTTGCATCGACATGGCCCCATTTACACAAAGCCTATTTCAGCCTATAAATAAGAGGGCCTTCTACCTCATTTAGGTACCTTTCAGTTAGTTGTAGCGAAGCTCTTGCAATTTGTTCACGCAAGAGATAGAATATTTTCCAAGTGCCCATAGCAGGTGTAAGAAAACTGATCGGCTCTTTATTTGAGTGTTGATATATCTGAGCCCATTAGCGTGACGACAATAAAGATGAACTATTCAAGCATTCCTTGCAGCATTTGGACTTAGCTATTTTATGCATTCAGTAGTTTAATATGTTTATGCTTTGTTAATTACCTGTTAATTACTTAAGTTTCTATTATTGTTATCTTAATCACTATCGTTCATTCGTAGTTCGTAAAGGCCATAAGTACAACCATCTCGAACATAAATCAAACACTTGGTAAACCCAGTGACACTTAATGTCTAGTAACCCAAAAGTGTTAGGAGATGCTCAAAACGTGCTCGGAAGATGGGATCAGATACTTATGCTAGGAATAGTTAGAAGTAGAAGCTAGGATAATTATAGATTAGATAATAGTTTATCCCTTACTTTTCATATCTTAATTAGCCGCCAAAAGATAAGTAAAAAGCTATAAAAATCATTAGCCTTAATCTCACTTAACCATCATAAACAGAACCTCACAAGTGAGATTAGGAGGACAACAACCATTCTAACCCAAGGTTTTCACTGGTTAGAGTTTGGTGTATGTTAAGTGCTTACAGTCTGCGGAATTTGACCGAGTCACGTGTGTACGCCCATGATTCGTATGGTTGGGCATAGGGGTACCTAGCTGCTCATCAATACTTATAGAAAAAAAATCCTTTGGGTTAATACTTATGGATTTTAAGTTAATTAAATATTTTAAATATTCCTCTACTTAATATCTCATGAGTTTATATGATCTTTACCCTCATAAAATATTATAGTTTCTATTTATTATCATTCATAATAAGGCTAGATTTAAATCACTGCATTATGCTTTGCTAGCTAAGACTATCCTAGGTTTTTATACCCATATGAGAGATTCCCTAGGCTTTTTTCTCCTAAAATGGTTTTTGAAGGGAGTTTCTTATAACCCAATTTAATGCATCAACATGAACAATTTATAACCCAATTTAATGTGATTTCAATGATTTCAGTGATTTCGTTGATCATAGATCTAATTTAGGCTTTCAGCATTTTAGTGATTTGGAATTCGACATTTTGATGATTTTGTGATTTCAATGATTTAGCAATTTTGGTGATTTGGTGATTCAGCAATTTGGATGATTTGGTGTATTGTAGATCTAATTTGGGCTTTCATCATTTCAATGATTTGAGATTTGGCTTTTTGTATACCAACATATTCCATTGTAAGTAGTTTGGGGAAATACAAGTAGGGATTCAATGGTAGGGCTTATGATTTCTCATGAGGAATGAAATAACATGGTTGTAACTTTAAACTTCATGGCATCCAAGATTATGCAATTGGAATCCATGGTTGAAGTTGTGGTTAAAAAGGTACAAACCATTCCAACCACTATAGAGTTGAAAGATTCATTATCAAATGTTAAAGCAACTCAAGTTCAAATAAATATGGATACTCTATAATCAAAGTTGGATTCTCTTGAGTCAAACATAATAATTGCTCACTCAGGCTTGGAAGAAGTTATAAACATGAAACAATTTAGAATCTTTGCGTTATGGAAATTCTTGAAGTACAAGGTGAGGATCTTTTGCAAGTCATGCCAAATTTCTTTATAAAACAAATGCACATTTCTTCTATCTTGATAATTAGTGCAAATAGACTTGGTCTTAAGGGGAGATAAACCTTTGTAGATTATTGTTAAGTTTATTGATTGACATGGAAGAGATAAGATATGGAATAATTAAAGTAACTTGAAATGATAGAACATTTGGATTAATTAAGACCTGACTAAAAAAGAGTATGTAAAAAAAGTAGGAAGAATGACAAAAAGTTAAACAAGCTCATGCTAAAGGTACAATTGCTTACTTGAACTATAAATATGTTGTAGTCATCAAAGAAACGGAAAATCCCCTAAAATAGGGATATTATTCTATTACATGTAGTTTTCTTAATGTTAAAGGTTCATTGGCTAATAAAGTTACTACTTTAGATACTAGTCATTCTTTAGTGATTTTGATCTGTTTATTTTTACTAAAACTTAAGAAGAAGAAAATTCTCTGATTATATCTATTCCAAGTTTTCATATCATTTCTATTAGAAATAAGAATTTCAAGGGAAGGGGTAGACCTTTCGGTGGTATTGCTTATTAAATTAAGAAGTTTAGAGATCAGTTCATTAAGATGCACAAAGTTGATAATAATAACCAATATTTATATATTCAAGTTCAACACATTTGAGAGGTTTTTTATATTACTTTTTATTATTTTTCTCTAATGCATTCTTCTATGTACAATTCTACTAATCTTTCATAAGAGCATCCTTTTCAGTACTTGGGTTAAGATGTTGCAGAATTCTCCAAGCTTAGTAAAGTTTTTTTTTTACAAGGATTTTAATATTGATGTTGGAAAAAGTTAGATTCAAAGGCTTGTTTGGAATTCTCAATTAAACTTTAGTAAAGAGCTTTATTTAGTTCACAAAGATCATTTGTTGATCATAGTATAACTCAAAGGGGTATGCATTTCTTAGAGTGTGGTCGTTCCTTTGATTTTTTTTATCCTTAATGGCATCATCAAATTTCCTTCCTTTTGTTATTTCACTTTTACTAGGAACTAAGGTAACTCTTGCATTACTCTTCTCTTGTCTACTCATGATAATATAAATGCAATGAAAAATTTTCAAGTGGGGGAAAACTTCCAAAATGCCTTATCATTACCTAAAATTCGCTAGTCTTTCTTCAATTCATCATATTCATTCGAAGAAATGTAGAACTCGTTGTCTTACAAAAGACCTTCATTAGGATTTTTAAATAAGAGTAGCTAATATGTTAGTTAACAATGACAATGCGGTAGATTTGACTAATATTCTTTTGTTTACAATTGCTTAGGTGCAGATTAAGAAGCCTACTTATAGAACCTTTGGTTTGATGTAGACTATTTGATAGGTCGTAAAGATGTTAGAGCTTTACATTTTCATGTTTCAATGCTGAATAATTATTGAAAGCTTATTCATTTTTTTAAAAAGGAAGTTCATTAAAGAAGAGCACCAACGAATGATTCATGAGCTCCACTCAAATCCAAAGAGTTTTTAGAATTTATTCTATGACAAAGAGCAACATGGTTGGGATTTTTCCTTATTTAGCAATTAAAAAACTAAACTTAAAACTAAGATTTTATTATCTTTAAGGATATCTATTAAACCTAGCCTCTTCAATAGAAGTTACACTATTATAAAAGGCATTCATTTTAGGTATGTATAGTGTGGTATCACATAACATGTAATCTTAAATTCATGTGCAACATTCAAAAACTAGTGAAGTTATGTTATTATATAAAAAGGAAGACAAAAATAAAATGAACAATTATCAAATGATTATTATGAGTAATACTTTTGCTAAGTTATTAGGCACTATGATAGAAAAGAAAATCAATTGTTATAACCAGGTCAAGGCAAGATGTCAAGTAAGTTTTAGACAAAATCACTACTTACTCTTAAACACTACATGGAGTTTGCAAAAATGCCTAAGAAATTTTTTTTTTATTTGTCTTCTTGATTTTGCAAAAGCATATGATTTAGTGATCCATACAAAACTATGGTTGCACTTGCCTAAAATTGGCCTAACTTCAAATTTGATTGTAGCAACTTAAAGATTGTATGAGAAAGTAATTATTGAAATTATAGATAACAATTCAAAGATAAAATTTTAATTCAAGAGCAAAATTGGAGTTAAGCAAGGTTGCCCACTTTTTCTAACTCTCTTTGGTATCGTTATTAATAAAATGCAAAAATGATTATGTAATAGGCAAGATAATCATGCTATCAAATATGGATCCCAAGCAGTGAATAGTCTTTTATATGTAGATGATGTTGCCTTGATCTCCACTATTGTAGAAGGTATGCAAAATATGTTGCAAATTTTAGAAAATTATTATGGTTCATCTAGTCTTCAAGTAAATGTAGATAAAACCAAATTGATGATCTGGGGTACAAGAAATAAGTGTTATAACTTCCATTTTAGAATTGTTTTAACTTTCATTTTGGAGGTACTAATATGCAAATAGTAGATTTTTAAAAATATTTAAGTTTCATTTATATGAACAATTACATGTAGGGGAAGTGCATCAAAGAAAAAATAATAGGAAGTTTCAAGGCTCTACATGCTTTCAAAAACAAGTGCAAGAATTTAAGTCATTGGTCTTGGAAGGTCAGAAAACAAATTTTTTAGACTATTATCTATCGCATGTATTGTATGGATGTGTTGTTTGGGGACCTAGACTCAATGCTAAACTTTGAAAAGATATTGAAATAATGCAAAAAACTTTTATTCTTGATGAGTTAAAGGTAAAGATGCAAATACCTTACTCAATGTTATTATGTGAATGTGATTTATTACCTATAGAAATAGAAACCTTGTGCTAGTTCATTACATACACTCATAGCTTGCATATCTCTAGGGAAGACAAATTTTCTAAAGTAGTTCTTGAGGATTTGTGAGATTGCAATTGGTATTTTCAGAATATCTTTTGGGAGGATGTGTAGCCAAATGCTAAGCATATTCACCAACTAGTCAAGAAAAAGGTTTTAACATAATTGTGGGCTCATGTGGAAGGCAAGAGGCAATTTTATTTACAACACATTTGATCTAATAAACTAGATGTAGAAGTTCATTATCTTTTAGTTGCTATTCCCATCAAGTATTAGAATGCAATTAGCAAGTTTTGCTTAAGTTCTCATCATCTTAAAATTGAAAGTGAAATGGATTTAACTCTCTCAAAAAGAGCGTATTTGTAGGTTGTGCATATTAGGAGCCCTTGAAGATGATTTACATGAATTTCTTTCTTGTTCTATGACTATCCATTTGAAACAATATTATAATGTCACAGCAAAAAGCCTATATGTTTTGTTTTGTTTTTTTTTTTTTTTTTTTTTCCCCC
>MNCI01033354.1:742726-764390 GCA_015680685.1 Gnetum montanum
GCTATGACCTCACAATTCACGCAACAAAATAAAACAACAACGCAAATTTCATTTTCAGGGCATGACTCGTCACATTCCAGCGGCAGCCATGATTATCACATTAATTTAACCAAAAAAGAAAAAAAAAACACCAAAAGCTTTTCATGGATGATTGGAATCTATGCAACCTGAACCATTTCAATATAGTTATGCGTTTCCATGACTGTAACTATACTGGATATTCAAATATGAAAATGCATGCCATGCTATGTCATGCCATTCCAGGATTGAGTGAGGACTATCATATTGTTACCAACACTGCCACTGGTGCGACAATTTACAACACAAGGCATCAATATGCGGTAAATTTGGGGAGAAATGATTAACTATGGCTGCACACGGGGATATTAATCACAATTTGGAGGGCTTAAGAATTAATTCAATTAAGAAGGCAGCAGCAAACAGTGGACGAGCTTGTTGTACCATGCGTTGCCCAGCATCGTCTTGGGGAAAGCATGAATCTCATCATTTGGGCCTGGGCACTTGCTGCTGCTGCTGCTATTGCTATTGCTACTGGTGGAAGTGGAACAACGTGTAGAAGATGAACATGATTCCGCCATCGCAATGGCTGCCTTTGGCCGCAGAAACAAGTTTCGCAAGCTTGCCGTGTCCACTTCCTTCATCTTTTCACCAGGCTCCAGGGCTGCAGGTGCCACGTAAAAAAGTTTCAGTAATTAGACTTTGCTGAAGGAAAAAAATTATAGAAAAAAACCATCGTAAGGAATTCTATCGAGGAACATAGATTGCAGAAAAAGTTCGAGGAACCACTTTTATTTAGCAAAAGCTGCTTTATACTGCGTGAAAGGTTCTCAAAGGAGAAGACCCAAAACAACTAAAAATCGGACGATGACAAGTCATACCGTAAAAGGAATTATAACGACACTTACTGCTTATTGATTGTGGCGCTGCGAGACACAGATTACTTGGAAGTTCGAAAATCATGGTAAAGCTTATTATTATTACACACACATATACATATACTCACGGGTAAAAGAAAACTGGGAAGGATAGAGTGCAAATTCGGAGGGACGTTGAGTAGGGAGGCAGGGGCAGCGTCCTTCATTGGAGTAGATTTGCAGAGCCACTTTTATGACTTCTTCTACTGTTTCGTCTTCTCGCACCAGCGCCCTGACTGGCCATATGCTCTGGGTCCACACCGACACTTTCACCAGCATCATCTGTTGTAGTAGTACATGCATATTTATCAGTGCTCCGCCTGTTCAATCGAATTAAATTCTACTATTCTACAACCGACAATAGTATTCTTCGTCCAAAATCACTAAAATCCTGCCTGGTTCTTAAAAATACATGCTGAAATTGGACTCGGGCGTAGCCCACGTAGGAACTGGAAGGCAAGATATTAATTCTGAATTTAAACGAGACTTGAGTCCCACGTACAGATAATTTTCAGTTGGATGATACGTTGTATTCGGCGTAGAGTCTAAACTCTAAAGAATAAGAATAAACAAAAATGGAAGCAAACGTGAGTGCTGACCCAGTGGAGAACACGTTAGTGCGCAGGTTAACAATCAACCGTTAACATCCATAGTTCCACACGCAACACCGAACTTGGACAGACCGGAGCTTGCTTCAGAAAATATTGGAAACTCGTATGATTTCACATAGCAATAAACCAATTAACTAGATTAACCATACACTAAGAATTTCAAGGCGTGGGAAAATAACAAGGATTGAAATGTAATCCAATGAAATTCAGGAAAAACACACCTTCTTCTTGGTCCTGTCTTTCTCGGCAGCTGCTCTTTGGAGGGCGGCTCGGCTCAGCAGCTCGGGTTGCGTCTTGGGGCGTCTCATGGCCGTTGTTGACACTGAAGCTGAAGTTGATTGGGCAAGCAAGGCCAAGGCTCCAACATCTTTGGCGTTGCCGGAGCTCGCAACTCTGCTAATGCCTGTCATCGATGCCTGTTTCGAACTCCCTCTGTAACGCCTCTCCATGTGCATGATGATTATGATTCTTCTTGTGAAATACAAGAGCAGACACGTAGGCAGGCAGATGGCTGATGTTTTAATTGCAGCTTGCAACTTAATTATGAATTCACAGACGAAGAAGAAGGAATTACTGCCGTTGAAGGCAATTAGGCATAAGATCAGGGTGTGCAGGAGGAGGAGGAGGAGGAGGCAATTGCCAAGGCCCTTAACATTCCAAACGAAGCAGTTAACGCGGCCCAAATTTCAACTAGATTAGACACAGATGCCAAGAAATTGTAGTTGCAAAGGGCATATAGAACAGAAGACAAGGACTAGAAATTGTAGTTGGAAAGGGCATATAGAACAGAAGACAGGACTACAATAAGCTTTCAGCAACAGAAAAGATTTACTTAAATATTGGGACCTATCACTTGTCCATGACTAAAAGGCTCAATAGAATTTCAACATATGTAGCTAGAGGAACTGCAATTTTGATAGGGAAATTCAATGCCAACATCACCCATTTGTTCTTTCTTGAAATCCAAAGGTGGTTTGAAAAAAAGAAGGCAGAAAATTAATACTTTCATTCTCTTGTCTTATCAAGAAGCTATGCCGACAAGCCATTATCTTGGGATCTATCAATGATGTTTTAAGGAAGGCTCAAAATGCTTCCTACACAAAGATGTTCAAACCAATGCTACCAAAGAAAGATCAACTAGAGAAACTAGTAGGCACCGAGGGAGCTTCAGGAGGTGCTCCACTAATAACCTTCATGCTATTAGACAACAATAACGGGCTGGACAACAAAAGCAAGCAGGACCTAGCAACCAACCAACTGCTAGACAACAACAATAACAAGTTCCATCATCGTTGCCACTGGATTACCAACCATCTATGACCCACCTGCAACAAATTGCAGAAACTATAAGCTAGGGAACAAGAGAAGGGGCCAATTTGTACAAAGTGTGAGAGAGCTCTGTTAGGTCCACTATTTCCATAGATCTAGCAAGTGGGTAGGTGTCACTATAGATAGGAGAAGAGAATGATTGGTGAAACACCACAAAATTTCAGATCTCAACTACAAATTTGGCTAAGTGTTAAAATGATGATACTTTGCTCAAATTTTTCTAATTGTTAAGTGTAGTCAACTCCAACTGCCAAATTTGCAAAAAATTTCTAAGTGTTAAAATGATGACACAAGCTACAGAATTTTTCTAAGTGTTGTGTTATGCTCTGGCACTATAGCCGTTATACTCTACTACGCTCTAGAGTGTAGTAGGTATAGCCAACACACAAATGGCCAGTTTTGCAGAATTTTTCTTAGTTTTGTACTACACTCCCATTGCCCCTACTATGCTCTAGAGTGTAGCTAGCGTAGGCAACACCTCAGTGGCCAGTTTTGCCTAAGTGTCAAGCCAAAAGCTATCAAGCTAGGTCAGCATGGAAGAGGCATTTGGTAGATTTTCTAACTCCTAAGGCTACCCCTTCTACTACACTCTAGAGCATAGCTAGCATAACAAGAACAAGGACTGCAATTTTTACCAGATTTTTTTAAGTGTCCATGCTACGCCCTGTCCCCAGGGAGCATCTCGTATCCTATGCATAACACAGGTGAGTAAAGTAACCAGAGTTAGAAAAATTTTCAAACTTTTTTTGGTCACTTCTAGACTTAGAAAATTTTTAAAATTTTTCTCATAGTCCCCCCTATCGCACTGCCATGTGGCACCCGATCCACATTTTGGGCTAACCCTAGCCCTATAAATATCTCTACACCCCAATTTTTTAGGGGTTGGCTTCCATTTTTTACTAGTTGGCAGTTGACACTTTGATTTGCCATTTGGCATTTTGGCATCTTGGCACTTAACTCTATGGGTGAACGAAACCCAGAGCACACCACACTAGTAGAGAGGCATCCCTGCACTACATAGTATACCACAGCCCCATTGCAACTTTGCACCGCACGATACACTGTAGCTCCGTTGTAGCCCTACAAAACACTACACAATACACCGCAATGGCCAACCTGACAAACAAAGTTCATCACGACAAGCATCAGACTTCATGGCTTAACAACACCAAGACTGTGACAACACTCCCACTACATCTATTGTACACTATGTATCTTTTGAGATCCTTTTGGAGTTAATTATTCTCCTATTTGAGGTAGTGTTTTATTTTGCTCTCCCATTTTTAGCATTTTCTAGCATTTTTCTTGCAACTTTTCACATTTTTTCATATATCGTCATGTTGTACTATGCTCAGGCGATAGTCTCCATGGGTTGACATCCTTGTTTTGGTCAAAACCCTTGGTTGCACTTGCCTCCACTCCATAGCTATGCTCTACACTTAGCACTATCAAAAAACCACTTTCACACTTAGCACTATTTTGTGTTGTTTGCACTTGCATTTTGGCTAACCACCCCCCAGTTGCATCCACCGTCTCGATTGCAATTGACAAAGTTCCTATTTGATCAACAAAACTATTTAAGGTTCTTTGCCTCCATTTTCTAGCAAAGCCCTCATGTGGAGGTGAGGTTAAGGCTGTGCATCCATTAACTCCTCGGTGATTCCAACCACCGATGTTTTCGGTCTTTACAGTTTTTGGCACTAGAAGGAGAACCTCGCCATTTCCTTCTACATTTTCTAATTGTTGTCTTGCATGCTCTCTCCACCACCAGTTGGTGTAAATTGGACCATGTCATTGGTTCCCTTAGAACCCCGCTAGACAAAAGCCAAAGTGTATCTTTGGAACTTAACCAAAATTCTGGATGCTTAGGAGAGCATAGCTGGCTCTTAGTGTAAAGAGCATAGCTGACTCTAGCATAGCGAGCGTAGCACCAAAGTTAGCCATTTCCAAAAACTTTCACAGTTAGCATTTTTTCTGCATTTTCATACTTAGCCAAATTTTTGCAGTTTTACACTTAGTCAATTTCTTGCAGTTTTCATACTTAGCCATTTTTTTTGCATTTTTACACATAGTTGTTTTTCTATATTTTTATACTTAGCCATTTTTTCTGCTATTGGTAGACTTAGTCATTTTTTTGTAGTTTTTAGAGTTAGCTATTTTTTGCAAACAACAACTCACAACCTAATTTGTGAACATGAATCTAGATCAACCTTCCACGTCGATGTTTAACACATTTGACATCATAATCCACCCAAAGCGTGCCATGCTAAGCCATGAACAATACAATTTTTTTGTGCCAAAATCCAAGCAAGAGTACCAGTGGATTACCTTAACTTGGAGGCAAAACAGGACTACGAACAAGTCCATTGGGATGGACAGGAGTACAACCCCTCCTTGTTCGACATAATCTCATTCACAGAGTTATACCACCAGCTATTGTCCCAACTCATTTTTGCAAATGAGAATGATGGAAGAACAACCTACGAGGAAGCCTCACATGAGGAAAAAGATGAGTTTGAGGCCTACTCCAAACATGAGAGCCCCCTCTACACCATCTTTCAACAACTACGCCCTAGTACAGCCCCTCCTCAGTTTGGTCCACCCATCCTCTCCAAGATGGTAACTATGTCAATTCAACCTTCTATGCAAGCAACCACTGCATTTTCCTAACCTTATGCTCACACAAGGGCCACCTCCCAGCCCCAGATGACTCAGGCATCCTACATCCTACTTGTTTCATTCGTACCCATGGCGTTCATCCAACCCACTCATGTGTGGCCTACCTTAGTTACCACGCCCATTGCTCAACCAATGCATCAACTAAACTCATCCCTTACGACATTAAACTGGCAATGACCATCTATTATGATATTACACTAGCAAACTCTGCAACCAACAATTCAACCCTATGCTATGCAACCAAAACAAGCCCAGCCAATGCAACCAGTTGGCACATCCCCAAGCTTAGATAAGGCATTCCAGTTGATCCAAAGTTTGACAGAGGATATCAACAAATTCAAAGTTGCCTCCTTTGAAACCATCAATGTGATGGACTTCTATTGATATGACCCCATAAGTCCTACAATTCCATCCCTAACTCTCCCAACAAGGGTCCAATTGCATCAACTCACCAAGTACAATGGTAAAGGGGATCCTAACGCACACTTGTTCACATTTTGATCTGAGTGTCTGCTCCTTCAAGCCTGGTCACATGCCATCATGCATGTGTTCCCCATGTTACTCACTAGCAGGGACTTAGATTGGTATCATGCACTACCCAAGGCCTTAATCTCTTCTTCGAAGGATCTCATAAGCTAGTTTGTGATGCACTTCAGGTACAATCTAAAGCTTGAAGCAACCCTTGACTAGCTCATGTAGGTCAAACAAGGGTCCCTAGAGCCTATGCTAAAATTTCTCCAATGCTGGAATGTCACATTGAGTGAAACGCAAGAACCCCTAGCAGAGATGCATCTCCTAACCATTTTCAAGGGTGCAGTGAATGAATTTATCAAGTCCAAACTATATTACCTGGCCCTGAAGTAAATGCAATAGTGGCCACCAGCACAAAAGCAACCAATCAGAGCCTAACAGCTAAGTAGCCTAAGGCCCCATCTCACAAAGTTGTCGACTTTGGTGCTAACTTATCTACATTGGTAGGGGTTGCCCCAAGGCCTAACTTTGAGTGCAATGATCATTAAAATTATACACCACTACCGAAGGAACCCTCTAAATTGCTAGAGCAACTCCTGAAAGCCGGGCGAATCCAATACAAACACGTATTGGAGATTACCCACCAAAAACATGACAGGTATTGGGAACTACTGAGGAACCCTACCTTAGAAGCACTAAACAAGCCCCCAATCCCCCAACACTTCAAGCTAGACCAATACTGTCATTACCATTAGATGTCTAGTCACAATACGGACAACTATCGTGCTTTGTAGGATGACCTACAAAGAATGATAGAACGAGGCCAACTGGTGCTCAATGTAGCAAGCCAATCTAATGTAGATGATGCCCTCTATGTCATAAACTCCATAAGTGTAGGTGGCAAGTCTAAACTTGCACAAAAACATTTTTTGATCTGTGTGCCTCCTAGTAAGGCAAGGTTCCCCTCGGCCTCCATAAGTAAGAGTCCCTCCTTTATCATCAAAGTGCCACCTCAGGCACCCACAACATCCTTTGTGGTCAAGGTCCTATAGTAAAGGTCCACTAAGATGTTAAATTAGAAACGAAACCAACTGTCCACTAAGATGTTAAACTGGCATGATGCAACAACAACTACTACTAAGCAACCTTTCGTCATCAAGGTGCCACAAAGAGTTGGCCCTACAACAACTTCCAAACCACCATTTTTCATAAGGGTGCCATAACGTGATGGCCCCTCACCTACCTAAAGTCCAACAGTGAGCAACATCTTATTCTCTCCTTCTTCAAGGGCCAACCCCACTAGCAACCTAGGTAGGGCTACCAAATGACAACACAAGAGGACAAATGAGCACCTTGCAACCCCCATGGCTGAAGCAAAGGCCATAACCAACAAGAAACAACTAAAAACTAGGGCCCTTTCCCCTAAGTAGGCCAAGCAACCCAAGCCTGAGTCCCTTTGCAAGAGATTCATCTCTCAAGTTGCATGGAGGAAGTTAAAGCTAGCATAATGGCTGACGAAAAGGACTTCATAGCTACACCAACCTAGGTGAAACAAACACTCAAGCAAATGAACACAACATTGAGCTTGTATGACCTGGTCATAACCTCATCCACTCACTACCAAGTGTTGGCCTAGATGTTGGCCTCCATTCCTGTTATGAAGGACATCCCTATAGATGAGAACATCATCCATGCAATAATGTTGCCTGCTTCACCATAGGAATTAGGTTTAACATCCTTAGCATTTCACAACAATGTAGTCAAGGTCAACCCCAAATGAGGGGAGGTCACTACAACTCCACTATCCATTAGCATACATGTTGAGCAATGCATGATATGCAGAGTGCATGTTGATGATGGTGCAGCAACAAGCATAGTCCTGTACTCCATCATCGATAAGCTAGGCCTGGCAAACAAAATCAAGCCAGCCAAAATCACATGTCTAAAATCCTTCAATGGATCATGCATCACCATCAGGGGAATAATTAACCTAGCCTTCGTGGCAAGAGAGCAATTCCCCACTAGCATCGATTTCATCAACATAGAGGAGATGTCAGGCTTCAACCTAATCCTGGGTAGGCCTTGGCTAGCTCAACTATGGGCTATCTCCTCTTCCATGCACCAAGAAGTCTACCTTCCATATGAAGGTGGTCAAGTTATCATCCATGGTGATAAACCTCCTCTCCGGCTATCCACAACATAGACATGGAGCAAGTGTCAGAGGTGAAGTTTCTTGGTGATGCATTTACAGCAACCAACGCAATGCATAAGGTTAACACACCTAAACAAGTGGTTGAAGCCAATAGCCTCCTAGAGGACCTTAGGCACTACGCATCCCTTTATCCAAACTATATTAGGAAACAACTTCTTGATCAAGGCACTCCCTTATCCAAAAATACACTAGGTGCTTGCCTACCCCTTGCCTCCACTTGCCATGCATTTTTGACTTTTTCTTGCATCGCACTAGCCTACACATTTACATTTTTCCTACTCACTTAGATCACACATTTTGCTTTGTTTATGCATTTCTACTTTGTTTACGCATCCATCCACTTAGCTTATGCATTACATTTGAAAAACATCAAAAACATATAAAAAAAACCATAAAACTACAAAAACACATGGCCCGAAAAGGCCTTAAACTAGCCCATGGCCTAAAAGGGCCCTAAACTAATTTATGGTCCTCCATGGCCTTAAATTGGTAACGTATGGCCTACCATGGCCTTAAACTAGCAATCATTGCCTAAAAAGACCATAAACTAGTGCTATGGCCCGAAATGACTTAAAACTATCACTCTTCACATTACTTTCCTTTCATTTGTGCATTTTAACTCTATTTACGACAGGTGTCACTTGATGTTTTTCTAGTTGATTTTTGTAGGATCTTGCAGGCACACAACATAACTAAACATGCAACATTGCACCTTACATAAGCAAGGTAATCACTCATCTACTATGACATTAAACTGGCATAGTAGTCCGCTATGACTATAAACAAGCACAGATCGTCCTTAGGTCATGATGTTAAACTAGCATAATAGCTCGTCTGCTATGACATTAAACTAGCACATTGCAGTCTACTAAGACTATAAACTAGCACTCCATGGTTTGCCAGGACCTTAAACTAGTTCACACACTCATAGCATCATTGCCTCCCACCATTTTGCTAATCTTTTGGAGCACTTGGCATTGGTATGACCTTTGGAGAACTTGTAGCATAATCACCCTGGAACTTTCATTCACTTCCCAAGCATTTGCAACTGGTACAACATTTGACGCATTTCTAGCATCTTCGCATCTAGCACTTGCAGCATCTTCACATCTAGCATTTGCACTTGCATTTCATGTTTTATGATTTTCTTGTCTTTTTGGAATTATGTTTGGAGGATGAAGCCCTAGAGGCAATCATGCAGAGATGCATCTCATCATAGTAGAAAGTCACAACATCGCTTCGATGTGCATGATTGGACTAGTTAAGCCACTCAAGAGTGCACATGCCCCTCATCCCATTATAGCCTATGCACATCCACTGCTTCATCCCAATAGCCTCTCATCCCCAGCATACTCACGATTGCACATCCCTTTGATGCATATGCAATGTGATGCATATGGCATTCTCCTCATGTCAACTATAGAACCCATGGCGAACGTAATGAAAATTGTCCCATGGGGAGCCTCTGTTGGCTAGTTAAAGCCTAGGCTAATGTAATGTAACTCATCCATGGGAGGAAACACTTGTCTTATAGACACGATGTGATCACATCAAAACAACACCCATTTACTTGATGGCCAACTTGTAGCTAGCATTCAATAGTAAGCCAAACTCATTGAAGGTTCACCTCGCAATAAAGCAAAGCAAAAAAAAAAAAAAGCAAAATAAAAAAAAAAGAGAAAAATAAAAGGAGGATGTGGAAAAACACATCCCCAAGCAAATTGACAATGCTGTAGCTTTGCAACTAGTCCAACCTTGGATTGACTTTGACTCTCTCATGAGCACTCCGAGGAGAGGTCAATGTCTCAAGAGCAAGCCACTTCATACCATGATCATTGTTAGCCATGCTAACTTCGCATCTTGCATTAGGATACACTATTTGCATTTCATCTCCCTTGTTTGCATTTCATTTCCATAGCACATTGCCTACATCCTTTGCCCTCAGCATACCCTTATCCACAACACTCTTGAACATGGTGGAACAACACTCAATTTGGTACCGATGAGTGATGTTGGTGCCATATCTGCTATGGTGTTTTGCAATTCTTTGTTGATGTCTCTCAGGCCACTCCTCCAGACATGAACAAAGAGGGGCCACTAAAACACTACAAAATTTTGGGTATTAGCATCTTGACTGCAAATTTGGCTAAGTGTCAAAATGGTGGCACTTTGCCCAAACTTTTCTAAGTGTTAAGTGTAGTCAACTCTAATTGCCAAATTTGCAAAATTTTTCTAAGTGTCAAAATGATGACACAAGTTGCAAAATTTTTCTAAGTGTTGTATTACACTCTAGCATTGTAGCTATTACGCTCTGGCACTGTAGCTGTTACACTTTACTATGATCTAGAGAATAGCAAGCATAGCCAACACACAAATGGCTAGTTTGTAGAATTTTTCAAGTGTTGTGCTATGCTCCCATTGCCCCTATTATGCTCTAGAGCATAGCTAGTGTAGCTAGTAGCTCAATGGCTAGTTTTGCCTAAGTGTCAAGGTAGAAGTTGTCAAGCTAGCTCAACATGGAAGAGGCATTTGAAAATTTTTTTAACTCCTGAGGCTACCCCTCCTACTATTCTCCAGAGTGTAGCTAGCATAGTAAGAACAAGGATTATAATTTTTATCAGATTCTTCTAAGTGTCCATGCTACACCCTATCCCTAAGGAGCGTCTCGTGTCCCATGCATAACACAGGGCAAGCGTAGTAACCAAAGTTAGAAAAATTTTTGAACTTTTTTTGGTCACCTCTGGACTTAGAAAACTTTATGAATTTTTCTTGTAGTCCCACCTACAGCACTGCCACATGGTGCATGATCCACATTTTGGACTAACCCTAGCCTTATAAATACCCCTGTGCCCCAATGTTTTAGGGGTTGGCTTCTATTTTTTACTAGTTGGCTGTTGGCACTTTGATTTGCCATTTGGCATTTTGGCATCTTGGCACCTAGCTTTGTGGACAAACGAGACCTAGAGCACACCACACCAACAAAGAGGCATCCTTGCACCACATGGTACATTGCACCCCCATTGTAGCCCTATAGAACACTGCACAGTACACCATAGTGGCCAACCCAACATGTACAATTCATCATCATGTGCATTATACTTCATGGCCTAACATCACTGAGACTGTGACTATGCTTCCAATGTGCCTATTATATGTTGTGTACCTTTTGATACCCTTTTGGAGTTAACTACGCTCCCATTTGGGGTAGTGTTCCATTTCTCCCTCCCATTTTTAGCATTTTTAGCATTTTTCTTGCATATTTTCACATTTTTTTATGCGTTGTCACACTGTACTCGGGCGATAGTCTTCATGGGTTAGCACCCTCCTTTTGGTTAAAACCCTGGCTGTGCTTGCCTCCATTCCATGGTTACGCTCATCACAAAAGACTGCTTTGACACTTAGCACCATTTCACGTTGTTTGCACTTGCATTTCAACTAATCATGCCACACCTTGATTGCACCCACCGCCCCAGTTAAAATTGACAAAGTCCCTATTCGATTTACAAGATCGTTTAGGGTGCGCTACCTCTGTTTTCCAGGAAGGCCCTTGCACTGAGGTGGGGTTAAGGTTGTACATCCATTGATCCCTCAATGATTCTAGTCACTGACATTTTGGTCATTACAATTGGGCATAAAAAATATTCAAGAATGTTGCATCCTTTCAAGTTATGCTTGAAATTGATGAAGACATCATAGTTGTGGTCATGAAACACCAAGATATAGTAGGATTTGCAACGATCATTACTAACCATATCAAGGAATCATTTAATGTACCTATTGTGTCACGGACTAGTATTGTTGGGGTAAGAAATGCTCAAATGATCATCAGTACCTTGATGACTCTTACAGAACATAAAGATATACTAGACAAACTATTGCAAATAGGCTCGGTCATGCAAAATATTTTCAATATCTCCAACAATATCATTACAATTTAATCTAAATTAATTACAATGAAGGGAAAGTTGGTTATGGTAGAAACCAAAGATAAACATGATGAAAACAAGGTGTAGAGGCTAGATGAAGAGTTTGCAATTCTAAGAGTAGAGAGAAGAGACCTTGCATAGTTTCTAACAATAGATCTCCTCGATTAATTTAGAAGCAATCACATGAGGTAGCTGATTTTCCATAACATGTAGATAAAGAAGGAGAAGAAGAAGGTAGTGTTGGATGCATCTATTGTTGAGGCACAAACATATGCACATGCTAAAGCTCTTGCAGCATTGCAAAAAGAAAATCGAAAGTTCACTATCGATCATACTAGGTTGACTGACATAAAAAAATAGAAAAAATGTTCTCGAGGAAAGCATTCACCAGCTAAGAGAATAACTCATGAGAGTCAACTAGGACATGAGTCAAGTGGCCAGAGAAAACAGGAACTTATCAATAAAAGAAGATTGCACAATTTGTCAGAAGTCTACAATCAATAAGTGTGTGATAGAATAAGGTGAAAAGACATGAATAATCCAAGAAGCATTTCAGAGATCAGGTTGGCATGTATAAATAAATAAATAAAAAAGAAATCCAAATGGCAAAGGCCAAAATTAGTTTCATCTTTACTCAAAATCCTAACTAGTAGCCAATCTTAGATAGTCCTGCCCATGTCTACCAAGCCGAGGTGAAGAATAAAGGCTTGTAGATCGAAGACTTGACATAATACATGAGGTTACTGAATCTCTAATACACTAACTTGTGCATGTTAATTGTAGGATAGCCTTGAAATGAGCTTGAGTAGTAGGTAGCAGTAGTATATGCAATGTACAAGAAAGAGTTTTTTAATAGGAAATATGCATTACAGAAATGACATGTAGCAAACTCTAAGCTTCAAATTATCAAAGCTAACTACCAAGGCTAGAAAGATGTAGTACCAAACCTAGCACATCGAATGTTAGATTATCAAGACTAAGAAAGATGACTATTCTTTTTGAGAAGGAAAGGTGATAGTTTGTTGCTTAGTATGTGAAGGCCAATCATATGTTTCTACAACTACCATGCCCATGGAAGGTACTTTCTCCATCAAACATTGCAAAATCAACATGGACCTTACATGACCCAATGACAGTAGAAGAAAAGCATCATGCACTCCTGAATCATTACCAATTCTAAAAGCTTGATAACAAAAGAAAGAAGTTGATGGAAGAACCTCCACCGACTGGAACATGAACTACATTGAGCTACTTTAGATTTTGTTTTTATTTTTTCTTGTTTTTTCATAATTACTATGTCATTTTGTAAGAACACCATTATGGCATTCTAAGTCATGTGAAGTCGAATCTACCTCCAAATTTTGTAAAGGACTCTATCCTCATTCTATTTTTACTTAAGGATGAGTCTCTAGTTAGTCGTGGAGGTATGATAAAGTCAAATTGTTGAGAATTGTGATATTGTAACTACGATATCATACCAACGATGTCATAGAGATGATTTCATAACCCATGTTTTATCATCATTAATACAATGTCTTGGGATGTGTGCAACCCTAGAAATACTAACACTTGGATGCATAATCAACAACTTTCATTAGCACACTTAGGGAAACTCTTGTAGTTTTATTTCGTAGTTGTAATAGAGAGTGGATTCCCACAATCTAATGTTGAGCAGTTGAATGTAATCTTTATTCAAGTTATATGTACTTGGACATAGTTCATGACAACAATAAAGATCTAGATTGCTTTCTATCATTGTAGCATCCACTTATCATTTGTTTATTTAGCATAATTTTTACTAATTTCTTAGCTTTATCATTTGCATTTCTCAAGCACTTTATTTTTACTTATTCATTAGTAAAGTGGAATGAGTACAACTAGTTTCAAGCATTAAAGTGTAATTGTTCGATAACCCAATAGTGGTTTCACTTGATTCGCTAAGTAGTAAACTCACTTGGTAATCCTAGTAATGATTACATGAGTCCAAAATGTGTTTAGTAAGCCAAGAATGGATGCTCATCGCTATAGGCTAGAATAGATTTACATTTCTATCATTACTTAAACTTAGCACTTACTTTCATTTTCATTATGCCTACACTTATAAGTAAAATGAGCCTTACAACATCAATTAATCATATACCTCACTAAGAGCTAAACCATATACTTGAACCCTACTAGCTCAAAGTGGGATGATAATTGTTACGTCCCCATTCTCAAATGATGTTGCTGCATAACATAGATGTGCCTCTTTATAACAAGTGTTATTGTTATCGTAACAAGACCTGAAAGGATAGTTGTAATTGAGACCTAAAAGGATGCATTGTAATAATGAACATGTCTCTTAAGGTAACCTTTGCAGGTTTGACCTAAAAAATTTATACTCAAGCTTAGAGATCATGCTAGGCATGGAGTCGTAGAGCTGGTATAGGCAAGCTATAGGAGTTGGGTGAAGCAGGAAAAGAAGTGGACTAGCCATCCCTTCTAGCTGGTAATAGGCCTAACCATGGTGGCAGTGCTGAATTGCCTTTAAGGGATATAATGAAAAGGAAGAAAATCCCAAGAAACACTCTTAGAGCATGATTTGGATACACTAATCTATATTAATAAAGTATTCTTTTCTTTCTCTTTCTACATTTTTCCTATTATTTCCTTTATGCATAATGTCAAATGTTATATATATTTCTCATTTGGTATATTATTTTCTTATGCATAATATCTAATATAACATATGATGAGTGGCGAGNATATATTTGATGTTTTCCATGACATCCAAGGATGGGATGTCACAATAATGATCACGGACTTAATATCAACCTTTAGCATAATAACATTGTCCATTTATGGATTACGATCTAGTCATGCATGAGCACTCATGACTTGTATGGTAGAGTATTGGATTTTCCACCACTCATCAGACAATATATTGTCCATGCTACATATGGATCTAGCACCATGTAGATTTATCATCTGACCAACCCACAATATTTGATTCTTGTCAATATTCAACAAGTTAAGCGATATCATGACTTTCCATATTCTTTTAAGAAATCTACCCTACATACTAAGTCAGCTACTACTTATTTGATATTCTAAATATTCACTTCTTAGAATAGTCATGAAGGTGTCAAACTTGACAATTATGCATGATTTTTTTTTTGATATTTTTTTTATTTTTTATCTTTTTCCATTCTTATTTTTCTACTTTTTATCTTTTTCCATTCTTTTTTACTAAATTTTCATTCTTTTATATTCTTTTTACTTCTTGAATTATTTCTCATTTTCACTCTTTAAATAATTTGTAGACCTTTTTTATTTTTAACATTTTTCTACAATTTTTCATCATCTTTCTTGTAAGTATTTTTGTTGATTTTTTCTAATAAAGTGAAAAAGAATAAAGCAAGATGTAGATCCAATAATGTGAATATTACCCTATAGTATCAAATCATTAAAGGACTAATTTTGTATATAGTGATACCACATCACCCATCCACTCATTTCCAATAAGAAGAGGTTCTTACCATGGACATAATGACATTCTCTTCACAATAACATAAAATAAACTTGCCAGAATTATGCCAAGATGGAAAGGTATAAAACCAAGCGAGAATGACAAGGGCATAACATCAAGGGAATTTATGGATTCTCTAAGCCTGCTACTATAACTCTTATCCTGTTGATAAGTTATACTATTTTCTTGAGTTCTAACAAAAAATGGAAGTATATTTAAAATAAGTGTTGTCCTACCATGTCACTAGAAAGACATGTTACCCATACTTGAAGGTAGTTCACTAGTAATATTGACACAGTAATAACATAATAAATGTACAAAATAAAAATTTCTAGGGGTTCCACTAGAAAAACATGTTATCAATGCTTTAAGGTAGGCAACTTCTTAGAAATTCTAAGGTTTCTTGAACTCACATTGGTTATGGGGCTAGAAAGATATGTTACCCATGCCTGGACACACTTCTCTATCTAATGGCCAAGTTTCCTTTAAAAAATAAAGTGTGCTATTAATAAACTACTTCCTTGAACTTTATTGCCAATTTTTAATACTTTTTACAATTGTGATAGTCTTTTGGTTAGTTTTGAGATGATACAATGTGATGTCACTAGTAAGTAGCATGAACTTGGCTTTGATCTTGGATAGAAAGGTTATTAATTACTTTAATCATATATCACACACAAGAATTCAATATGCCTATGGTAAGATACCTCATG
The DNA here is from genome assembly GCA_015680685.1 of Gnetum montanum. NCBI lineage: Eukaryota > Viridiplantae > Streptophyta > Gnetopsida > Gnetales > Gnetaceae > Gnetum > Gnetum montanum. The sequence continues at coordinate 759,111 of MNCI01033354.1, forward strand.
TCCCAATTCCTACAAAACTTCCATCACACTTAACTATTATATATAATCATAATTCAATGATTTTGTATAATATAGTGTTATTTTCTCATTTAAGTAGTACTAATGTGCGTTTCTTGGAAGACAAGTATGTTTTACATTTAACTCCTTGAGTGTCAACAGATGAAACACCACAAAATTTTGTATGTTATAGCCAATTTCCATCATGTAGCTTTCACCCCATGAAACTTGAGGTTAAAATTCAGTGTAACTATGAATATTGCAACCCATGAGAGGTAATTTCACATATTCCATACTTTTGGGGTTGAAAAATGCCTCATAAGTGGTAAAAGCCTCATTATGTAAGTGAAAAAAGTTACCTAGTGTCTATATTTAGGCTTTGCGGGGATGTTTAAAAATGCCTTTTGGAATGCCAAAAATGGTAATTTGATGGTTTTTGTGGAGGGTATACACTTTTCTCCATTGAAAACACTTGCAATATGTAAATCTCACCAACCCCTAATGTGTAGGAGTGGGTAGGGGGGGAGGGAGGGAGGATAGGGTGGTTTCTTCTTAGCTTGGAAACTCTGCCTTGCCCCTCCGGCCCCCCTTTAGCATAGAAATTGCATGCCCCCATTGTGGAAGCCACAAAAGCCAAATTTCAACACTCCATGCACTCGAACATTGACCAACCACTTTAGAAAGGATGGCAAAAGGCTTAGTGTGGAAGATTTATCTTCAACATAGAAGGTGTATCTCCATTACTATTTATAGCAAATGGAATGACCATGGGGGGAAGGCACTTGCTATATATGGTAACCCCTTAAATTTGGGCATCCATCTCACCTATACGAAGGAAGAGGTTTGCAAAAATTTGGTAGCCATTTTGCAGCACTAGTTATGGCCCAAGGCCTATAAAAACCAACCTCAAACACCATTTACAAGTTCACCAATTTTTTCATGATAGCACAATTTTCATGATTAAAAACTCTTTGGCAATTTGAGACTTTTGGCATAATTCCACACTTCGACATTTTCAAGTACTCAAGAGCTCTTACAACCTCCCCATTTGCATTCGCTTGAACCCCAACTTGGAAGCATTATAGCCTTGAGACTTGTAGATTTTTGGTGTCAATGTTGCATTTTTGGGATTTCGATGCCCTAGTGTGGAGTAATCTAACATTCAAATTTTTCTTTTTTCTCACCCTCTAGTAGTGACCCAATTTGCATATCTAAGGTTGTAGCAAAGGAGGTTCGAAAGCATCAAGAGTGGCTTAGAACCTAGATCGTGGAGCAAATTGCATCAGCTTCAATGGGCCTTGAACTCCTACCTCAATGAACCATCCTTTGCTCTTTCATGGGCATTTCTTGTACACATTTCTAGAAATTTTTCTTTATTATTTTAATAAATTTTTAAGGTTTCATTTTTTGTATGCACTTTGCATTTGTTTTCCATTATATAGATCTATAATTTTTTTCCATTATTATTTGCATCATTCATTTTTCATTTTGAAAGTCCTTGTTTGATTTGATAAATTGGCCAAGATACCTAAAATTCCATTTTTTAGAGGCCATCGAGATTTAGGGTTAATGTTGCTATGCTGGATCTATCAATTTCTCTAGTGATTGATTTTTCCAGTTGTAATAGTTTTCTTGGTGCTAGAAGGAGGGCCTCCATCCAATTTCTACATCCAATCCTATGACCATCATCACTAACATTGCCTATCATCCTATAATATGCAAATTGTTGCTTCAAAACTTTTGAATCTTTGCATCAAACAACATTGTAACCCATCAGCCCTATAATCAAAGTGCAGGATGGAAGTTGCAAGTGTTTTGGTTTTCAAAAGTTTCATAGTAGTTACTATCAATTTTAAGGCCAATGTTGGCATCCCACCAAAACCTTTAAAGAATCAACACTACCCCTTCGACCCTATGACCAAAACTACAACTTAGAGGTTCCAAGTGGCTAGGTGGTAACTTTTCATAGTAGTTGCTGTGAATTTTTCAGCAAAAGGCCAACATTGAAACCTTTCCCTCCTTTCCCCTCTTTTTGCCAATTTATTTTTTCTAATTTCTGAAACCATCAAACTTCTGAAAGTTAGCTTCCCCCCATCTATCCTAGCTAAGAGAATTGGCAGCCTACTAAAACTAGTTTTAGTGGGAAAATACTGACTTTCCACTTTGGTTTTCAGCCTTTTTCCCCAATCAACATTGGATTAGAATGTGTGAGATTTCCATCATCTCACATCTCTTCTTTTCCACACACCCCCGCCCCCACTACCATACCTAACATAAAGGTAATTAGTGGGCCAGCGTTGGTGAAGCTTGTTACCAACTTTCCATTTTGGTTTTAGGCCTTTCCCTCTCCATCAACATTGGATTAGAAGGTGTGAGATTCCCATCATCTCACCTCCCTTCTTTTCCCCTCCCCCTACCATACCTAGCATAAAGGTAGTTGGGAGGCTTGCATGGATGAGGCTTAACACCAACATTCCTAATTTTGTAGTCATAAATGAATACCAACATAACTTCATTTGTGCCAAAATACAAGATGACATGCTGATTCCACGTTTGGAAGTAGAAGCCAAAAGATAGTTCAAACTCATCCATCACAATGGTAAGGAGTACATCCCTTCCCCCTATGAACAAATACCTCTAACCAATATTTATGTGAATATCCTAGCCTAATTGATTAATATGGAGAAATAAGATGATAAACATAGCTTTGAAGAACAACAAGAAGAGGAGGATGAATTTAGGATTGAATTTGAGCCCAAAACATCCTAGGGGTATTGTTCCAACAAGTAATCCCTAAGGCCATTGAGCCTTCCCCTCATGCCTTTGTTTTCTCCATGGGCATGGTACCACCATCTTCCACTCCCTCCTACCCTACCATAGTTGATCCCACACTGGTCATAGTCATGCATCAAACTCAATCAATTCCATAGACTATGATCTATAATTCATCTATACTGTTTGCCACATAGTCTCGATGTGTACAACCATTGACAGTTGTTTTCACCATCACAAAATCCATTAACTATTCCTATGGGATCCACCATGGGACCCCAAGAAACTCAAGGATCCCACATCCCTTTTATCCCATTTGTGCCTCAAGTACCAGCACAAACATCTTTTTCCTTGTTTGGTCCACAAGCTATAGCCATGACACAACCTCTTGCTTCCATCATATAACCCATAGCAAGGCCACAGGCCTCACAACACATGCTGCAACCATATGTGCAAGCCCAACAACCAATCGGGCCATCACAGGATCTGCATCAAGCCTTCTAGATGATTCAGGACCTAACAAAGGAGTTAAAGAGGCTTAAAGCCTCTACTTCCCAAAGTTTCAAGATTATGAATTTCTACTAGGAAAATCCCATTAATCCTATGGTCCCATCCTTATCACTTTCTCTTGGTGTCCCTATTCCCTAGTTTAGCAAATACAATAGAGAAGGTGATCCTAATGCTCACCTTGTAACCTTTAGATTTGAATGCTTACTCTTATAGCCATGGTCTCATACCATCATGAGGATTTTTCCCATGTCCTTGACTAGGAAATAACTTGATTAGTACTACACCTTACCTATAGGATCCATACTCTCTCTAGAAGGCTTGATAGCCCAGTTTGTCAATGATGAGTGACGAGGTACCCCTACACTCAACCATACAAAACGAGCGTCGCACGCGCGATCCGGTCGAACTCCACAGATGGACTAGTTGTGGCACCTAGATAGTTAGCCTTAGGTCGCAGTTCGCTATCTTCCCATCTAGACTAGTTTTGCATATGTCACGTATGGTTTAGTCTAGATGAGGTATATGATGTGTTTCCTAATCTACGCTACTCCTGAAGGCAATGGAAAAGAATATTTAACTAAATCTAAGCTAAGAGGAAAAGGGTAAGAAAATCTAATCTAGCCTAAGTGCGACGAGAAACCGATTCCTTGATCAACTGTACACATCTTNTGTTCTGCTTCTAGGAGTTCAAGGGTGAGAAACTAATCGCGATGAGCAACCGATTCCTTAACTAGCCATACACACCCGTAGATGCTCGTAGCTAAGTTGTACTCACACCACGCTATGAAAGCAATAAATGACATTAAATAAATAACAATAAAATAAACTAAGTGAATGCTGCAATGATGAAGTAATCTCGATCTTTATTTCTGATCATGTGCGTGTCCAAGTACGACACACTCGAATAAAGACACCGTACAATCACATTCATCACACTGCGGGCAGACACGGGAAAAATCTAACTCTGGAGGGATCAAACTGCCAGAGCTTTACTACACTAAAACTGGGATCCCTAAACAAGGGAGAGCTGCCTCTTATTTATAGACATGGCGGCAGACTGCGGTATCGTGTATGCGATATCGTAGGGAAGGACGCGATATCGCGTATGCGATATCGTGGGGGATGCGATATCACGTTGGCTGCGATATCACGTACGCGATATCGTAGCCGACGCAAACCGTGTCTCATCATACCCCCACGACTGAATAAAAACTCATCCTCAAGTTACAAGGAGAACAAGCTTCAGTGATTACACAGTGGATAGGTATGGGATTATTAACTAGAAAAAGAAATGGACTAATGCCGCAGTGTGGGGAGACACAACACAGAGAAAAAAATGCTACAACTATAAAAATGTGGAACTCATGTAGTTCTTGGTGGCGGTGGCTCCTCCATGGGTGCTTTCCCTTTGTCACGTGCTCCAAGTTTTGAAGATTGATAACGCTGTAGAATAGCCTGGAGCTTCTCCTCTTCAGTCTGAGGGTCTTGTGCCATCCATGCTGATGCTCCGATGTTTGATGGAGTTGGCACTTCCCACGGATAGGGTAGTTGCAGGAACATCTAATTAGCTTTGACATACCACGCCGCGAACACCCGTCGTTCCTCTTCGAAGGCTCAGGCTTTGTCTTTGTATTCGTGAAGTTCTACTAGCCGTCGAGCCAAGTCGGTTGCCACATCTTTCTGTCCTTGGTAGCTTTTTTTTACCACCATGAGTTCAGAATTTGCAACCTCTAGTTTTTCAGCTAACTTCTTTCGCTCTGCAAACTCTATCTCATATTTGATGTAGGTGGAAGCTACCTGCTGCTCGAGCTCTAACCTCGGGCGTCCTGCTGTTAACATGGCCAGGTTGGCATATCGAAGGTTTGCCAACTCCATGTATTCAGTTAAGTCTTGGATCTGCAGGTCCCGGTTCTTAATTTCTGCCTGGTGGGCATAGGCATAAGTGTCCACAATGGCCCCCCAATCAGTGTGTTGGGCACTGATGCTATTAATTTGAGCTTT
>MNCI01033354.1:770669-785693 GCA_015680685.1 Gnetum montanum
TCTGGAGGGATCAAACTGCCAGAGCTTCGCTACACTAAAACTAGGATCCCTAAACAAGGGAGAGCCGCCTCTTATTTATAGACATGGTGGCGGACTGCGATATCGCGTACGTGATATCGTAGGGAAGGACGCGATATCGCATACGTGATATCACGGGGGATGCGATATCACGTACACGATATCGCGGCCGACGCAAACCAGGGTCTCATCAGTCAACCACTTCAAGTATAGCTTGAAGCCTGACACCACACTTGACCAACTCATGAAGGTTAAGAAGAGACCCCTAGAACCCATGTAGAAGTTCATTCAACAGTGGAAGTGGTCAAAGCACACCTTTTAGCCATATTCAAGGAAATGGTCAATGACTTTATCAAGTCCAAACTCTACTATCTTAATTTGTGGTCCCTTAGCTAAGCATTTTCCCAAACCAAGAACATAGAGGCTCTTGTGAAGGCTAGTCATGATTCGGCATATGTAGCATATAAAAATCAACATACATGGAGAGACAAAGAGAAATGCAAACAAAAAAATATGACCATAGCAATTGTGACTAAAGAGGCAAAGAGCACAAACCAAGGGCTAAAGGCCAACCCACCCAAGGCCCCCACTAATAACCATAATAATCAACCATCAACCTTTGGGACCACTACATCAATAGTAACCAAACCCAATTTCAAAAGAAAGGATAGGTCCATATATACTACGCTACCATTAAAACCATCAGAGCTATTAGAACAACTTCTTAAAAATAGGTATATTCAATACAAATAGGTGTTTTAAGCTTCTCGAAAGAAGCATGATAGACTCTATGAAATAGCCAAGGACCCCACTAGAGTAATGAAAGATGACCCACACCTACCTAGGTACTTCAAGCTAGACCATTTTTCCACTATCACCAACTACCAAGTCATGATATAGACTTCTACCTTGCATTGAAGGATGACCTGTAGAGGATGATAGATAGGAGGAAGTTGGTCTTAAATGCTTCCAATCTAGTATAGCCACAAAATCAATCAATACAGGTCTACAAGGACCTATTGAATGTTAATGATAGTCCTTACATTATTTTAGCATTCAACATTAATGACAATTGAAAACCTTCAAGAGAACCATTCATGTTTCAAGTATCCCCTTACAATGAAAGGGCTTATTTAGCTTCCACCAGATCAAGATCCCCCTTGATTGTAAGAGTACCATCATGAACACCTTTGAGGGAACTTGTTGTCATTAGGGCACCCTAGCCTAAGATAACACAACCAGCCATAACCTAACTAGCTACAAAATGACCTCCTATGATGGCTAATGCTACTATCTCTTCCTCATAACCAATGACTGATAACTAAAAAACTTCAACTATTGGGAATAAGGGTGATAAGTAGACAGAGGCATGAAAAGAAGTGGGGTCACCAAAACCCACTCCACTTTTGGCTATACACATGACCTCCTCTATTCAACCCATTTTGACCAACAAGCCACAAGAGGACACTAGAACCCATAGCCAGAACAAAGAGGAAAAACCCCAACAACCAAAACCTAAGGCCGAAGTTTGCATTTCAGGGCACATGGTGGAAGTAAAGCACAACTAGGGTGACAATCCCACTACCAATGATAAAAAATTCCTCAATGTGATAGACTAAGTTATATAATCCCTCAAGTAGAAAAACATAACTCTAAGCTTGTTTGACCTAATCATGACTTCAGCCATACATTATGACATGCTAATAAAAATGTTGACTTCCATCCTTGTTAGTGAGGACATTCTCACTGATGAGAAAGCCATCCATTCAATGATAGTTTCTTCCTCATCAAGGGAGGAGAAGGCAACATTCCTAGTATTCTATGATAGCAAAATCAAGGTCAATCGCCAAAAAGGTGAAGTAAGTGAGACTCCTCTATTCATAACGATATGTGTAGGGTAGTTTAAAGTATATTGAGTCCATGTTAATGATGGAGCAATAATCATTGTCATCCCATGCACCATTGCTGAATACTTTGGCCTAACTAAGCAAATACATCCTACATCAACAGCCACCCTTAAGTATTTTAAGAGATCAAGGGTTGTTGTCAAGGGGTCTATCTACTTGGATTTTGTGGTAGGGGCACAATTCACCACAATCGCCAATTTCTTGGTGGTGGAGGAAACACTAGGGTTCAACCTTAACCTAGTTGGCTTAGTTACAAGTTGTATCTTCACCCATCCATCAAGAAATTCACCTGCCTTACAAGGGAGGTAAAATCATCATCCACAGTCATAGCAAGTTTCCCTGGTTGTTAACAATGTGAACATAGAGAAGGGGTCTAAAGTGGAGCTTCAGGAAGAAGCTCCCAACCATGAAATTCAACAACCCAAGAAAGCTATTAATGACAACAATAAGTAACAGGATGCATAATGGGATGAACTCCATTTTAACATCATCAAGGAAGGAAATGGTGAATATAAGCTTGAGCAGAGTAGACCTTAGTCATTCCCTAATCTTGCAAAGATTAGGAAGAATCTACTTAAGTGAAGTTCACCTTAACCTTTTCATCTCATGCCCCTATAACCAGACACACTCATGGCCATGTAGCCTAATTTTTGATACCTTTTTATGTACTTTGTTTTACCCTTTATGCATATATCCTAAGTTTCTACTTTCATTTTCATTTTTACTTATTACAACCTTTCTTTGGTTCATGTTATAAACATCAAAAAATCCTTAAAACATGAAATCACCAAAACAATGATCTTCTAAGACCTTAAACTGGTAACATGACTTTTTATGACCTTAAACTGGCAAAGCTAATCACATAACATGGCCCATAATGGCCTTAAACTGGCAAAAATGCAATCTACCAAGACTCTAAACTGGCATCAGAATCAACTAAGACTTTAAATTTGCAACATGGCCCACCCTGGTCTTAAACTGGCAACATAATACAACTTGTGCCTTCCATGGCCTAAAACTGGCAAACATCTATTATATTTTTGTTTATCCCATTTTTTCATCAATTTGTCACTTAATTTTATAGTCAAAAAACCTCAACATCACCATTCACAATGTTCACAACATTTACAATGCTTGCTACAACAATATATATAGCCAAAAATAAAACCAAAATTTTAAATTTAAATTTAAAGCGTTCATAACATACATAGCCATGACCACACTGTGTGGAAAAAATTTCAAATAATAATAATAATAATAACCATTTATAGCATAGTCTTGGCTAATATTAGCCATTAACATGAAAATAAAAGGAATGTAGCCAACAAGCTGAAAATGAGTAGATGGAGGATGCTTAGGGACATTCGGAGGAGGAAGTTGTGTAGCATCTCTATTCTCACCATTGGGGCTACAGTGTCTCCTAATTCTTAAAATACAATAACACATAGACAATAAGAAGGATGCTAGTCCTATCTACTATAGTCCACGTAGGTGTCTCTTGGGTAATAGTAGCTGTAGAGGTCTTGCTTGTAGTAGTGGTAATTTGAATAGTAGGGGATTGCTCCACTGTGAGAGTAATCTCAAAAAGCTTATAAGTACTCTCTACCTAGATCCTCTGGATGAATAGCTTTCTCTTGCATCATTCAACTGACTCCTCCTTGAGTCACTTAAGGTAGACCCCATGATCTACCTTGTACTGTCACTTGTGGACCTTTTGTTTCTTACTCCACTCTAGGACCTAAGCGTAGTGATGCTTCCAATCCTCAACCTTTTAGGAGATAAGGTCTATCTAAATTTGTTATTCTTCCATGTCTCATAAGACTTATACTTTGTCTCAAATGGTGTGTTAATAGCAAGCCCATGTGATCTCCTTAGTTCATAATTTCTCTAAGTTAACCACTTGGGCTTCCACAAAGGCCTTGTAATCTTGGAGATCTCTATTTGTCTCCTCCTACCATTAAGTCTTCCCCCTTAAGACCAAAACTTCCTCCCATAGGGATTTTTTGGACCTCTCTAGCTCCCATGAGGTTTTTGCACATGACATGAATAGATCAGTAGCAATCTCATACAACTTCAAGGGTACACTAGATACATCAGAGAGAAGCTTAGGTAAGGAGTAATATCCATGTCTTTTTTGGGATCCCACTCCACAAAAGGCACTACACAAGCATGAAATACAATCATAAACATAATGTACAACCTAAGATAGCCATAACACAAACATAACCTATGACATACCCAAACAACTAAGGCACATAAAACAAATTTCTTACCTATCTCGGATGCAACTTTTTGTAACTAGTTGATGATGTTTGTAGCCATACCATGCATGAACTCCACCTTGTTTGGGGTATCCACCCATTATTTCACATGAAACTTAGGGATAGTGGCTTGCATTGGTGTCTCAAGAATGACTATAAGAATAACAATCATCAAATGGTTAGGATGAAAACCAAAATTAGATCATAAGATGTAACAAAAGCATTAAGGCATGGGCATACTAGGCTCCTCCTCCTCTTCCTCTAGAATGATGATGGGGGATGTGCCTGATACTTCCTCACTGAACAAGGTGTCTAGATCTTTTATATTTTCATCTACAAATCTTTCAACCTTAGGTTTCTTTAGGAGTGCCTCTTCTACATGCCTATGTTCTTCCTCTATAGTAGCATGGGCTACCATAACTTGACATTTGTCTACAAGCATAGCACATAGAAAACTCGTTAACACATGAAACCATAACATAGCCATAAGCTTTAAAACATAACAAATTCAAACTTAAACAAAGCATACCTATGATTTCCTACTGCAATGGCTTAAGCTTAAACTTAAGCTTCTTCAAGGTAGGCTGGATTGATGCCGATGGTGCTTCCTCCATGGGCCTCTTGAGTTTCTCTCTAGTTGCTCCTTTGGCCTTCCTACATTGTTGTTTGGCCTCTAAGATGCTTGCTAGGAACATGAGAGGCTCCTCATGATTTGTGCTATCAAGGGACTCACATTGCCTAACATTAATATCCTTGGTGGAAATGGACAATGTATCATCCATCCCCTCTAGTAGGTTTTTGGCTTGCACCATTGGATAAATGTGCTTTATCCAAGGCTTAGAAAGTTGGCTTGGGTCTCAAGAAATCCATCATCCATTTCTATACACCACCAAAAACTCTGCAAACCTCTTCAAATAGCTCACAAAAAATACAAAATGCATGTGGAATATTATAGAGGTGTCTGTACAAGGTTTAAGGATCTCCTCCTAAAGCCCAATAGCCAAAGTAGCCACCTAGTTGAACCTAGTGTCACCCATTAGGACCTTCTTAAAGGTTCACCCCTACATGATGCAAATCACCTTCTTTTGTAATAATAGTTTAGAAAATGCCTAAGACTTGAACAAGGGATATGATTCCTTTACATCAGGGTTCATGAAGCCATTCATGGAGAGTCCAGAATGGCCCATGTTGGCACCAAGCCATTCGAAAACTTCTTTATGATGGCTTAATTCCTTACTATCATAGTGGGAACCTTTGCTCAATCAATGGGAATACCAAACAAGTTGCAAAAGAGGCCCTCATCAATGTCTATGTTAACCTTCACACCTTAAATTATGGTGCTAAAATGACTAGCCTTCTCATTGAAGGAGTCGATGACATGCAACATCTCTATAGTAGGAATGGAAGGGATAGGTGCCATGAATACATCAAACAACCTTGCATGCTAGATGTTTGCTTGAATGTATCTAGGTGCCTATCCCCTTAGACACTTTTTTGCTAGTATCACCTCACCAAACTTCAAGATGAGGGTATCCTCATGACATGCTCCTAAAAGTGGTATGATGACATCAGCAAAGGTGGAAGGTCCTACAAAGAAAATAACCAAAATTTAGCATCAACATAAGCGAGTTTAAAAACTAGTCAAAGAATAGAACACTTGGAGTGTTTATAACCATAAAACATTAGAAGCTATATCATTTATGTTTACCTTTCTTCTTTATTGGTGTGATTTGAGTGAAGCTCTTAGCTAAAAGGGTCTAGTACATGGAGTTGGAGTCTATCCACCAATTATGTATCATCTTGTCATCCTTACACTTCTTGTATACAAGGTTGAACCTTTTAGAGTATGCATCAAAATCCCCTTTTAACTATTGATACATAATAGTTCTAATCTGGGAGCCCTTGGTGAATTCATCTAGCATGACTTCAGCCACTACTAAGGTTTGACCATTAATGATCAATCCTTGATCATTGACTTGGTACCTACATGAAGTTCATAAAACCAATGGAGTTAAGAAAAGTAGCCAATAAAGCCATAAAAATACTATAATAACTAAGCTTACCCATCTAAATGATAGACAATGCCAAGTGAGTTTTGGAATAATGTGTGGGTTAGCTGTACCACCATTAGAGTATTATTATCATTATACTCTGTCATCATCTAGATCTCCATAAGATAATGTGGGCTTATCGCACCTATTAATCCCCCTAATGTCTTAAGAGGTGAATTGTTAGTGATGAACTTGATAATTAGGCTAGATGCACAAGGCAACAAGGTTTCCACTATAGCCCCAACCACATCTACAAAAAAGTATGAACATAGCATCACACTAAAGTTCTGCAGAAGGTAGGTAAGGAATTCCCTTGTCCCAAGCTAGAACCATAATGAAGCTTTCCCCAACACCATGTCAGGGAATGGAGTATTGGACTTGGGGTGGCCAATATAACATAGAATGTCCACAAACTTCACAATGATGAGGATGGGCTTCAAGTAGACCTTGCATGAAGTAAAGTAAAAACATTATGACCAATTAAAATTTCTTAACAAGTTTTGAAAAAACATCCTAGTCGGGGGTGAAATTAGCCCTTATAAAAAGCTCTAAGGTGTTTATTCAAGTTGAGCTTAAGAAATTCCATAAAAAAGAATTATTACAAGTTTTCATAGCCTTTTACTTTATAGCCAAAATATTATAGCGAAAACTTTATAGCTAGAATTAAGCCTTAGTTTAGACCATGTATAAACTTAAAAAAAGCATTAAAACTTGTAAAAAAGCATATAGCTATAAAAAAAGCTTGCTAAAAATAGAAAAAGCTTTTACTTTTCTTAAAAAAAATTTAAAACATAAGTTTTACATATTTAGCAATCATGGGAGTTGACAAGAGTAATGTTTAAGCATGTCGACTACATCCATCCCCAAAGGAGTAAAGTGCTATGACCATTATACAACCATAATTAAAATTTTATGAAAAATTCATCCAAGCTCCAATTTTAGTGATTCCATCATTGAACGAATCCTAAAATCATGAAATTTCTATCTATGGTCATTATGACCAAGAAATCATAACTATGTTTATGTGAAACATAGACAAATCTATCAAAACCCGTAGCCATCACCCTAAAACCGTTTTTGCATAGGGTTGGTAAAAAATTCATTTGAGCTCCAAATGAAGTGATTCCATAATTGTTTAAAAGGTTAAATTAATTCCTACATACCCATCATAAAGAAAATTCAAAATCCTTGTCTTTTATGTAGAAAAATTTCACCAATTAGGACGAAAATCTGGAAATGGCACAAACCCCCTTTTGACATAGGCTTAATAAAAGATCTATTAAAAATTCAATTTAAGTCCACTTGGAGTGATTCTACCTCTATTGGAAAGCTGAAGCCAAGCCCCACCCAGCCATAACCAAAACAATAGTGGAACCCTCTACCATTTAGTTAGAAAAAATTTGTAAATTCACATGAAAATCTAAAAATAGCATAATAAACCTAATTACATTACCTTAGGAAAAGAACCATAACTTAATCATTTCAAAGCTAAATTGAACATGAAAATAGACATTGGAAAGCTTAAACATAGGAATATGAACCCATAACATTAAATTTCAAAAATATTTGGTCATTTTATTAAGAAAAAATAGACAACTTTGCTTACTTTTTTCATGTAAAGAGCTAAAAGCTAAAACCCAACTTAACATAGCCTTAAAGAAATAGCCAAAATAGCAAAAATAACTCATACCCATTAAAAAACACACAAAACTAATGGGGGTAGGATTTTGTCAAAATTTAATTTTGACAAATATGTTGGCCTAGATCTAAGAAAATTTTCCTACCCCAAAATTTTGGCATGAAAACAATAAGCCTAATTTCAAAAATTGAGTCTACTAAGGCCAAAACAACAAAATGGCCATAGATCCACATAGAAATGGAAAAAATAAGAGGGGACATTTCATCAAATTTTTTTACCCCCTCTATCAATGTAGAGCTGATAAAAATGGCCACAAATGTGGTAAGAAAAATACAAGAAAAACAATAAAAACAGTTAGAACCCAAGCAAAAACAAGCAGAACTTCCTACCTTGGAGTCGTAATGGATGAAACTTGGATGGTGACAGGCCTAGGTAGTCCTTGCTAGTCCTTGGCATGCTCATCTACCTTTTCAATCCTATGGTTTCAACTCTTTCCTCCACATTGCTTTGGCACCATGGTAGGATCAACACTGAGAGTTGCTAGTATCTAAGACGAATGATAGATCAGCGTTGGCTGTAAGGAAGATGGAAGGCTTCTACACTAAGGATAGGTTGTTTCTACCATAAAAATATTTTCCAAAGCTCTCCTCCAATTTGCTATTTTCAAGAATGTAAATTGTGATTAAAAAATTACAAAATTTAACAATATAAAGTACATCTAAAACCTAAATGTCTGTCTTTGAACTCAAGTTGCTTGTTTAGTGCACCATAACTCCAAGTGCACTAAAGTGTAAATGGGAGAGAGTCTCTTCAATGTTGAGATTGGTGGGAATTAAGCTCAAAATTCAAAATTTTAAATTTTTGTGTTGTGAGCCCCACCATACACCTTCCCTCTTAACCAAAAACTACATCAACACTAAGTTCTAACCAGTTTTGATACTTAAAATAATATTTCAACCTTAACTCCCATGCATCCACACTAGGGATGGCATGCCCAACATGGATACATGTCTCCCATTTCACAAAATCATTAAAATATAACTATTTTACCATTTGTAGTAGCTACAACCTACCTTTTCAAACCTAGGCTCCTAAGAGGGGGTTGGACATCAACTAATCTAGACAACAAGGGTTTCCACATTGGGGTAGAAGTGCCCAACATGGAAGAAAAGGGGGCTAACACCTATTCCTAACTTCCAACACTCATCTAGCTTAAGTCTAATTCCCAAAGTAGGCCCACATGGCCTAGAACCCCTATAAACACCCTTAGTAGCCCCAAAACTTCATCAAACCTAGTCAGAACTAGTCAAAACCTTGGGATTTGGTGTTTTCATGCTACAGAAAGTCTCATCCATGCTAACCATCTCATCCCCAACGTAAATAGGTGGGGGGAAGCCAAAAATGACCTAAATTTACTATCTAGTAACCATTTATAAAAGCCCAATGACCCCTAGACCCTATCATAACCCTTTTGAGGATTTGAATGCCCCAAAAGTAACCAAATACAATACCAAACTATCATCCCCCTCTCATCTATGCTTGATCCATCATGTCCAATGCTTGAGCACTTGGGAGTTTCCAAATTGTTGAATCTTGGCACCCAGTATTGCCTATCGACACAAACAATCTTGAAGGCTTACATGCATGGTCAATTGAGTGTCGAACTAGCCTATATCTAACTTTCATTATTCTTTCATGTTGAGGGAGACCTCTTCCATGCTACCCAATGTTGAAAATAGAAGGATGAAGCTAAGAAGGTTAGTGGAGTATTCCAAAAACAAGAAAACAATAGATTATCTTAAATTAACACTAAAACCTTCATAATCTTTCTGAATGCCAATAGAATAAGATTCCTCCATGTTGAGGAGGATCTCTTCCACACTGAACATTCTAGTCTTAGTGTGGATGAAAGGGGAAAGCAAAAACTATTAAAGTTTGCATGTAATTTGACTTCCAAAAGTAAACTAATTATTCCAAAAGCCACTAGACTTTGGAAGTCACTTGAAACAACCAAAACTTATCTTTCTTGGGTTCTCCATGTTGAGGAGGACCTCATCCATGCTAAGCATCCTAGCCCCAATGTGGATGGAATGGGGAAGCCTAAAAAACCCTCCTATAGTCTTCAAAATAATTAGATTTTGATCCTATACATTAATAGTTGACACCAGTAACCTTGTGGACATGCATGCATCGATAAAATTGCCATAAATTAGAAAAACTAAAGTCTCCTAGTTCCTCCATGCTAGGAGCTCCCTCTTCCATGCTAGCTGGTGTAGAAGAAAGGGGGAAAATTTTGTGGGATTCAAAAATATCCTTTAGAGACCTTAAGCAAACATTGAAAAGCCCTGTATGTGTCCTACTACCTATCTACTCTTACTAGGATCCTTAGACTCTCCAAGATTGATCATAAGTAGCTAAAAACCCATGTTGATTATGGAAACCCTAGTATGGAAAAAGGCAAGGAACATCAAAAATTACTTAACAACCCTCAAAATGATCAAATTTTGACCTTGGGAATGAGTAGTTGACACTAGTAACCTTAGAGACCCACATGCATGGCCAAAAATGTCAAAAAATGATAAAAGGTGGGGTTCCTCAATACCTCCTTGCTAAGAACTCCCTCTTCCATTTTTCCTAGCATGGAAGAAAGGGGAAAACTTTGGGGGGACTAAAAAATGACCTTTAAATACCTTAATTAAATAACCTACAACCTCACATGAGCCCTAAGGCTAGTTTCACACCTTCTAGAGCCCTCAAACCCTAGAAAAAAGTGACCACAAAAATCCAAAAAGCTACTCCCCTTATTCTAACATGCTAAGCATACTATCCTTAGCATTTAAAATTAGGGGAATCTCAAAAACCACCTAGGAAACCTCCAAATTGATCGATTTTAACCTCAAACCCTAGTCCTTGACCTCGGTAACCATGGAGGCACACATGCATGATCAATTGAGGCTAAAACTAGCCTAGATTTGATATTTTTGGTTCTTCCATGTTAGGGATTCCTTCCTCCACATTTCCTAGCATGAAGACTAGAGGGGGACACATTTTGAGCTCCTAAACACCTTAGAACAACATCAAATGATCTTGCATGCACTTTAGGACCCTATCAACACCCTCTGGAGTCTTCAAACCTTAGAAAACTAATTTCAACAGGTCAAAAAATGGTTTCCCCTAGTAATTCATGCTAAGAACCCTAGTTCCAACATGAAAAAAAGTGAGGAAACTAAAAAAAAAATCACATAAAAGTACCCAAAATTGCCAAATTTTAACATAAAACCCTAGACTTTCACCCTAGCAACTATGGAAGCTAACATGCACAATCTATTGTGATCTAAATTGGCCTAGATCTAGGATTCTTGCCTCATCCACATTGGAGAATGTCCCTTCCATGTTGGATAGCATGGAAACAAGGGGAAAAGGTTGCATTTCTACTTTTGGTAGCAAGATGAAACTCCCAAAAGTTAAAGACCTACAGTAGAGAAGCCTAAGATCTCATAGCCTTAAGATTTTACTTGTTTGGCCTCATTTTGACCTCAAAAATCCATTTCCCCCAATTTTCCATGCTAGAGGAACTTCCCCAACATAGAAATATGGGGAGAAGACATTATATGCCCTTGCATGACGTTCAAACACATCCAAAATTATCTAGAAACCTATAAAATCATGACCTAGAGCCCTAGGAGCCTATGAACCTAGTCAATGTGCTCCCAAATCACTTTGAATCAACAAAATAAGTGTCCCACAATATTTCTATGTTGGGGATATTATGCACAATGTGGAAGAAAATGGGGAAGACATTTTAGCATGTTTAAACACTTAAAAGTAACACCAATGGCCTCAAAATGAAGCTAGAGGATGCACAACTTCTAAATCTTGGTTTTGACTACATGTTTGGCCATGTTTGTTCTTTTCTTATCAATATTTTGATTATCCATGGTAAACCCCCCTCTTCCACATTGGCCAATGTGGAAATAGGGGGGAAGGCTACAAAACTTGCTTTTTGGTCTTTACAAACCTTCAAAGTGCTTAGTTTTGATAGATCTAGTCCTAAACTGCCTTAGGGAGGCCTTGAGATCTCAATGTTGGATCTCTGGCTATTCCAAAATCTACTTTCCCCTTAGTTTCCATTTTGAGGATCCCTTCTTCCATACTGGCTAGAGTGGAAACAATGGGGTCCTAGAGTTGAAGCCAAAAAACTCTTAATTTCATGCTCAAACAACCTAGTCATAGCTCTGACTAATGGCCAAACTTACCTAATAGCCTTGTATTCATAAAACATGGCCCACTAAGGCCAAAAACCTAACAAAATCAAATCCTTTTTTACCTATATTGGTCAAATCTCATCATATGTAGCATGTTTTGCTTAATTTTTGACTTATTACATGATGCTTTGACTTGTCTTGGTTTGGTGTTGCATTGTCAACATTATTGACCTTATTGTGACCTTTATGTAGCCTTATGTTCTCTCTATTTTCCTTATTATAAATTTATTGACCATGGTTTAGCCTCTGATTGGTATCAAATAATGGGGCTTAACCTTCCTTGACCACTATTTGACACCATGTAACCATGGCCTAGTAAGGCCTTAAACTAACATTATAGTCCACCAAGACTTTAAACTAGCATCATGGCCCACTAAGGCCTTAAAATGGCATTATAATCCACCAGGACTCTAAATTGGCATCATGGCCTGCTAAGGCCTTAAACCAGCATTATAATCCACTAGGACTCTAAACTGGCATCATGGCCTGCTAAGGACTTAAACTAGCATTATAGTCCACCAAGAGTCTAAATTAGCATCATGGTCCACTAAGGCCTAAAAATGGAAAAAATTATGACCTTTTTTGATTCTTTGTAGCCTTATTTCTTATACTTTACTTTATTTAACCTTGGTTTGACTTTTATTTGGTCCTTAGTGCACTTGGTTTTCTTGTTGACATCCTATTCATAGCCTTGGATGACCTTGTTTAACTTAGATATACATGTGTTTACATGATTTTATAGCATTTTAGCATTGTTTATTTACTTTTACCTAGGTGCCACTTAATATCCTTTTGGTTAACATGCAAGACCAAAGTATGAATACCTAAGAGAAAATCAATTTTCCATTGTGTCTACATGGACCTCACGGTGATGTTGAATGATGTATTGACCTTGATTGCCTAAATCTTGAGCTTGAGAGTCTTGTTGATCATATAGCTTCAATAGAGAAAACTCTAGAATGGCTTGAAAACCTAGTCAAAATCCTTAACTTAGAGGTAGGCGACATAATTGAAGACTCTCTAGTTGAGGTTCCTGTCACAATGCACAGTGGTAAAGAAAAAAACCTTAAGCTAAATTTCTCACTGGAACCTCAATATGCTCAAGACATCACCAAGGTCATACAAAGAAACATTAAGTCCTTTGCTTGGTCATATGAAGATATTCTAGGCCTAAACACACATTTAGTCTAGCAAAACATCATACTAGATCCTAGCATGAGATTGGTTAAGCAAAAAGTGTGCAAGATTTGACCTGATTTGGCCTTGGCAGTTCGTGATGAGATCCCAAAGCTCTACTAAGCTGGTTGCATTAGGGCTATCAACTATGAAAAATGGGTGTCCAACATAGTGGTAGTCCCTAAGAAAAATGAGTATTATTATTTGCATTAATTTTTAAAACCTAAATAAAGAAACTATCGAGGATGACTTTGCCTAGCCTAGTATTGATCAACTTATCAATACTATGGCTGAGCATGCCTTATTTTCCTTTAAGGATGGATTCTCAAGATATAACCAGATTAGGATTAACCTAGAGCACCAACTTAGCATGACCTTCATGACCCCTTGGGGTATCTTTTACTATAGCATGATGCCCTTCGGCCTTAAGAATGCTGGAGCAACCTATCAATGAGTCATGACTTTTATATTCAATGATTACATGTTAGGTTTACTTAATGATTGCATAGATGATATAGCTGTTAACTCCAAAGTGGTGAATGACCATGCTAATGACCTAGACATTGTGCTTAAATGATGTCTTAAATACAAGCTTAGGCTCAATCCTAGGAAATGTGTCTTCGATGTCAAGACCAATAAGATGCTTGGCTTTGTAGTCTCTAAAGCAGGGATACATGTCGATCTTGATAAGGTTAAGTCCATATCCAAATTAGCAGTGCCTACCAATAATAAAGAGCTTCAAGGATAACAAGGCAGATTATAGTTTATTTTTTTTATCACTAGGCTTACAGATAAATTACAGCCCATCCAACACTTTCTTAAGAAAGGGGCTCATTATGAATAGATGACTTAATGGGAAGAGGATGTTGAAAACCTTAAGAAAGAGTTGGCACAATTACCAATGATCTATCCTCTGCAAGAGAGTAAACCATTTTCCATTTACCTTGCCATCTTTGACACATCCATTTCTTTTCTACTCTATTAGAAACATGATGATGGAGCAAAGATGCCAATATACTATCTTAGCCTTTCATTAGTGGCCCACAAGGCCTGATACATTGAAGTGGATAAGTATTGTCTAGCATTAGTCTTCTCATTAAAGAAGTGGAGACACTACCTCTTCAGAAGCTAAGTCAACAGCATTTGAAAGGATAATGTGCTTAAATCCATAATGATCAACATTTACAAAAGTAGCCATATAACCTAATGGAAAGTCATAACTATGGAGTTTGACCTTCATTACATCTCTCAATCCTCAACAAAAGGTCAAGCTATAGTCATACAGCTTATAGTTTCACTTGTCAATGACCAAGCAACCATAGATCTTGAATTCTCTAATGAACATATTAACATTATTAGCCAATTACCTAAGGGTTATGAGGTAGTCATGCACTTTGATGAAGCTTCAACTACCCATGGGACCAATGCCGCTTCCATCATAACATTTTCATCTAGTGAAGTTCGATCCTTTGCCTTTTTTTTGAGTTCCCATGTACCAACAACATAGTAGCATATGAGGGTTTGATCAAAGGGATGATGGTATCTCATGACCTAAGAATTAGATGCTTAACAATCAAAGGTGACTCACAACTTGTGGTGAACCAAGTGACCAAAATCTATGCATGTAAATCCAAACACTTGCAACCATACTGTGACCTAGAAAAGTAATTGTTACAATAATTCATAGACATTGATAACCAACACATA
>MNCI01033354.1:785797-824225 GCA_015680685.1 Gnetum montanum
TAGTAAGTTACCCACGTTAACCATGGACTATGTTATTCCCATCACATAGAACACTAAGGATACCTTTATGGTTGTTATTCATACTACTACTACTCAAAAGGATGTTTTATGTAAGTGAGCAAAGCGGTATGTCATTGTAGGTGATAACACATTATGTCAATGATCCTATGATGGCATACTCCTAAAGTGCTTAGGTAAAACTAAAGCCAGAATAGTCCTAGAGGAGGTTCACGAGGGTGTTTGTGAAGGACATATGGGGCCTAAAGCTATGGTTGTTAAGATTAGATGGTTAGGCTACTATTGGCCCCATATGAAAAATGACTACTTCCAGAAGGTTAAGTGACACATGCCAACAATATAGAAACCTTATGCATGTACCACCAACTAAGTTACATACCACTCAAATGACATGGTGATTTCAATGATGGGGGTTGGATATCATTCGACCCATAATGCCTAAGTCTTCCACAAGGCATAGCTTCATCATCACCATAACCAAATACTTTACAAAGTGGGTTGAGGCCATTCCCCTAAGGAAGACTACATCTGAGCAAGTTTGCAAATTCATCCTAGATAACATTATGGCTCATTTTAGCATACCCATGACCATAGTTATAGACAATGGACCATAATTTAGTAGCCAGAAAATAAAAGATTTCTATCATGACCTAGGCATTAAGCATTCTTTTTTGTTGCCTTATTACCCTCAAGCCAATGAACAAGTACAAGCAAGCAACAAGTTCATCATCAATGCACTCAAAAAGATGCTCAACAATAGCAAGTGCAAATGGCATGAGTGACATAAAGAACAACCTATCACACAACAACTGGTATGACCCCTTAAAGCTTGGTTTATGGTTCTAAAGCTGTTTTACCTCTCGAATTTTAGGNAGTAGCCCTAAACTTAATGGAGGAGCAACGCATGCACGTGCTTGCTCACATCAAATACTATCAATAGAGGTAGAAGTAGTAGCATCATCATAACTTGACCATGTGTAAGATCAAGGAGGGTGGCCTAGTCCTTAAAGCCATTCGTGAGCATGTTGACAAATTCTTAACCAGCTAGGAAGATCCTTTCCTTATCATTAGAGCCTATAGTCATGAATAATTTAGGATAGCTGACATGGATGGGAATGAGTTTGTTAATTTGATCAACCATTCCTATCTAAAGCCATACTACATGCAGTTGACAATCATCGATAAGCAAGCCTAGTTTTAGCAATCTACAAGGACCTTAAACTGGTACCATGGCCTACCATGGCCTTAAACTAGTAACTTCAATGACCTAGATAGCTTAATTTTATCATCTCATGTGGCCTATATGCATTGTAGCATTATAATATGCAGTGGTGTTTTGTATTCTTTGTCAATGCCTCTTAGGTCAATTATCCAAGAACTAACAAAGAGGGTCCATTGAAACACCACAAACTTTTGTATGTTATAGCATCATGTAGCTTTCATCCCATGAAACCCAAGGAAAAAATTTATTATAAATATGAATATTGCAATCCATGAGAGAAAATCTCACATATTCCATACTTTTGGAGTTGAAAAATGCCTCATAAGTGGACAAGCCTCATTTCCTAAGTGAAAAAAGTCACCTAGTATCTATATTTGGGCTTTGGGAGGTTCAAAAATGCCTTTGGAATGCCAAAAATGGTAATTTTATGGGTTTTATGGGGGGTATACACTTGTCTATGCTAAAAACACTTGCAAGGGCTAAATCTCAGCTACCCCAGTGTGGAAGAGTGGGAGGGTTTTTCCTTAGCTTGGAAACTCCCTACCTCAGCCACCACCACCCCCTCCCCNGTAAGGGCTAAATCTCAGCTACCCCAATGTGGAAGAATGGGAGGGTTTTTCCTTAGCTTGGAAACTCCCTGCCTTGGCCACACCCTCTCCCCCCACATATCCCTAGTGTGGAAGCCACAAAAGCTATATTTCAACACTCCATGCACTCCAGCATTGACCAACCACTCTAGCAAGGATGATAGAAGGCTCAGCATGGAAGATCTATCTTCAGCATAGAATGTGTATTCCTATTAATATTTATAGTAAATGGAATGATCATGGGGAGAAGGGGGTGCAAAGGCACTTACTATATATGGTGACCCCCCAAATTTGGGCATCCATCTCACTTGTACGAAGGAAAAAATTTGCATCAATTTGGTAGCCATTGTGCAGCCAAATTATAATTATTTTGCTGCACTAGTCACGGCTCAAGACCCATAAAACTAGCCTCAAACACCATTTATTGGTTCAATAATTTTTTCATGGTATCATAATTTTCATGATTACAAACTCTTTGGCAAATTAAGACTTTTGGCAAAATTCCACACTTTGGCATATTCAAGCACTCACAAGTTCTTGCAATCTCCCACGTTTGTATTCTCTTAAACCCTAGCATGGAAGTATTATAGCCTTAATACTTGTGAATTTTTGGTGTAAACACTGCATTTTTGAAATTTCCAAACCCCAACATTGAGCAATTTGGCATCCAAATTTTTCACTTTTCTCATTCCCCAATAGTAAACCAATTTGTAGATCTGAGGTTGTAGTAGATGAGGTTCAAAAGCATCAAGAGTTGCTTAGCACCTAAATCGTAGAGTAGATGACATCAGCTTCAATAGGCCTTAAACTCCTACCTTAGAAAACCCTCCTTTAGTCTCTCATGAGCATTTCTTATACACATTTCTCAAACTTTTCTTTTATTATTTTAATAAAGTTTTAAGGTTTCATTTTTTGTGTGCACTCTACATTTGTTTTCCATTATAAAAATATGTAATTTTTTTCATTATTATTTGCATCATTCATTTTGCATTTTAAAAGTTCCTAGTTGATCTAGTATACTAGCTAGGGCATCTCGAATCCCATTTTTTCAAAGGCCTTGGGGATTCAGGGTTAGGCTACTATGCCAAATCTATTGGTTTTTTAGTGATTGATTTTTCTAGTTGCAATAATGGACACTTGCAAGCATGTTTACACAAGGTAACTAAGGGTTAGAGCTTACTTTGGGGAGGATCTACCTATACAACTCTTGTGCTTCATATCTAACAACCAATTCCACAATCATCTTGTGCCTCCAAGATACTTAAACATTCAATTTTTAATTTCCTACATTCTCATGACTAATCATATTGTTGGCAGTTCCTACTACCATCTCTTATATATCTCATTGACTTTCTTTACCAAAGACTCCTTCTTTCATAAATTTTCACTAGTAAATTTTCATATTCTAAGAATAATTTATGATCAAAAAACCTTTAGACCACCTCTACATCTTTCAAACTATTCATTCACCCCAATTTTTCCATCAAAAATTTCTTAATATTCAAAATTTTTTAATGATGATTTCATAGCTATGATGTATTAGGCCCTAATATGTCACAACTACAATATCATATCTACAATATATTCTATATAAACAATCTATATATACATGTCAGAGTTAGGAAATTTTTCATTTTTCACATTTCTAGCAAGGGGAGTTCATGCTTTTTATCTAATCCTCTAGTAACGAAACTTCCAAAACCATAACTCTCTCACTGTAACTTCAATTTGCATGATTTTTGAATCTTCTTAATTACTGAGTAAGCAACTTAGTCATGGGAAAGAGTGTTTCACATAAATAAGTTAAATTGAGTCAAATTTCTCTAACACCATAAGAGTATATTAACGGTAAGAATAAGAAAAAATAAACATAGTTTGACCAAGTTAACTAATTAAAGGCTAATAAACCTAATCAATTCTCCTAGCCATGCATCCAATTATACAATAAATGAAAATTAATAATAATAACTATGAGAGCTATTAACAATAAAAAGAACAACAAATAAGGGTTTCTTTTTGAATTTTTCAAAATTTTTCTAACTCTGCAATCATAATAAGAGCTATAAGTAAGAATAAGGATAAAATTGGATCAAAATCAAGAGCCCAAGAAAAGACCATAAACCATTAGGAACCTATTTGAATTCCTTGGATAATCTAAAAAAATCCGTTGTGATTGAAAATGGCTTCTAAAAGACCCAAAGAAGGAAAACCCTCATAACAAGGAAGCAAAAGGTCTAGAGGTAGATGCAAATGATAAGCTGGAGAACAAATTCCACAAGTAGATTAGGAAGCTTAATCCTTGAACATCTATTAGCAAAAACCTGCAACCAAACATTTTCCATAGGCTGAGGCTAAAGCACCACCAGCTCCAGAGCAACGATCGTACCCCACACTATCTGCAGAATCTCTCTAGGCCATTTAAGAAAAGTCAATCATGTCCACAATTATAATGGAAGTTAACTTTAAATCATTCATGGACTTCGCACCTACCAATTTCCAAGAACAACTAGAAACCTCACCCCTATGGCCAACTCTATCATGCAATGGAGAATGACCTAAGAGAATTATACCAATTTTGGAAAAATAAGCAAGATGATGCCATAGTAAAAATTAAAGGATTCTTTGTGCCTTATTTTGTCGAAGCAATTGCAAAGGTACTTAACATTCCTAATATCAAATTAAACATTATGTAGATATCTACAAGATCTGACATAGAAGTAAAGAAGTTATGGCTACAAAGGGCACAAGCAAATAAGAAATATAGTGAATTTTCTACTAAGGAATAAATATGCTTCAAGATAGGAACCTACCACATCTTTTTCACTAAGAGATTAAATAGAAATTCCACCTACACTAGTAGAGGAAGTGCTATCCTTACGAAGACATTCAATGCAAATCTAGCTCATTTATTATTTCTACAAATCCAAACGAGATTTAAGGAAAAGTAGGTAGCAAAGCTAACTTTTCCATTTCCTTGCCTCATCAAAAGGTTATGCAAGCAAGCTAAGATTCTAGGTTATACAAATGATGTCTTACATAAGGCCCAGAATGCATCTTCTATTGAGATGTCTAACCTAGTGCCTCCAAAGAAAGATCAATTGGAGAAGCTAACAAGCATTGAGGGGATAGCAAGATCAACACTAGTAGGTAATATTCCAGTAACAAGGTAAAAGCAAACAAGACCTAGTGGATCAATGCCAACTATTAATAGACCTAGATTGAGCACTCTAACAACTAAACTAGACTATAGACCTTTCATAAGCCATTTGTAGTAGATTTCTGAAACCATAAGTTGCAAAACTAGGGAAGGTTCTATGCTATATAAAGTAATAGACAATTCTATAAGATATGGTGTATAAATAATACTTGCTAATGGTTGAGTCTCAATGTAGGTAGAGGAAGATGAAGATTGGGCACAACATATCTCTAGGAACACTACATCCTTTCAAGTTATGTTGGAGATAGGATAAGGAGCCACACTAGTCATAATGCAACACCAAGATGCAATAGGAGCATTAGAGGTGATCACGAATTAGATAAAAGAATCATTCAATGCTTTCATTATGTCACTGGTGGATATTACTAGAGCCAAAGATGTTGGAATGATAGCCAGGACATTCATGCCCCATAAGAACATGAAGACATACTAGATCAACTACTGCAGATAAGCCAAGTCATGCAAAATCTCTTTGATATCCACAATGATATCACTATAGTCTAGTAGAATTTAATTTCAACAAAGAATAAGTTGGTAGTGGTTGAAACAAGAGTTGAGCATGCAAAGAATGAAGTGCAGAGGTTGCAATTTGAATTAGTAGCCTTAAGAGAAAAAAAAGAGAGAACCTACATAATACATAGCATCATGCCAACTTAAAAAATTCAAAACCAAACAAGTGACCCAACTGATAGCTTGAAACATCTAAGTAGAGATGGAAAAGGAAAAGCCAACATTGAATGTCTTTATGGCAAATGCACAAACATAAACACACTACAAAGAAATAACTATCCTTGAAGAAGAAAATAAAAGAATTTCTATTGAAAATACAAGGTTGAAAAATATAGAAAAATAGAAGAATGTTCCCAAGGAAAGCAACTATTAGTTAAAAGAATAGTTTGCTAGATTCAATCAAGATAAGAGAAAACTAAGTAGAAAGAATAGAACCTTATCAATGAAAGAAGTTTGTACTATCTATCAACATTCGCCATTGAAATTAGCGCAAGGTAGAATGCAACCAAGAAGCATGAGAGGCTCAAAAAAAACTTCAGAGACTAGGTGCACATGTACAAACAAATTAATAAAAAAGAAATTCAATTGGCTAAAGCCAACATCAACTCCATCACAACACAGAAATCAAATTGACAGCCAATCCTGGATAGTCTCATCCATGTCCATCAAGCTAGAGTAAAAGTAAGAACCTACAAATTGAAGACCTTACAAAATACATGAGATTACCAAACCTTTAATATGCTAATCTAGCCATGCTCATAGTAGGAAGGCTTGGAAAATAACTAGAGTAGCAAGTGGTTGTAACCTATGCATTATATGAGGAAGAGTTTGTAAACAGGAAGGATGCACAATAAAATTACATATTGCAAACTCTAAGATCAAAGTAGTTAAAGCTAGCTACCAATACCAAAAGGATGTAATAGCAAACATAGCCCATAGAATGATAGATTATCAATTACTACAAAAAGTGGCTAGGAAATTTGAAAAAGAAAGATGGTAGTTTATAACCTAGTATTTAAAGGAAAAAAAGATGTTATGATAGATGTCATGCCCATGGTAGGTACCGAATCTAGCTAACATCATAGAGATTTCCTAGATGGTACATGACTCCAAATCAAAAGATGAAAAACTTTAGATGTTACTCAAAAAATATCAAATCCAAAAGCCCAATGATAAAGGAAAGAAGCTGATGGAAGAGTCACTTCCACCAAGGACATAAGGCTACATTGAGCTTTACCATTTTTACCTTATGTTGTTTTGTCATTTTAAATTGTCAAATTATGTCAATCATGTAATGCAAGGTAATTCTATAAATAGCACTTGAACCACAATATGAAATTTAGCATCAAGTTGGTAATGTATATAATTAGTCATGTCGAAGTGTGAGTACACCTCATAATTTTGTAAAGAACTCTATCCTCTTATTTTAACTTGAGGATGAGTTTCCAGTCAATCATAGGGGTATGATAAAACCATATTAGTCAAGTAATGTGACATTGTATCTATGATGTTGTAACTTTGCTTACATTATTGTAGATACAATATAGTGGGTCTTGGTCATAATTATAAATACCAACCCGCTATATTGTTGTAATTTATAGTTATGACCAAGACCCACTATATTGTATCTATATCACTGAAAAAACTTTTGTCCAACTCTTAGCAAAATTGTTACAAAATTTTTTTTTTGGTGACTTAGACTTACTAATAGAGTGAAAGCCTATAGTGTGGTGTTGAATAATTGTACAAAATCTTTGTTCAATGGATTATACTTGGGCATAATTCATGGCTACTTTGTTTAATTAATGGCACAATTTAAGTGCATTGTATTTCGTTCAATTGGATTGCAACATTCTACTTAGTTTGCTTTATTGTTACTTAGTTCATTCTTCATACTTAATTTTTACCTTTTAATATGTTTACTTTAACTAAGTCATTTACAATTCTTAAGCACTTTACTTTTACAATGTTTTCTAGTATGCTAGTATAAGTATGATTGGTTTCAAATGTATAAGTGTGATCGTTTGGTAATCGTAGTAGTGTTAGTTCTTGGTTAGCCCAATAGCATAGCACTTGGTAACCTCAGTAAAAATTGCATAAGTCCAAGATGTGAATGCTAAACCAAAAATAGATACTTATTTCCATTTGATGAGTCGTGTTAAGTTGGCTATGTTGATGAGGCCTCGTTGATGCAACCTAGTCGACGCATCTCACCATGCGTTGATGATGCCCCATTGATGTAGTGTCAATTTTCTTGATTTTTTACTATAAATATAGGCTTGTAGGTGCATTTATGAAATAAGTGAATTGTAGTTGCATCATAGCTCTTGCATTTTTTCCATTTGAAAGTTAGAATTTTTCCTCCAAGTGCCCATAGCAGGAGTCATTAAGTGTATCTATCTTTATTCGAGCATTGTTGTACCTAAGCACAATAGTGTGTGCAACAATAAAGACAAGCTTTCTAATAAAACTTGCAGCACTTTGGATAAATTAGCTATTTTATTCATTCATTTAATTTTTTCAATTAGTTATTAAATATTTTCTGGTTATTACATTAATGAGGCAATTAAGTGAGATAGATTACACACATAAGTACAACCACTTTGAGTGTAACATGTATTCACTTGGTAATCCTAGTAGCATTATCACTTGGTACACCTAATAGCGTAGCGTTTGCTTGCCCAGCAATGGATATGTGGGTTTAGGACATGTGCAGAAAGTGTGAACAAATACTTATGTTAGGATTAGTTAATTTAGATTAGTCAATCAAATCCCTTTTTATCTATAATTCAAGCACCCAACTATAAAACATAAAAATGATAAAAATCGAATACCTCAGTTATAGTTAACCATACCAACAAATGTCATAAGTGTAATTGGGAAGACAACAATTAACCTTAAGGCTAGATTCAGTTTCTAAAAGTCTATAGAATTTGACCGGATCGCGCATGAGCGCTTTGTGATTCGTATGGTTTGGCATAGGGGTACCTCGTTGCTCATCATTGGCACTGTTGTTAGTGATCTTGTTTGAGGAACATGTCATATTTAGATCTCAGTGAATATCATTAATATCATTGTATGAACCTCAAGGTCAATACCATTCCCACTATACATAAAGTTATAAAAGCAAACTAACAATTTCATTTTATTTTGCAAAATGTCTTCTTCTTCTTGTAAGCTCGAAGATACTAAACCACCAGTCCCACAAGAATGCAAGGTGCTATACACTCATCTAAATGAGTTTGTGCCAAATTCTACCTTCATCCTACATTAGGATGAACAAATGTGACAGTGTGATATGGAGGGCAATGTCGTCTTATCCCCTGATAGATCTATGCTTGGGATGCTATTCAAAACCCTTAAGAAGTTGGGCATAGCATATCTTCATGAAGAATATGTTGTGGATGGATACAACACTCAAAACTACTATCCCACTGAAACACAACATAAATGAGACCAACGTCAGGAGAAACTCCATGAAGCTACAAAGGGAAAACATTATACTAACCCCTTGTTCCTACTAGATCAAGAGGACAATGAGGATCCTTCCTTGTAAGGTTCTCAACATGAATATTTTCCACCCCCTACTACTGATGGTGAGGGTGTGAACTTGACCCTACAATCAACTATTCATAACTTCGGTTCAGGAAAAAGTGATAACCAAGGTAAGGACTCAAGGTAAACATCGCAACAACAAGGGATCTAAGGATGGTGATCATAACAAGTGTAAGAGTGGTGGCAGACATCGCAGTTGTAGTGGTGGTCCACCTTCCTCTTCATCCTCTTCATTCAATTCTAAACATTCCTCTTCATTTGATAGTTCTCATGGAAGCCACTATTGAAACAACTATGATGAAGATGATTAGTGAAATAATAACGATAGTGAAGGCCACCAAAATCAAAGGGGTGGCCAAAACCATCATCGACGTCATCAACATAGCAATGATTATGAACCTTTATTGGCGACTTAAAGTATGCTCAACATTGCAAAGGCAGTTAAAAGCCCAACTAGGCATATGAAGGATAGCTGGTTCAAGCACCTAGATATTAACAATATCCCAAGATTTGAGGGGGGAGGGGGGATATAATTTTGATTCACAGACACATCTACAAGCTTTTCAAGATGCCTGTGCCTTATAGAACATAAAGAATGAGTGGAAAAACCTCAAAATTTTCCCAAGCAGACTCATTAAAAAAGCTAAAAGTTGGTACCCGTCCTTAGAGTTGGAATCTATCCATAAATGGAGTACCATGTTAGAACTATTCAATGACAAATACTAGACATACTCTAGAGTGTCTAATCTGAGAAGGAAAATCCAAGGCTAGAAACAAGGAGCACATGAACCCTTGGATGCCACCATTGATCGATACTATTCACTTCTACATCAATGCCTTGGCCATGGTTAGTCTCAAAGGGAATAGCTTTGCCACATCATAGATGGGCTCAGAGCTAAAAAAAGAAGAACTCTTGGGGTGTATGCCCAAGGAAGGTTTTTCAAGATGAAAGATCATTAGATTCAAAGGTTAATTAAGCAAGTAGAAAAAGAAGAAGATGAGATATGGAAAAGGAAAAGTGCTAAAGAGTATAACAGGGATCCTTTATTAGAAAATGTGAGGTCCAATTTTGTGATGAGGAGGAGTCACCACTTGATGAAGTGTTGAATAGAAAGACCTTACCCATCCAAAATCTATTTCTAATATTTCGGCCAAGGTTAACAAGTTATGGGACTCTTTAGATGAAAAATTTCAAACCACTTTGAAGATTGCTAAAGAATCCAAAGAGCAAAATAATGATTGTAATCATAGGAGGCAAAAAGAAGTTGAACGTGCCTATCAAAGAGGTAAGGGCAAAGCTATTGTAGTAGAGGAAGTTGTAGAGTTTGACTTTAATGATGAAACTAAATGTGAAATATGTAAATATGAACATCCAAAGGGATGTTGCCCTATGGTGTCACACTTACAAGAGTTTGGACTATACGCATTGAATCCTTGCCTAGCACATAGGCAAGCTCCAAGACAATTGTCTTACCCTCAAGTAGCCCAAGATAGTTCCACCAATAGCAACAAGCTTAGTACCCAAGTGGAACCCCTCCACAACCTTATGAACAATTCTAATAGTGGTATCAACCACAATCATTGGGAATGCCACCACCAAGGGAGTAGTACCCTTATAGGCAACCATATCCATATGGGTACTATGTCCAGCAACCCATCTCTCCTAGAAGTTTTATAGGTCATGCATCATTCCAACATCACTATTACCCTCCAAAGTACCACCAAAAAAATTTACCATCTAATTGATGGGAAAACCCATATTTGTATCCTTATCATCCTCCACATCCCTCTACACCTACACCTCCACCTTAAACCCAATTACCTCCTACTCCATCTATGTAGGATGAGATTCCTCCATAGCTGTAACAACAAAATGCTACACAGGCTATATACTCACAACCATTTTTTCAACTAAGTGGTCTGGATAATTGATCAAGCAAATGACCTTTTTTCTGGCCTAGTAGTCCTCTCCAACCCTCGCAACTTACTTTGGCTAATCATCCTACATCTCCATCACCCTTATCCTCTACATCAAATACCTTCAAGTGCCCTTCAAACCAAGTGCCACCTAGGATCTACATTGTAATGCTAACTCATGCTATTTCTAACTAAATCAAGGCTAACAATCTTCCTACAAAAATCCTAATCCAAGAAGTCCACTCATCTATCTACAGATCGCTAAGTAAGAGCCATGCAAGGCTTTTATTAATTTTAGTTTAGGGTTAACCTCATCTCCCATGATATGTACAATGCCTAGAACCTACCACCTCTTAAGAAGAGAAACATTCATCTATAATTAGCAAATTAGTAAATTACTGTCCCTTTGGAATTAGTAGAGGACATTGTGACCATAGTTTGTGGGTGGTCCTATTTTGCTAATTTTTTGGTAATCGAGGTGGACAAATGCAAAAGTGACTTTCCCATCATCATGGGAAGGGCTTGGTTAAGCACGATTGATGCATGAATGGGTATAAGGAACCTATCTCTAGAAATATCCAATGAAAATGAGCTTAGTAAGATTGTGAAAAAGCATATTCCATGCATCACGTATAGTGATAACAGGTGCAATTGCGTGCAAAGGATTTGATCAATCAAGAGCACATACATTAAGGCATGTAATCAATATGTATAAGAAATTAACATTCAAAGGTGTTTGTATGTAGTAGCCACAAAGTAAGAGGGAACCTAGTGGCTAATAGCTAATTTAGATAGCAACTTAATATGCATGAAGCCAATTGAGAGCCTAGCATATGCATATGTTGAAGGCATGGAAAAAATTGAACAAGTTCATTTCCAGCTCTCTAATGAAGATGATGATACCTATTGGGGATAGTTGGAAATCCCTAATCACTTCAAGGAGTCCTTAGGGCTAAAAAATTTACCAACTGGTATGGAGTATGCATTTTTAAAGAATGGTAAATTAGTCATCATTACTGCCAAACTTACTCGTGAACAAAAAGAGAAGTTGCTGAAAGTGGTGAATAAATGGTCAATAGACTTTGCTTGGTCATATCCAGAACTAATAAGAATTGATCCAAGGATATGCTAGCATCACATTTACATTGACCTAGCCATGAAGCCTAGAAAGTAGCTGTAGAGGTAGCTAAAGCCCAAATTGAAGCAAATCATTAAAGAGGAAATAGAATAACTCCTCAAGGAGACGTTCATATATCCAATTGTAGATATTAAGTGGGTTATTCCAGTTGTAATTATACTAAAGAAGGGTGATAAATGGCGGGTTTGCATCGAATTTAGGCTATTAAATATGGAAAAATTTAAGGATCACTTTTCTTTTCCATTTGTGGATCAAGTATTAGACACCATACCTAGGCATTGTTATTATAGCTTTTTGGACGATTATAGTGGTTATAACCAAATCCAAATTGCACCCAAAAATTAGGCCAAGACAACACTCATGAGTCCCTAGGGAACTTTTGCATATTGTAAAATGCCATTTGGCCTATGCAATGCCTTTGCAATGTTTCAATGCTTGGTCATTAGTATCTTTCNACCAAATTTCACAAAAAGAGATTAAGGTAGACCTAGAAAAGATAAGGGTCATCCAACAAATAAGATCTCAACTAGAAATTGTTAAAGATGTTCAGTCATTCCTTGGACACATTGGTTACTACCGACGATTTATTGAGAATTTCTTTAAGATTGTAAAGCCATTGGTAGAACTTATAAAGAAACATGCATCCTTCATTTGGACCAAGAAATGTGAACATGCATTCCAACAATTAAAAGAGAAACTCGTAGAAACACCAATCCTACGAGCATCAAATTGGTCCAAACCATTTCATATCATGATAGATGAATTTAACTATGCTTTTGGAGCAGTGCTCACATAGATGGATGATAAGAAACATCCATATTATATCCAATGCATGAGTCAAAGCATTGTGGGGGCATAATTAAATTACACCACCATGGATAAATAATTAATGGTAGTGGTGTATGCACTAGAAAAGTTTAGGCACTATGTGCTAGGTTACAAAGTATTTGTGCATATAGACCATAGTCCAATTCACTTTCTCATGAATAAGCCAATAGTGATCCCTTGTGTTAAACGATGGCTTTGTGATCTTGTAGGAATTCAATCTCACTATGGTAGATTAAAAAGGAATCGAGAATGTGGTCGCTAACCACCTCTCTTGTTTAAGATGGGATAACAAAGAGGAGGAGAGCCTACACTCTGATCAGTGTCCAGATGAACTCCTCTTTATTAGAGAAATAACTAAATAAGAACCTAAAAAGAAATATGATATAATGGCATCCTCACATACCTTCTTATTGAAGAGATTCCATAATATTTGGATTTTAGGAAGAAGCAACAATTTGTTCATCAAGTCAAATACTTCATGGAAATCAATGGACACCTTTACAAGGTGTGTATTGATGGCCTGATCCATTGGTGTGTCCTTAACAAAGATCAACTACGCATTCTCTAGAATGCTCATGAAATACCTTGTGGATGCCACTATGCAGGGAGACACACAGCCATAAAAATATTGATGGCATGATACTACTGGCCTACAATCTTTAGGCCTACCCACCAATTCATCAAGTCTTGTGAACATTGTCAATGAGACAACAAGATGACCACTTGCATGGAAGGTCCTCAATAGTGGATCCAACCACTAGAACCTTTCAACATATGAGTGTTAACTTCATAGGTCCCATCACACCCATGTCTAATCAAAAGGCATATATTATAGTAGCAATTGACTACTACACAAAATGAACAGAAGTAGCAGCCATTACTAATTGTACATCATCCACTACTGCCAAATTTATACAACAAAATATCATGAATATGTTTGGGATTCCATGTTCACTAATTTCTAATAATGGAACTCATTTCATAGGTGTCACATTTAGAAAATTAATGCAACACTTGGGGGTAGAACATAAATTAATAACACCTTAGCACCCCTAAGCCAATGGTTAAGCAAAGGTAACTAATCAGGAGATTACAAAAATACTAATATGGACCACTAGAAAATATAGAAAGGACTCAAGCATAAAACTTAATGATGCTCTCTAGGCTTATCATTCAACTTGGAAACTTCCTATTAGCTATTCTCCCTATGAGTTAGTGTATGGAAAACTTCCAAAGCTTCTAATCCAATCTGAGTTTAGAACACTCTCAACGACCTATGATCTAAACCTTAACCTAAGTCTAGCATAGAAGGAAATATTGATCAATCTAAACATGCTAGAAGAAAATTGATTGGTGGCTTTATCCTTGAATGAGGTGAACAAGGCATTCAGTAAGCAATGTCATGACCTTAGGATCAGGAAAGTAAAACTTCAACCAAGAGATAAGGTTCTTTATTGGAACCCCACACATGTACCCCAAAAGACAAAATTCCAAACATTGTGTGAGGGACCTTATATAATTAATCAAACCTTTCCCTCTCGGGCTAGGATAATCTACAAACTTGACAGCCTAAATAAAAAATAGTTGGTCAACATCCAACAAGTGAAGCCTTTCCTTGAACTAAGATAAGCTAGTGTAAGTACCACCTCAACAAATGGAAAACCACATTCTATTTTTTAGATCTCCTCCCTCAAAATCATTTGTGGGGGAGATGGCCATCCATGCTAACTATTACCATGACCTCTCAGTTTTTCTACATTTTTTTTCACATTTTTGACTTTACAAATTTTTTATTTTTGAATTTTTCTAATTTTACACCATCTTTAGTAACTTTAAACTTTCTTGATTATTTTACACTTTCTTATATATTTTACCTTATTTTTCTTTCTTTTGTTTAAGTGTGATATTTTCTCATTTTTGCTAATAAATTTACTTTATTGTCACAGCACAGTGCCACTGTTGTTGTTTACTAATGATGGTTTATGCTTAATGTATGATTGTCGATGTCTAGTTTCTATTTTTGAATTCTAATGTCTAATGACATTGACATGGTTTATTTTTCATGGAATAGGTAGTGATTCCACATCATTTTCCCATTCAATTAACTCTATGGTTTTCCATGTTTTGGGAATTTGTGATTCTTTTTCATTAAAGAAACTTTTAATCAATCAGTGACCTTAGTAGTTCTAGAATTAAGAAGGATTCAAAGGTTTGTAAAGGGTGTGACTTAAAGGGGACTCAATACTCTTTGTCTTCTTCTTCTTACTTGAGTGCTTGAGTGTTTTT
This sequence comes from Gnetum montanum, assembly GCA_015680685.1. Classification (NCBI taxonomy): domain Eukaryota; kingdom Viridiplantae; phylum Streptophyta; class Gnetopsida; order Gnetales; family Gnetaceae; genus Gnetum; species Gnetum montanum. The sequence continues at coordinate 801,076 of MNCI01033354.1, forward strand.
CATGGACTTCTTACCATTCCACACCTACCACTAATAGGAAGTCAAATTACATCATTGCATAATATGGTTCCCATTTCAAAAAGAAAAGACAATGAAGAAAAACACAAAAAAACAATGGGAATTCAAAGCACACCCTTTTGACATGAATAGGTCCTTTCATGGTGTGATTCCCATTTTAAAAGAAGTAAACAAAACAATGGGAATTCAAAGCACATCCCTTGGACAAATAAAAGGGCTATAAACACTAGTTATGGGACTCAAATAACATTCACCTATGCCTGAAAGTCCTCTCTAACTAAGGCCTTCTCTCTTACTTTCTATTTCTCCTTTCTTCTCTTTGTGGAACTATGGTTGCTTTTTGGAAGCACTCTCATGTCTCATGTGGATGGATTTCTCTTAAAGTGGTGATGCAAAGTCACTAAAAGTGGATGGTTTTGGTCTAGACTAAGGATGAAACTTCTTGGGTCATTTTAACCACAAATTCTACAAGGGACTTATTATGACCTTAACTTGGAACTCCATTCCACCTTCTTTATCATCCATCCATGCTACCATAACTCACCTCACTATCGGGTTCTATGTTATGCTCTATGTCTTAATATGAAGTGTTGGGATTCTTGAGTGGATTCTTTCAGGTTGGTCCTTAACTTATCATGATCACTAAATTGATTATCAGGCTCACAAACTCCTTAGTTGAGGTTATGTAAGGGCAAAAACAGCATGAGCCTACTATGGGAAGGATCCACTTGCATAACTTTTGGCTTGATTAGTTAAGGTTCCTTATCTTTAACATTGCTACAATCCTATATTTCATATTTTCCATTGCGTAAACCACTCAGTACTCCTTAATCTGTCATTTCATTCATCCACTAAATCAAATTTTCTCCATTTTTTCAAATTTATGAGCTTCAACACCTTCTTCTCATGTTTTCATACTCTTCTTGGTCTTTTGAGCTTCCATTTGATCCCAATTGCATCCAAAAATTCCTTGTATTTTAAAAGTTTGACCAAGTCAATGATGGTCATCGACAAGGCCTTGTTGACGTAGTGCTTAGATCCTATATATACCACCAGACACCTTGGAAGTTTTTTCAAATTTCTCATAACACACAAGGAATTTTTGTAATTTTTCAGAGCTCATAACTTCCCAGTCGTTTGTCTAAAGCACTCTATTTTTTGATCCTGTGCTTACCAGAGGTAAGATCTTTATTGTGGGGGCCACAAACCTTAAGGTTTCTGATGAAAAATCAATGAAATTTTTTGGAAATTTTCCAAACTTCCCCAAAGTGTTAATAACCTTAACCATATATAAACATCAACTTTTTTCCAAGTTAACCCTTCCAACAACCTCCAGGATGAATTATTCATAATAACACATAAAGTAAATGATAATTGGACTAATTAAATTAGTCATAATCACAACTTAGCCAAGTGTAACTATCCTCAAGAGTTAATGTATCCCAATTATTTTAAGGTTACACAATAATTGCTAATCCATGATCTTATTGTAATTACAGATGGCACCCAAACAAAAACGTCTATAGAAAGAAGAACCCTCACAACCATGGGAGAAATGACCTAGAGTTGGAAGGGGCCAGCAAGAATGAGGCCAGGAACTACCAGAGGCAACCCATGTAGTGGGACCTCTTCAAGAGGAGCCCAAGGTGGAATCTGTCTGACAAATTCCAAAGGAAGAAGTTCCAACCAAACAATCACAAAGAGGAGAGGTTTCTGGACTCGTGCCAAGGCTTAACGTCACCTTGACTCAAGCTTTCCTAGACATCATTCAGTCCTAAGACATTCAAAGATCAATTCTTCAAGAGATCAACTTCAAGCCATTTTTGGAAAAAGCCCCAAATGATGTCAAGACATAATTGTAAACCTCTCCCATGTAGCTAGTCATCACATCCAATGGGAAATAGTACATGGGAGAGATTTATCTCTTCTGGAGTAGCCAAAGGCCAAGGTCTATTGTCAAGATCAAGGACATTCAAGTGTCCTACTTAGCAGAAGCCATTTAATAGGCACTTGGGTTACCTAACAAAGGAACATAGTTGGTTGAATTGTCTACAAAAGGTGATCCTAAGGCTAAGAGGGAGTGGACCTAGCAATGTTATAGGGTGGATCATAAGGAATATGGCGTGCTCACACCAGCAGAGAAAATTTATTTCAAGATTGCAACCTATCACCTTAATCCAATAGTGAGGCCAAGCAAGGTGACTGCTTTCTCCACATAAGCATACATCGCTCTAAGTGGAAATTTCCCTGTTAACCTTCCACAACTGCTATACTTCGAGATTGAAAAATGTTTCAAAGAAAATAAATTTGAAAAGAAGATCCTACCCTTTTCATGCCTCATCAAAATCCTTTGCAAAAGGATAAGCATTGTTTGATATTGTATTGACACTCTCAAGCATGTTCCCTTGGCCTCATGGGTAGAAATCATGAAGGATAAAATGCCAATGACAACACAAGAAGAGGAGTTTCCACCACCACCACCCACTCAGGAAATTACACTGGAAGCCCGCATAATCATTAAGCATCTACGCACATTCGAGAATAGCTCCTGAGTGAATAAGAGCAACAAGCAAGAATGAGTGGGATAGATCCATCTATGTATCAACCAATGATAAGTCACCTTAATAAGGTGGGCCAAACAGTTAGCCAAATGGAGAGAGGTAGTTCCATTTTCTCTATCCAAACAACACAACTATCTTCAAGGTCAAATCCCAACACTCGACAAGTGATATTTTCATCAGCAACATATCATCTATTTCCAAAAATCTCTAGGAATATGACCACTTTCTCAGTGAAGTTGCAGGAAGGTGAAGAGACAATTATCTTGATGATGCAATACCATGGGTAGGAGACGATGGTAGAAATGGTATTTGACCATATAACTAAAGCACTAAATGCACCCACAGTATCTATACCAAATGTATTTAAACTCAAAATGTGTAGACATCTGTAGGCATGATCAACGGGAAGTTAGATGGAGCTCAACATGAAAAATTTTTGGAACGACTGATAGGAACCAAGCAATTGACTTTGGACATCTTTGATCTTCTAGAAAACATCACTGCAACCCATTCAAGGCTACTGAATGCCAAGGGCAGATGTATTATTTTAGAGAGTCAACTAGAAATGGCCAAAGAGTAAAATCAACACTTGGTTGTGGAGGTTGCCAAACTTCATGCCTGACTTGCAAAACAAGTAATACTCAATCCAGTAGTAAGAAGAGATGAAGCTATTAAATAGCTTCAAGAATGATTTTAGAATTCTGAGGAGGAGACAATGATGGCCATATTGAAACAATTTGTAGCAAAATCTAAAGCGTACTAAATCAAAAAGGACTTGAATTAGATGGACCAAGAGAATGAATCATTGACTACACAGAATCATCACCTATGAAATGTTGATGTGCAAAAACATCAAATGCAAGAATTCATTCATCAACAGCAAGAGCAACTTGCTAGGGTAAACACTAAATTGAGGAAATTTTCCATAGAGAACCACAATCTATTAATGGAGGAGGTACACACCTTACACCAGAAATTGGCCATCTATTGCCACTTGGAAGAACGAAGCACTCAAATTTGAAAAAGTGAAGAATCACTATAGGGACTAGGTTGATTTGCAAAAATAAGTAAATCAAAAAAAAATCCAGATGGTAAAGGCAAAACTAAATGAAGCCCTCCAACAACTCCAGTAAGGAAGAGAGATGTGGTAGCCCATCCTTGATGAGATTGATGCTTACAACAAAGTAGAGATCTGGTTCAAGGAGTTGCAAATCGAGGAGATAATAGAGTACATGAAGTTGGCCAATCTCCATTATGTAAACCTAGCAATGCTAACTACCATATGGCTATGAGCAAAGTTGGAAAAATAACTACCAAGCTCATATCTACTATACAAGGTTGAGTTTAAACACCATAAGGACAACAAGAAAAAGCTTGAGATTGCTAACACTAAACTCAAAGTTCTCAAAGGATGATTTGGAGATCAACGATCTATCATTGAGAACCTAGCTAGATGGATGAATGACTACCAAGAGTTGAAGAAGACAATGAGAGCATTTAACATTGAATGCAAACATTTTTCTACCTAGTTTTTCAATGCCAAGGAGTTGTTTCTAGCAATCCCATGTCCTTGGGATGTGCCCATTCCAACCCACATTAGGGAAGCTACGTGGATGATGCATGATCCTAGGAGTAAGGAGGAGAAAATGAAAGCATTACTAGATGCTTTCTACCTCCTGCTTGAAGTTGCAATAGTAGCAGGACAACTGTAGCCACCTCAACCACCGCCAGTGCATGAAGTCTATGAGGGTTCCTCAAAGCCTCAGAAACCACCACTACTTGGGACCATTTGATCTTCTCCAACAAGCTTCACACCATCAAGGAATGTGTTTTCTGAGTTTTTGAAAGAGTTGAATTATGGCGTTCAATTTTGTCTCCTAAAATCCTTATTTTTGTAATGTGTTGTTTCATATAGTCCATTTTTTGACAAGTTAGTTTGTTTGTTTTGTGTGAAGAAAAGTCAATCAATAATCCCATACCTTTTCAATTTTATAACAGAACTCAAGAACAAGTTTTTATTCAGTCGTGGGGGTATGATGAGTCGCGTTAAGTTGGCTACATCGACAAGGCCTCATCGATGGGTCCTTGTCGACTAGGCCTCATCGACAAGGCCTAGTTGACGCATCTTACCATGTGTTGACAAGGCCCCATCGACGTAGACGCAATTTTCTTGATTTTTTGCTATAAATATGCACTTTAGCTACATTTATGGCATAAGTGAATTGTAGTTGTAGTAGAGCTCTTGCATTTTTTCCATTTGAAAGTTAGAATTTTTCCTCTGAGTACTTGCAGCAGGAGTTATTGAGTGTACCAATCTTTATTCGAGCATTGTTGTACCTGAGCACAATAGTGTGTTTGGCAATAAAGATGAGCTTTCTGATAAACCTTGCAACACTTTGGATAGATTAGCTATTTTATTTATGCAGTTACTATTTCCAATTATTTATTAAATGCTTTGAATTAGTTATTAAATATTTCCCAGTTATTACATTAATGAGGCAATTATGTGAGATAGATTACACATAAGTACAACCACTTTAATCATAACACATATTTGCTTAGTAATCCCAATAGCGTTATTACTTGGTATGCCCAGTAGCGTAGCGCTTGGTTGCCTAGCAGCAAATACGTGGGTTTAGGACATGTGCAAAAAGTGGAAATGGATACTTATGTTAGGATTAGTTAAATGATTAGTTAATTAGTTAATTTAAATTAGTCAATAAAATTCCTTTTTATCTACAATTTAAGCACCCAACTATAAAACATAAAAATGATAAAAATCGAATACCTCAGTTACACTTAACCATACCAATGAACTTCACAAGTGTAATTGGGAAGACAATGACTGACCTTAAGGCTAGATTCACTTTCTAAAGGGCTAGTGCACTGGAAATAACAAGGTTTGTAGAATTTGACTAGATTGCACATGAACACTTTGTGATTTGTATGGTTGCGCATAGGGGTACCTCACCACTCATCACTATTAGACTAGAATAGTTCCTTTACTTGCATTATATTAGATTCAGAATCTATCATCCTATTGCAATCATGGTTACAAAGTTTTAATTTGAGCCAACAACATCATATTGTCATATGTGTTATCGAGAATCAAACCATACTACTTAGACTTCACTAACTTAATGTGAAAAGATAGCAATCACAAACCAACTATCAACCACTGGAATACTAACATTGGCCATCCATGGATTACAATCTGGTTGTGTGTGAATTGTCATGACTTATATGGTGGAGTGTTGGAATATCTAGCCACTCATCAATAGAGCCAAGACATATTGTTTTGTTGTTGTTGTATTATTTTTCTATAGAATTCATTCTTACTTTTACAAATGAAATTCTTCATTACACTCGACATAGGCATTCTGCCAAATCACATAAAATATCTATGCCTTTTTTTTTCCTATGGTTTCTTCATCATTTCATCATTATTCTTTTTATGTTTCTTCTCAATTCTTTGTTTTGCATTCTTCCTTCTATCCACTATCTGATCCTTGAATTTCTTCAGAAAATTTTATAACAATTAGTATTAGAGTAGGTAGTGAGATATATATGTAGAAGAATGACCTATAGGGTCTCAAATAAAATGTTTGAGATAGATAAGTTCAATGACAAGAACCTTGGGTTGTAGTAGATTAAGGTCAAGGATATGCTTATTTAGCAAGGTTTGCACAAGGCATTATATGGGAAAGTGAAGAAACCCCAAAGAACATTAGATAAAGACATAACATAATTAGAATTGAATTTAGTGCTAGATTACTTTAATAATTATCTTTGTTGCATAAATTCTCACCTCATCTGTGACTAATCCATAAGTCATATCCGTGGAGGAATGGTTCAAAGTCGAAAGATCATCAAGACATAACATAATTAGAATTGAATCTAATCAAATTCCACACTTATGACTATCACTCATAAGTAAATACATGAATTTTCATACTAAATTCTAATCCTAAGCTTAAGAATGAAAATTAATAATTAAATCAAATTGAAATCAAGAATTAAAACATAGATCTCAAGGATCATAGGGGAGACTTTGCCTAAGATACAATTTTTCCTTGTTGTTCACAATACCACAACCTTGACAACTATACAATGGACTCCAATGGTCTAAGATCACCACAATGCTCAACAAATCCTCTCTCAATGATTTTCAAAAAAAAAAAAAATCAACTTGATGTGGGTTTGCTTGGGTATCAAATCCTCTTCTTTGTCTTCTCTTGATATTCCCCAATCCAAAGTTAAATGTCTTATTTATACTAAATTTTTTTTAACAATGTTTAAAAATAATCCTTTTAATAATATATTGATATTTAAGGATTTGGTACCAATCTATTATTTTTAATGAAAATTGCCAAGTCTAGCATCCTTTTTAGATTATCATGGAGTCTACGAAAGTGGAGGAAGAGACATGTCAAACAAGATATGAGTGATGGACATGGCTACATTATGATATTTCTTCTAAAAAGTTGTGTGTCAGCCATGGCCAGATCATAGAATGTGTCTCAATCAAGGCTAAAAAAAAATCTTCCAACAACCAAGAGTAGCACATATTTGTGAATCATGTTGTATGGTACCACTTAATGTAATGAAAATTTGAATAAAAATGAGGAAAAAATTGTATAAATATGCTTTATTAAGACGGTTAACTTTTAAGGTGGCTAAGGTCAAGTAATTCAAAAGGTATGTTAGTTTGTGATTCTAATGGGCACTCGTCAAAACAAACATGCAATCACTACCCAAATTTTAATATATATGGTATATATATATATATATAATTATAATCACAATATAATTATATCAATCTTGGTGCATAAAATTTGGACACACCAACATCAAGAGAGAAAACTCATTTTAGGAGACTATTGCCTAGGGTGCCTTCTATATAAGTACAAAAACCTAGGAATAGTCTCAGTTGGAGAGGGCTACGTGGCCTTTTGAAAATGGCAAACTAAACTAAAAAATTGGGGATTTAAATTAAATTATTTTCTTGAATACACTAAGTAACAAAAATAAATAAACTTTCCCTAGTCCCACTAATGTTGTCGGTCCATTACTGCCAATGGTGTCTACACCGGGCAAGAAGACTACGATCGTTGCTTGAAGAGGAAGAGAAAGAAAGAGAGACTACTGTGGGGAGGTGATATCTACTACTAATGCTATCGTGCACCAATGTGCATGTGTACCAAACCACCCTGAGAGAGACACACATTGTTTGTCAACCACTATCAACTACTGCATCATCCCATCTATCATGTGCCCACTAACTATTGCACATGCATTGTTGGGAGAGAGGAAAATATAATCTCACACATCCTAGTACTGATTAGACTGGGAGGAAAGAGAGAGGGCACCTGTCGTAGACTACCATGTATTGGTTATTTTTGACGCATGGACGACTATTGGCTAAGAAGAGAGGCTCTAGCCACGGTAGAGAGAGAGAGGGAACACCCTACTGACTCTGCTAGTCACCTACACTATCAACTATTAAAAAAAGGAACCTTAGCACCACCATGCTAGTGGTAACACATGGCTTCTACTAGGAGGAGGGGAGGTGGAGAGATCCTCTACCTATCACTGCTAATCCATCTATAATGCAGAATTCAAAGCCACTACCAAATTGTCTATAGTGCGAAGGAAGGGCCCCAACATCACCTGAGGATCTAGCCTTTTTTTTTGGTAAATCATAGATCCTTTGTTTTTATGGTTTCCTATCTACAACCACCAGTACTTATTGCATCACACGTCCATGAATGTAACCATGAGATCATGTGGCATCGCCTATATGAACCACACAAAACGCCACCTAGGGAAACCACTACCATAATCAATAATCAACGAAATCACTACCACCATTACTCATGCTGCATGTAACTCCTGCCATGTTCTATGCTATCATCCATGTTCTATCACTTGCTCAATCATCCCATGATGAACGTAACTTCCACCATGTTCTGCCACTACTAATACAATTATGAATACAAAGGCAGAAGAAGACTACTCTACTTCTAGCAGGGAGCAATCACATACCAAGAAGGGTAGAGTAGGATTATTCAACGTGAATCTAGAATCTACAAAGGAGAATAATAATGTGGATGATAATGATATGCAATAGCAGCAATTGGAGTGAACATCGAAAAATAGAATCTCATCATCATCATTAGTTCTACACTTTGCAAAAACACTCTACATAGGTCCTTGGATAGTCCTAGGTTTATGACCGGTTTTCATGTTTCCTCTTTCTTCCATGCTCACTATTTATTCTTTTCTTAGCTTTGTGGAATATTTGCATATATATGTATGGGACCTTGAATATTATAAGACATGTCTCTGTAACTAAATAAACCAAAAACATATACCAAATAATGAAAATTGACAAATAACAGATGAAAATAATTTTAAGATTTATAAGCTATCATTTTCAAAGTAACGTATCTTAAGAATGATATAAATTTAGAAATGTGATCAATCTTTTAAAGAATTGTAAATGTAAAAAATTATGTGGTGATGATCTCACATCCCAACCAAACATAAGCATTCACACATATATATACACTATGAGACATGCCTTTGAAACATTACTAAAGTTGGTGAGCCTATTCCATTCATGGAATATAGATATTTTAATAGAAATTATTAACCCAAGAACTCTCAATACACCTAGGGCATCCAAATGTGTTTTAGAATCCAAGATATTCAATAGACTTAATGAGTTGGGGAATAGAATTTTCACACACAAATTTGGACTATGTAACACTTTCTCATGAGTACAATGTTTATGCCCTCAAAATTTCTTTGGAGAAGCGATTAATGTACTAATTATGAGAAGAAATATTGTATAAACAATTACTTTGGTCATACAACACAACCACCCATATTTTTTTCCTAGTAGTAAAATAAATAAAAGGACTTCAGCATTGACAACATTTTTGAAAATCAATGCACTGGAAAGATGCAATCTCTCAGTCTAAGCTCCTTGTCACTTCTCCAAGATAAAATATCACAACAAATATACTAAAAAAATAAAATCTAGAATTAAGACCAAATTTCTATATGGAATCTTGATAAAAGTTGCTAACATTCAGTAATTTTTACTGTTCGACATATAAAATAAAATTTATTCACAATTTTTTTGGGAGGAAAAACCTATTTAATTTCATTTAAAAAGATCATTTGCACATACAAAAAAAATATTTTAAAATAAGCATATTAGAGTTTGAAATGTCATAATAAACTAGATGGCTCCTAAGGGCCCATTGAAAAGTATTGTTGATCATGGCCTCGTGCTTAGCATGGGTGACGTTGGCCTCAACACTTAGCTGCCAAACTAAAAATTGCATGCAAGTGTAAGGAGCAACAAAAACCACGAAATTTTAAAAGGAGATTCAACAGATAGGGAATCACAAACATCATAAAATAGGCAAATGAAAATTTAAAAGTAAATTGTATTAACCTTAACATGATTAAAATAACCATATAATCAAAAGAGAACTAGACATGGGCCACCCTTACCACACCATCTTATTTAATTAAAAATCCAAATATATAATTTATTATTTTAACTATAGAGATGTATATATAATTAAAATATAACTAAGCTCACATTCCCAATCCTCTCACAAGGTCAAAGTCAAAAGCACATGACCTATACTAAACTTAATGAGGAGGACAAGCTTAAGTTAGGTAATGGCTAGTCACAACTTTTTGATTTTTCCTTGGGATTTTTCTTTTCATTTTATTTTTTTTTTTGGAATTTTAGGCAAACAGGTTTGAAAGGGAAAATGGAGATTAGGGTGAGGATAGCTGTTGGACCCCATCACACTCAAGAGCTTATTACACTACTAATGAACATGGTCCTCATTTCTTTTTTCCTTTTTTCTTTATAGGAAACTTTACTCATGATGTACTTCATTCTTAAGGTAGGAATTCCAACATGAGTCTAGCCAATTAGCTACACTATCAAAGAACACGGTCCTTTTAGAACTTTGCCCATGGTCCAATTCAACCCTCATGTATGTGCCTTTAATTATAATTTGATAGCATCATAGCAGGTCTCCTAGGTGGCTAAGGGTTCTCAAGTGAAGATGAACACACTTCACCCCATTGTTCACAAGGTAGTCATGGATCATCACACTTGAGGTTTGGGGCTTAGGAGAGGAAAAATAGAGTTTTCCAATGTCACTTAGTAATTATGGCTAACCATTCTCCAACATCACCTGTCCTACACTCACATGATCATGATGGTTACATGATAAGTTGGCAAAACCTCATGCTCCATAATCCAACACAACTAATAAAACTAAAACCTTGAAAAAGACTGGGAATAATCATAGCATAATTGAAATATGTAGTATAAAAGAGATTTTAATACTAATAAGAAATATTATACAAAGAATTATACTAACATTATTTTCCATTGGTGCTTTGATGACCTAATGCCTAATAACTCAAAAGACCATAATGATTATCAAAATCATATGAAAAGAAAAAATCAAAACCAATCAAATATGCTAAGAAAGAGATGCAAAGAAATGAAAAAAAATACGCAAATACAACTATATACAAATGAAATGCATGGTGAAGGGGAAGACCAAATGCAACTAAGAATCTATTAGGTGTCCACATGGGGCACCTGAGTAGAAATGCTTCAAATGAAATGCATTAAAATTCCTATGTAACCTATGTCCTTGTAAATCAGCAATTTTGTATGCATTGGGGCCAACGACATCTGCAATTTGAAATGGACCAAACCACATAGGAGAAAACTTAGTTTGAGGGCCAATCTAACCAAATGCTTTATCTCTCTTAAGGACCAAGTCACATAATTAAAACACTTTAGTTTCATATTTCTTATCAAACCATTTTTTGACAATTGGTTGATGACTACACATATTTTCGATTACTTTAACTCTTTTAAGCTCTAGATTCCAAATGTTACATGTACACGATATTAGATGCTCGTCAGTTGGTAAATAGTCCAACAAGAACTGATATGTTGGAATTTGCAAATTAATTGGCAATATTGGTTCTTGTCCATACACTAAATCATATGGTGTAGTCTTGATTGATTCTTTATAATGAACCCTATTTACCCAAATTGTCCATTTTAGCTATTCGTGCCAAGTTCGTGGGTTTTGGACTATCATTTTCTTAATTCTATCTAATATGATTTTGTTGGAGGACTCATACAAACCATTAACCTATGGATAATATTTTGTTATTTCCTTGATAATGATGTTATGTTCTCTAGCCCAATTTGTAAACTTAATGGAGATGAAGCCTGGTCCATTGTCAACTACTAAAGCATAAGGATACCCATATCTTGAAATTATATCATTTTCTAAGAAGTGAATGACCTCATGAGATGATGTGGTTTTAGTTTCTTTTGTTTCTAACCAATGTGTGCAATAATTAGTGGCTATTAAGATAAACTTATGTAGGGTAGTAGACAAAGGATTGATCACTCTAATAAAATCTAAAGTCCATTGTGCAAATGGTCTAGTTTCTATTATAGGCTATAAAGGGGCTGAACTCTTGTGATCTTTACCCTTAAATATTTGACATTGGACACAAGTTCAAATTAAGTTGTGAGAATCATTTATCATAGTAGTCCAATAATAACCAACCCTCATGATTTTACGAACTAATGAACGGTATCCTATATGTCCTTCCTCATGAAGTTGTTTTAGAGCATTGTTAGCTTATTCTTGGTCCAAGCACTTAAGGTATATCCCTTGGAAGTTATTTTTGAATACTTCACCACTTATTAGAGTAAATTTCAAACATTTTTATACTAAAATATTTCTCTTTTATCTAGGTAAATCTAAGGAACAACGATGGAAGGTTAAATAAAATTTGATATCACAATACCATGGATTGTACAATTGATTAGGAGCAAATGGGATATCATTTTCCTCATCAATGGATAATATGTGAAGAGGAATTGATTCTTTATCTTTCAATGCATCACAACTTTCTGAAGTTGATTCTTTGGCAATTAGCTTGGTAATGCTAGTCCCTCTAACTAACTTGGCTACCTTCCATTGAATATCAAATTCTTGCAACTTCATAATCCATTTGGTGCATTTTTCACTAGGATCTTGTAATTGAGCTAAAGTAATGGTGGCTAGGTTAGAGATAATGGCATACACCTTTGCATTCAACAAGTAGTAGCGAAATTTCTTGAAGGCTTTTATTATAGCATACAATTGCTTCTCTATGGGTGAGCATTTTAATTTTGCATTCTTTAAAGGTGTAGACATGAAAGATATGGATCTTTCACCTTGATCAACCACATCTTGGGTCAAGATAGCAGTAGCAGTCACGTCACAAGAAAAAGCATGTAAGTGGAAGTCATTTTCATACCAAGGAGAAACTAGGATAGGGTCATGTATAATGGCCTCTTTGATAGTGAGGAAAGCATTCTTTCTTTGATATGTCTAGTGCATATTACTATCTTTTTTAAGCATCTCATTCAATGGTCTAACTAATTTAGCATAGATGAGGATAAATTGTCTAACGAAGTTGATTTTCCCAAAGAATGCCCTTAGATCAGTCTTGGACAAAGGGTAAGGTACTTCTAAAATTGCATTCACCCAGTTAGGATCAATTGCAATCCCCTCCTTAGTTACAATATGACCCAGGAATTTACCACTTTAAACTCCAGATATGGATTTCTTTGCATTTAGGGTAATATTGAATCTTCTACATCTTTTAAAAATGTTGCTAAGGTCTCTAAGGTGTGTACCCTGATCTTTGAAGAATACAGTTAAGTCATCTAGGTAGATAATAATGCAACCTTTTTAATCAACCCCTCAAAATTTTTGTCCATAGCTCTTTGAAAGGTAGAGTCAACATTTATGAGGCCAAAGGACATTTTAGTGAATTCAAAGGTTTCCCATTTTGTTGTAAAATCTATCTTGTACTAGTATTTCTTTTTAACTAAAATTTGGTTATATCCTGAATACCCATCCAAAAAGGAATACATTTGCATGTCATTCACAATTTGCAATAGCTCCTCCATCAAAGGAAGTGGATAATCATCCTTGATGCAAGAAGTATTAAGGTTACAAAAATCAATACATAACCTTAACTCCCCAATTCGTTACCTAATGAGCACTAAGTTTGAGATCCAACTGGAGTGTCTTACTAGGTAAATTATTCTGGATTCCATGAGCTTGTCAATTTCTACTTGCATGAGGGCTTCAATCTTCTAATTTACAAGTCTGAGTTTTTACTTAAATGGTTTTGTTTCTAGCCTAAGGGGAATTGTATGTGTCATCACTAATGGATTGAAAGTTTTAAGGTCTTTGTAAGTCCAAGCCAAAACATCATTAAACTCATGTCATAATTTGACCAAGTTTTGTCTTTCATCTAAATGTAAACTAACTCCTATTTTAATAGGATATTGTCTTCCTTTCTTTTGAATCTAAATTTTTTTAGTCTCAGCTAACATTTTCCAATTAGTATTTTTGGACAAGTCTATGGTCTTTGTGTGTAAGTCATCAAATAATGCTTCCCTAAATACTACTTCAGGAGATATTTTGCTTAAAAACACAACATCCTTTGATATATCTCCTTGATCACTAAATTCTCTTTCATAAAATAGAAATTTACAAATGTGGTCATCATTGCCAAACACATGAAAAGAAAATATATTATCATGGATAGAATACGATTTCACCTTTTCAATAATAATTTTTGAATCCCAAGCATTGTGTTTGAATGAGACATCCAAAGTTGTGGCCATTTGGGCTAGCGCATGAGGAATGTAATTTTCCTCTCTTGGTACATGTTCAATGGTTACACATTCAAACTCCTTAAACAAGTTTAAGAATGTAAGTCTTATACGCTTTTATGGTGACATCTTTATCATCAAAGGTTCCATTGACTTGGTTTACTATTAGTTGGGAGCCACTATAGATTTTAAGTTTGGACAAGTCATAATATTGAGCTAACTTGATCCCATGTATGAGTGCTTCGTATTCAACCATGTTGTTAGTCATAGGTTGTGAAAAATTGATGGCTTTAAGGATAGGAGCTTCACCAAGAGGTATGAGCATTATTTCTACTCCACACCCTTTCTTGGAAGAGGCACCAAACACTCTTAGTATCCAAGTGTTTAAGTTCTTGAAATCTAAAAAATTGGTCCTCTAATCAAGGTAACAATGATTGTCATCGAAATTTGGTTCATCCTCTAATATTTCATTGGTTAGAACCTCACATCCTTATCATTTTCTAATGGTGGTGGGTCATAAAAAAAAGGTTCTTCCATCATGTTGGTGGTATGGCAAAGCATCTTCATACACCTTTTCACGTTTCCTAAAAGCTTTATAATATTTGGTAGAATATATGTATGTAAAAGGGTTTATGCCTGGAGTTTCACCCATATCATCATTCATCAAATATTCACCAAGCCCTAGCTCAATCACTCCAACAAAGGAGCTAGTATTTTGATTTCCTAGACATTTACTCTGCTGATCAAAATTTTTTACTACTTTCTTATAAAAGGGTTCACTATATTCAGATTTTCCTTTGATAGGAATTAATAGTTCCAAGAAATCTGACCTAAAGAAGCCCACAAACTTGTCTCCAAAAGTCCTAGATAAGAGCACACCATAAGTGGGCAACATGTCAACTACTAGGATATCATTGTAACATGTAAATGTGGGATATTATCTAAGTTGCACCTTCACTCCTTTCAATGATCATACTATAGGTATGTTAGATCCATCGAGTTGAATCACACTTTTTGTTTGTGGTATCATTTGTGCTCCTAAAGCCTTACATACCTCAAGAGGCATGACACTAACAGTTGCACCAGAATCCATCAAACAATTGTGGAAATTTTTCCCTAAAATGATCAAGGTTGTCAGGAAAGGGGGTTGATCTTTCTTGCTTGGTATGGAATCATTTACATTTTGTACTAATAGCGAGTTAGGACTTTTTTCAAAGTGAACTTGCCTTTTGGGGATTGGGGACTTTTCTCTATTAGTTTCTAGTCTATGAACTACCTCTTGGATCACATCTTTCATTTCATTAAACTGTAGAAGGTCATACATTGAAATGTTAGCTTTAATTTTCTTCAAATCCTCCACCAAATCATAAGTCTTAGGTACATCTTTAGCTTTTGGTTAAGGTGGGGTAGAGGAGAGTTCACTCATAAAAAAACTATAAAATATGGCTGTTAAAATAAAACTACAAGATTAAATAAAAAGAAAATATTGAAATAATATTTTTTGACAAAAAAATACTAAAATATGCTATTTTTAAAAAAATATTTTTTTCAAGAAAAAAATAAATGCATGAAATTGCAAAATTTATAAAAATTTAAAAAGAAAATAGTAAAATAAAAAAATATAAAAATAAATTAAAATTAAATGAGTAATAAAACCACCTTACCAAGGCTGGAACTTAGGTAAGGACTACCAAAACAAAAATCTAAAAATAAGACTAGGAAATAAGGGTTTTTAAAAAAAGATTAGAAATGGGTAATGAGACATGAAAATTTTTAGAAACTAAAGGAAGAAAAAATCAAGGTTCAAGAATAGAGATTTTTTTAGTGAAAAAATTTAATAATTTCTAAAATGGGATTGGGAAACAAAATAGGCATAAGAAAAGTAGGAAAAAATTTTGGTATAGGAAAACAAAAGGCTGGGAAAATAGCCCTCCTTTAGTGCCAAAAAAAGGTGTTGATGCATAAAATTTGGATGCACCAACACCAAAAAAGAAAACTCATTTTAGGAGACTATAGCCTAAGGCACCTTCCATATGGGTATGAAGACCTAGGAATAGTCTTAGTTGGAGAGAGCTACATGGCCATTTGAAAATGGCAAATTAAACTGAAAAATCAAGAATTTAAATTAAATTATTGTCTTGAATACAATAAGTAACTAAAAGAAATAAATTTCTCCTAGTCCCGCTGATGCTACCAGTCCATCGCTACCGATGGTGTTTACTACCAGGCAAGAAGACTGCAATAGCTACCTAAAGAGGGAACAAGAGAAAGAGAGACTACCATGGGAAGGTGTTGTCTACTATTGACACTGTTGTGCACCAACACACGTCTACTATTGACACTGTTGTGCACCAACACACACGTGTACCTGACTACCATGAGAGAGAGGCACGTTGTCTATCAACCGCTGTCAACTATGACACCGTCTTGTCTATCACATGCACGTTGACTGCTGCACATGCACTATTGGGAGGGAGGAAAATAGAATCTCATGCACCCTGTTGCTAATTAAATGAAGAGGGAAGAGAGAGGGCACTCACTATAGTCTGCCACATGTTGGTTGCGATTGATGTGCGGATGACCATTGGCTAAGAAGAGAGGCTCCAACAGCCATAGAGAGAAAGAGGGAATGCCCTGCTAACTCTACTAGTCACCTACACTATCAATTGTAAAAAAAAGGAACCTCAGCACCACCACACCAGTGGTGACATGTGGCTTCTACTCGGATGAGGGGAGGTGGAGAGATCCTCTCCTTGTCATTATCGACCCGTCTACAATGTGGAATTCAAAGTCGCTGCCAAACCATCTATAGTGCAAATGAAGGCCTCCAACATCCCCCTAGGATCTGCTCTCTTTTATTTTTTGGTAAATTACAATCCATTTGTTTTATGGTTACCTATCTACAACCACCAATACTTGTTGTGTCCCATGTCCACGAATGTAACCATGCCATCATGTGGCACCACCCATACGAACCACACAAAATGCCACCTAGGGAAACCACCACCATAATCAATGATCGATGAAACTGCTACCACCATTACTCATGCTACATGTAACTCCTGCCACATTTTATGCTATCGTCCTTGTTCTGTCACTTGCTCCACCACCCCATGTTGAACATAACTTTTGCCATGTTCTACCACTACTACCATAATGATGAATACAAAGGCGAAAGAAGACTACTCTTCTTTTGGTAGGGAGTAATCACATAGCAAGAAGGGTAGAGAGGGATTATTCAGTGTGAATCTAGAATCTATATAGGAGAATAATAATGTGGATGATAATGATATGAAATAGCAACAATTGGAGTGAACATCCAAAAATAGAATCTGATCATCATCATTAGTTCTACACTCTGTAAAAACAATATGTAGGTCCTTGAGTAATCCTAGATTTGTGATAGGTTTTCATGTTTCATCTTTCTTCCATGCTTACTATTATTCTTTTCTCGGCATTGTGGAATATCCGCATATATATGTATGGGACTCTGAATATTATAAGACATATCCCTGTAACTAAATAAAACAAAAACGTATGCCAAATAATGGCAATCGACAAATAACACAGATAATTTTAAGATTTACAAGTTATCATTTTCAAAGTAACATGTCTTAAGAATGATATAAATTCAGAAATGTGCTCAATCTTTTAAAGAATTCTAAACATAACAAATTATGTGGTGATGATCTCACATCCCAACCAAATGTAAGTGTTCACACATATATATACACTATTAGACATGCCTTTGAAACATTAACGAAGTTGGTGAGCATATTCCATTATAGAACATTGATATTTCAATAGAAATTATTAACCCAAGTCCTCTTAGTACACCTAGGGCATCCAAATGTGTTTCAAAATCAAGGATATTTAACAGACTTAACTAGTTAGGAAACAGAATTTTCAGACAAAAATTTGGACTATGTAACATTTTCCCATTAGTACAGTGTTTATGCCCTCAAAATTTCTTTGGAAAAGTGGTTAATGTACTAATTATTAGAAGAAACATTGTACAAATAATTACTTTTTTCATATAATGTGACCATCCACATTTTTTCCTAGTCGTAAAATAAATAAAAGGACTTCCGCATTGACAATATTTTTGAAAATTAGTGTGCTAGAAAGATGCAATCTCTTAGTCTAAGCTCCTTGTGGCTTCTCCAAGATAAAAGATCATAAAAAATATACTAAAAAATGAAATTTAGAATGAAGACCAGATTTCTATATGGAATCCTAATAAACTATACCCTACAATAAAATAATCAACTATACCCTGCAATACAATAAACTAGAATATGCATTAATTAAACACTAATAAAATAATTAACAATATGTAATATAAAATGAAATTGATTGAAATGCATGAATTTTACAATGATGCTTATTTAAAAATAGAATCAATTTTGGGATTTAACATAGGGTCCAACTAGCCTTTGGCTAGTACCTGGCCATAAAGGCAAAAATGAAATAAATAAAATAAAACATTAATAGATGTGCAATTGTAAAAAAAATAAAATTATGATACTGCTAGTCCAAGTTATCCTTTTAGCTATCCAAATTTGATACATTAAAAACATGTAGACATTTAACAAAAAAAAAAAGATCATAAAATTACAAAACAAAAATTAAACTTGTCCATTGTCCAAATGTCAAAATATTTATTTGCTAATTATGTACATATGCTTAGTCTTCTATTGATAATAAATTCTTATTATTAGATATGAGTCCACATATAACTCTATTAGGAAGGCCCTACCTAGGATTGATTGGCCTTAATATCACCTCACAAGGTCTACTTCCGTAGATGCAAGAATGTCTTATAAACTCAAGGTCTAAGTCTTTCCTATGATTTAAGGATCCAAGATAACTCATTCCCTAACTTGTTCTTGGCTTAGCTTATAAGTTGGTTATACCCTACTATCATATCCTTTATTCCACCCTCCACCCCACCTCTTCCCCCTTCTCCCTGTCCCCATCCTCCCCCATCCACCCCCACCCCCCACCCAAAAAAAAAAACAACTAAGGTATGTAACATACTTAGGTTAATTAGCAAATATAAATTATTAGATGAAAACATGATCAAAGGATATACCAAAGGCAAGAATTACCCTAGGTTTTATATATCTAGATGCTTAAGAGGGTACTAAAGGCAATGGGTGAATGAGTATTAGTATCCATCATTAGTCATCATAGTAGGGATCTTGATGATTGAAACCTATGGAAGACATGATGGGAAACAGAAAGATAACCCATGTACAAAAGTACCACTAGTCAAAAGAGATGACCATGCAAAAGAAAAATATGAAGATAACTCAACAAAAATGAAAAAGAAAAGTAGAAAAAGTTAAAAACAAGGTAAAAATAAAAGAAAAAAGAAAATAATAATTTGAGAAGTACAGAAAATAAAAGCAAAGTAACTAAATAATGAAGTAATAGGAATGATTAGAAGTGAAGGTGTTCATTAAGCTATCGACTATGGAGAATTCGCTCCTTTGCTACCAATGTTATACCCTAGTTCTAAGGTAATGCCATCATTATTTGATTGGTAATCATTTCTTGACCCTTAAACACTTTGCTCACAAAAGGGGGTTCTTGTGGGATGCTTGAAATTGTGAACCTAGAGCATCACCCTAATTGTCAGATGCTTGTGGGAGTGTGACTCAGCTCATGCTTCAAGGTTCTTGTGAGATCATCTTTTTTACTTCTTTTATTTTTTTTTTCTTTTCTTATCTTTTTTCTTTTTTCACAAAAAAATTCAATATCTAACCAAGTTCAATAATGAGATTCTTGTGGGAGCCAAATTCATTTTGTAAAGCTTCTCACATGGCATTGATCTTACTTAATATATGTAGATGTCTTTACCACTAGAGAAACTAGGTCCAATATAACACAGCCTTTCCACCTTAATAACTTATCCAAGTAGGTATTTAATAAAAACAAAACACTAATTAGCATTACTCTAAATGGTGCTATTTAGCCACTTTGACTTATGAACATTGTGCTTAAAGAATACTGTTTAAAAACAATGAAGCTTATTATGTATAAGACACTTATTAATCCAACACTCACCCTTAATTAGATCTTGGGTTTAAACCTACCTATCTCAAGGTAGGAGAAGTTTTGCTTCTCCTATGCATTCTAGGCATGATGTAAATGAATTTTTTAAAGTCCCAACTAATAATAAAAGATACTATTGTCCTATACATTTTTCAAGGTAAAATTTGTAGACTACAAATACTTCTTTATTAGTCTACTCTATGACATAAGAGTCTTATTGAGGTGTACATTTGAGAATGAAGACTTCTAATAGATTGTTGTCATGTAATTCATCAGAGGTGAGATAAGTTGGATCACTTAGCTCTACTAGTTCATCTTCTCCAGGTTCCTCAATGTGANTCATGTATTTATCAAATTCAAGTTGTTGGGCTAATCATTAAGATTGATAATTAATTTCAATAGGTAATAGACATAACTTACCATAAATCAATTTAATAAGGTGAATATACTAAAATTGGTTTGTAGGTAATCCTATAAACCCAAAGTGCATCTTGTAATTTTTTAGACTAATCCTTCCATTTAGTACATACAGACTTTGTTAATATATTCAAGATAATTCTATTAGCATTCTCAACTTGGCCATTTGTTTGAGGGTGATAGGCTATAGCTATTTTATGTTTGATTCCACAAGAATTAAGGAATTTTTTCATTATTTTATTTACAAAATGGGTTCCTTGATCACTAATGATCACCTGTGGATTTCCAAAGTATGTCAAGATATTTTCTCTAAGGAATGCTACAACTACATTAACATCATTTGTTGGGTGTATTTTGCTTCTACCCATTTTTGACATAGTTGATACAAACCAAAATGTACTGACATCCATTAGATGGTGGAAATGGTTATAAAAATTCTATGCCCATACATCAAATGGTTTTCTTATTAAAATTAGTTTTAATGGAATTTCAAGTCTTTTTGTTATGGCTTCTATTCATTGACATTTATCACATTCTTGCACATACTTATGTGCATCTTTAAAAATTGAGGACCAATAAAATTCACTTTTAAGGACTTTAAAAGTAGTACATTTGCTATCAAAGTGGCCACCCCCTAAATCATCATGACACATACGTAGAATTTCTTATTGTTTATTCTCAGCCACAAATCTCCTTGCTATGTTATGTATACATATTCGATAGATATATGGATTACTCCAAATGTACCTAGATATGGTGCATAAGAAAGATTTCTTTTCTTCCTTAGTCCAATTAGTAGGGGTTTACATAGTGGCTAGATAGTTGGCTATATTAGTAAACCAAGGATCCTTTCTTGTAGAAAAAAGTTATTCATCAAGAAATTCATCATGAAAGACTCTTTGTGTTCGATTCTCATCGATAGTTTCTAGTCTTGAAAGATTATCTGCTATTACATTTTCCCTACCTTTTTTATCTAAAATATCAAGGTCAAAGTGTTGGAGTAATAGACACCATCTCATTATCCTTGCATTTTCTATTTTTTTGGTAGCTAAAAATTTAATGCTTAAATGATCAGTATATACTCTAGTATTATATCCTATTAAATAATGTCTAAAATTATCTAGAGCATATATAATAGCTAATAATTCTTTTTCTGTAGCTGTATAATTTAGTTGGGCTTGGTCTAAACATTTAAACACATAATAAATCAATCATGGTTAATTATTAATGTGTTGTCCTAAAACTGCCCCTACTGTTGTGTCACTAGTGTTATGCATCAAATCAAATGGTAAATCCCAATTAGGTGCATTTAATACAGAGGTGGTGATTACTCATTTTTTCAATTCTAAGAATGCCTCTAAACAATCATTAGTCCAAACAAATGAAACATCTTTTTCCAAGAACATGTACAATGATTTAACAATTTTTGAAAAGTCTTTGATAAACCTCCTGTAATACCCAGCATGTCCTAGAAAAGATTAAAGAGTCTTTATATTAGTTAGAGCTAGAAGTGTAGATATGACTCTTACTTTCTCATCATCCATCCTTATCCTGTCTTTAGAAATAACATGTTGTAATATTATGCCACTTGTAACCATCAAGTGACTCTTTTCCCAACATTATTTTAAATTTTTATCAATACATCTATCTAAGACACATTCGAGATGTTGCAAAGTTTTATCATAAGTATTTCCATGTATTGAAAAATCATGCATAAAAACTTCAACATAATCTTCTAACATATCAAAAAATATTGAGATCATGGCTCTTTGAAAAGTAGCTGGTGCATTACAAATGCCAAAAGACATTTGTTTGTCAACAAAAGTTCCATGAGGACATGTAAATGTTGTTTTATGCTAGTCTTCAGGGGCAATAACTACTTGATATAGCCATTAAATCCATCCACAATAATAATAAGATTCATGTCCCTCTAACTTTTCTAGAATTTGATCTATATATGGTAATGGAAAATGGTCTTTTTTGTACTTTGGATTAACCTTTTATAATCTACACAAACTCTTCATTTTCCACCTTTTTTTAGAACTACAATAATGGGGATTACCCATTCACTATCAACTATTGCATAAACAATCCCTTCTTTCCAAAGTTTTAAAATTTCATCCTTAAAAATTTGTTTTAAGGCTAGATTAATTCATCTTGGGGGAATTCTTACTAGTTTTATATTATCCTCTAGATATATATGATGATGGTAGATGTTGGGTGAGATTCCTTGGTGAAGGTCCTTGTAACTTTATGCAAATGCCTCAAACTTTCTATTCAAGACTTCTAATAATTTTCTTTCTTGCTCATTAGTAAGTTGAGAATTTATTATTAATGGTTTA
>MNCI01033354.1:839821-859001 GCA_015680685.1 Gnetum montanum
AGTTAATTCAGGATATGACCAAGTGAAGGCTTCCGACCATTTATTTATTACCTTCAGTAGTTCTTCTTTCTATTTAGGAGAAAGCTTAGCATTGATAATTACTGATTTTCCATTTTTAAGGAACATGTATTTCATACCCATGGGTAATGGTTTTAGCTCAAGGGGCTCCTACTTAAATTTCTCAGGGTTTTTGAACTTCCCCCAGTTAATATTTTCAAGGTTAAGACTTAGAAGTTGGTGGTGGACTTGCTCTAATGCGTCTATGCTATCGATGTAAGCACATGTCAAACCCTTAGTTCGTTCCATCCATATGAGTGAACTGCTTTCTTGATCAGTTGTCAGCCACTGGGTGTCTTCTTGTCATGTGGCTACTACATATAGGCATCTTTGTATGTTAATTTCTTGTGCACACTGATTGCATGCAAGCAATGCTAAACTTTGCAGAAACCATGACCTCTGCACGTAATTACACCTTGTGTCACTGTATGCAATGCACAGAACTTTCTTCTTCTCAATCTTTATGAATGTATTTTCCTTTCATATTTCTAGGGAAAGATCACGGATTCCTAGGCATGCATTGATGGTGCTTAGCCATGTACTTCCCATTATGATTGGGAAGTCCTGATTACCATTTTTTACCTAAATCACTAGGAAGTCAGCTGGGTACGACCACCCACAAACAGTGGTAACAATGTCTTCCACCAGTCCCAATGGGACAGTGATGGACTGGTTGACCAACTCTGGACAAATGTTGCTCTTTTTCAATGGAGGCAAGTTCCAAGCCTTGTACATTTCTTGAGAAATCAAGTTGACACTGGAACCTAAATCTAAAAGAGCCTTGCATGGCGCATTTCCAGTGATTTGTAAGTATATTAGAGGACTCCCAGTATCAGAGAATTTCCTGGGAAGGTGGCCAGCTTTGATCCAATCAATCACAGCATTTGTTAGCATGACTATATGCATTGAGTGTGGTGATTGGGTTGAAGGGGGCTCTGAAGTTTTGATTGATACTAAGGTGTCTAAGGAATAAGTCGCTTGTGATTTTAAGGGCTTGGTTGGATTGTTAGTTCTAAAGAAAGGTCTTTTCTTCATGTGGTTATTGGAACCAATAGTAGGTTAAGAGTTAACAACCCTCATGGCGTTACATTGCTGCAGCTGAGTAGGGATTTCACCTTGCATCGCGGGAGCAAGTGGTAGTGGAGCTATTGGTGGAAGAGATGTAGCCAGATGAGAAGGATGATATGCTTGTGGAATATCACCTCTAGAAGAGGGATTCCCATAATACTCATGAGCTTGGTAGTGAGGTTGAGGAGTAACATGACTAGAGAGTCACGTGGGGAGATTGGCTGCTGCACATAATATCCATATGGATCAGGTTGCCAGTAAGGATACTAGTACCTTAGTGGTGGCATTCCCCATGATTGTGGACATTGCCACTATTGATATTGCTCAATCAGTTGTGGTGGAGTTCCACTGTGATAATATGTTAAGGGTTGGTGGAACTGTCTTGAGTTACCTTGAGGGTAAGGTAACCTTCAGGGTGTTTGCCATTTGTTCAATCATGGGTTGAGTGCATACACCCCAGACTCTTGCAGATGTGAGATTATAGGGAAACATCCCTTAGGATGGTCATATTAACATATCTCACATCCACTATCATTGTATATTTTCCACAACCTCTTCAATGATGGCAACTTTGCCCTTACCCTTGCTATGTGCATGTTCAGCTTCTCTCTTTTTTCTTTTTTTATGATCACTACCTTGCTCTCTAGACTCCTCTACTATTTTAAGAACAGTTTGAAATCTATTGTCTAGGGAATCCCACATTTTGTTTACCTTTGTCAAAACTTCAGATGTCATCTTTTGGATAGGCAAAGTTTTCCTATTCACCATCTCTTCAAGTGGTGACTCTTCTTCATCCTCAAAAAATCTTACTCCCCTCTTCTAGAGGGAATGATCTCGGTTATACTCTTCTGCACTTTCTCTCTTCCATAGCTCACCTTCTTCCTTAGCAACTTGCTCCAACAGACTTTGGATTTGATGGGACCTAAGCTCGAATAGTCTTCCTTAGGCATAAGTCCCAAGGGTTCTTCTTGTTTCATGCCTAAGCCCATCTACAATATGACGCAATTCATTCCTTTGTGAATAACCATGGCTAGGACAACGATATAATAGTGCATAGTATTGGCCCATGGCAAAATCCAAGGGTTCATGCCCTCCTTGTTTCTAGCCTTGGATTTTCTTTTGCATGTTGGACACTCAGAAGTACATTTGGTACTTATCATTGAATAATTCTAACATAGTACTCCATTTACAGAAAGATTCTAGTCTTAAGGACCAGTACCAGCTTTCTGCTTCTTTAACTAGTGTCTGTGGGAAAAACTTAAGTTTTTTCCATTCGTTCTCTATGTTTTGTAAGGCACATGTGTCATGGAATGCTTGTAAATGATTCTAAGGATCAACGTTGTATCCCCCTTCAAATCATGGGATATTGTTCATATCTAATCTCTTGATCCTACTATATTTCTAGTGCCTTGTTGGAATTCTAACAGCCTTAGTTATGTCTAACATACTTCAAGTAGTGAGTAGGGGTTCATCGTGATCATCTCGTCCATGGAATCTATGATGCCTACGTTGTTCCCTACTCTCCCTTCTTCTATGTTGTGACTCTCTAGAGTGCCCTTGTCCCCTTTCCTAGTTGTTTTATCTATGACTTCCACTTTGCCTACCTTTATCCCCATGGTCTTTTTCTTTATGACCACATCTAGATATTGTAGGAGAGGGTGAAGGAGATGATGAAGGTGAAGAAGAAGGAGAACTATCACCATGACGATGTCTACTACCTTCTCTTCCATGGTCTCTACCCCAATCGCAATTGTGATCAGAATGTCCATCTTTATCATGAGTTCGTATCCCTTTTTTGAACCCTTTGTGCCCATGGATATCAAAAATTGGGTTATGAATAGTGGAAAGAAGGTCCTAATACACAACCCCTTGGCCAAAGTCAAGGGGAGGAACATCATTGTGTGGGTGATTTCCTGAGGTAGGTTCACCACCCTCATTTTTGCGTAAGACATGTGGGGCATCCTAGGACCACTTATCCTTCAAAGACTTATGATGTCTCTCCTATTGCAATTCCCTTTGACGTTGTGCCTCTGTGGAATGGTATTCTCTCGAGTCATGGTCTTGCACAACGTATTCTACATGTAAGTGTGGCATGCCAATTCGTGTGAGAGCATGAAGAAGCATGCTAGGGACTGAACGATCAAGAGGTAACACTGTGTTACCTTCTAAGTCTCATCAATGTAGTTTTTCATCTTGATGGAGGATAAAGGTGAAGTCTAGTATATGCTCATCAGGATGAATATATACCACTCAAACTTATTGAGGGACTAGCGGATCAATGTCATGTGTATTACACCACCGATTGTTTCCTATTTCAGCCCTAGGCGCTGAAGCACTTTTGTACAAAGAAGAAGACATACTTGTCTATTCTGTGTGCAATGTATTCTTGTTTATTATTTTCTCAATCAACCCTAAGGGTTCATTCCAATGATGTGACTGATTTCCTAAGTTCTAATTAGCACGCAAATAACTAAGTCCCCAGCAACGAC
Organism: Gnetum montanum; assembly: GCA_015680685.1. Lineage (NCBI taxonomy): Eukaryota > Viridiplantae > Streptophyta > Gnetopsida > Gnetales > Gnetaceae > Gnetum > Gnetum montanum. The sequence continues at coordinate 843,436 of MNCI01033354.1, forward strand.
ACCAATGATGAGCAGCAAGGTACCCCTTCACTCAACCATATGAATACGAGTGTTTCACACACGATCCAGTTGAATTCCAAGGACTAGGTGCTTATGCGCCCTTGTGGAACAAGGATGGCTTGGTTGATCATTGTCTTCCCAAGCTTACCTATATGTCACGATTGTATGGTTAAGTAAGCTTGAGGCATATGATTTTTATAGCTTTTATGTTTTTATGTCCTATGCTACTAGGGAAGGAGAGAGGTAACTAAGTGACTAATTTAACTTAACTACTCATTAACTAAGTTCTAACTAATCCTAACACTAGCATCCGTTCCCACTTGCAGTACACATCCTGAACTAGTGCAACACTACTGAGATTACCAAACTCTAATCGTTACTGGGTTACCAAGTGTTACACGCATGCTCGAAGTGGTTGTGCTTGTGTAATTTACCAATTTGCTTAATTGATCAAAATGAATTGTTGTGCTAATAACAAAAATGTAAAGTGCTTAAAATAAAATAAATGCATAAGAAAATAAAATAAAAGAAATGTGTAAGAAAAAAAATCTCAAGTGCTGCAAGGATGAATCAAGAGCTCATCTTTATTGTCGTACACAAGGTGTGCTCAAGTACACAATGCTCTAATAAAGATTCGTCCATACTTAGACCTCCTGCTATGGGCACTTGGAAAATACTCTAACTTTCAAAAAGACTACAAGAGTTTCACTACTTAACTTCTAAAAGACTTCTTCCCAATTGTGCACCTAGGAACTGTATTTATAGACTTGGGAGCAACTACTTTAATAATTAGAGTAACCACTCTAATAATTAGAATAACTACTAAAGTAACCACTAGAGTAACCACTCTAATAATTAGAATAATTGCTAACATAATCGCTAGAGTAACCACTCTAATAATTAGAATAACTACCAGAGTAATTACTAGAGTAAGCACTCTAATAATTAGAATAACTGCTAAAGTAACCCCTAGAGTAACCAATCTAATAATTAAAATAACTGCTACAGTAACCGCTAGAGTAACCACTCTCATCAAATGTCAATGATCACATGGGATACTTCACCTAATCTGTAATTCTGCCTTGCTATTTTCACAATGTAGCAACCTTGATAATTATACAATGGACTCCAATGGTCTAAGGTCCCCATAATGCTCAACAAATCCTATCTCAATGATTTTTAAAGAAAATTGATTTCAACTCGATGTGGGTTTGTTTGGGTATCAACTCCTCTTCTTCTTTGTCTCCTGATATGCCCCAATGCAAAGTTAAATGTCTTAGTTATACTAAACAATTTTTTAGCAATGTTTTAAAATAATCCTTTTAATAATAGATTGACATTTAAGGATCCACTACTAATCTATTATTTTTAGCGCAAACTATCAATGGATTCACCCTCACTCAATCTAAGAAGCATGCCTCTTCTCACAAGGTAGTCACCCTCACTCAATGGATTCATAAACCATCCAAAGTTAAAGTCCAGGGCTTTCAAACTCGCTCTGATGTCTCTGGGGGAGTTTGTGTAAGGATCCATCAAGTTAGTGTTAAGAGTAATGCCAATGGATAGCGCATCGACATTGGATTTCAGCTTGTACAAGTGCATGTACTCAGGCTAGTCGAGATTGTTAAGGACGTAATTCTCCCATGCAACATTGGTGGACATAGGCAGAGTAGTGAGATTGGATGCCAACAGTGCCGATGATGCTGGCGCTATGGTTGTGCTAACCACTATAAACAGGTTTGCTACCATAGCCATGGTTGGTTACTTGCTTACCTTTGTTGTTGGCTTCCGTCCAAATTTCTCCAGGCTTTCTTCCTCAAGTTCTTGCTACATTTGTAAATATGGCTCTCTATTCCAATGTTCTGGGTTGAAGTTGTGGTCAAAAAGGTACAAATCATTCCAACCACTAGAAAGTTAAAAGATTCATTGTCAAATGTTAAAGTAACTCAAGTTTAGACAGATATGGATACTCTACAGTCAAAGTTGGATTCTCTTAAGTGAAAAATGACAACCGCTCACTCAAGCTTAGAAGTAGTTACTCAGAAAATGCATGAAGATAAAGAAAAATGTGACAAATTTTAGAATCTTCAAATTTTGGAAATTCTTGAAGTATAAGGTGAGTATCTTTTGCAAGTCATGCCAAACTTCTTTACAAAAAAATGCACATTTCTTCTATCTTGATAATTAGTGTAAATAGACTTGGTCCTAAGGGGGATAAACTTTAGTAGATTATTGTTAAGTTTGCTGATTGGCATAGAAGAGATAAGATTTAGAATAATTAAAGTATCTTGAAATGATAGAACATTTGGATTAATAAAGACCTCATCAAAAAAGAGTATGCAAAAAGGTAGGAAGAATTATAGAAAGTTAAACAAGCTTGTGCCAAAGGTAAATTTGCTTACTTGAACTATAAATATGTTGTAGTCATCACAAAGAGGGAAAATTCCCTAAAATAGAAATTTTATTCTATTACATGTGATTTTCTTAATGTTAAAGGTTAATTGGCTAATAAAGTTATTTCTTTAGATACTAGTCATTTCTTTAGTGATTTCGATCTATTTATTTTTACTAAAACTTGGGAAGAAGAAAATTCTCTAATTCTATCTATTCCAAGCTTTCATATTAGTTCTATTAGAAATAAGCATTCTAAAGTAAGGGGTAGACCTTATGGTAGTATGACTTATTTAATTAAGAAGTCTAGAGATCAGTTCACTAAGGTGTATAAAGTTGATAATAAGAACCAATATTTATGGATTCAAGTTCAAGAAATTTCAGAGATTATTTATATTACTTTTTGTTATTTTTCTCTAATGGATTCTTCTATCTACAATTCTAATAATCTTTCATGATAGCATCCTTTTCAATACCTGGATCAAGATGTTGCATAATTCTCCATGCTTAATAAAGTTTTTTTGTGGGGATTTTAATACTCATGTTGGAAAAAGTTGGATTCAAAGGCTTGTTTAGAATTCTCAATTAAACTTTAGTAAAGAGCTTTATTTAGTTTACAAAAGATCATCTACTCATCATAGTACAAATGAAAGGGGTATTCATTTTTTAGAGTGGGGTCATTCCTTTGATTTTTTAATCCTTAATGACATCAACAAATTTTCTTCCTTCTCTCATTTCATTTTTATTGGGCACCAAGGTAACTCTTGCATTACTCTTCTCTTGTCTACTCATCCTAATATAGATGCAATGAAAAACTTTCAAGTGGGGAAAAAACTTCCAAAATATCCTCATCATTACATAAAATTCATTATCCTTACTTTAATTCATCATATTCATTCCAAGAAATGCAAAACTCGTCATCTCACAATAGATATTCATTAGGATTTTTAAATAAGAATAGCTAACGGTAGATTTGACTAATGTTCTTTTATCTATAGCTTCTCAAGTACAGATTAAGAATCCTGCTTAGAAAACCTTGGTTTGATGTGCACTATTTGACAGCTCATAAAGATGTTATAACTTCACATTTTGATGTTTCAATGCTAAATAACTATAGAAATATTATTCCTTTTAAAACAAGGAAGTTCACTAAAGAAGAGCAAGAAAGAATGATTCATGAGCTCTACTCAAATCCAAAGAGTTTTTAGAATTTATTCTAAAATAGATACCAACATGGTTGGAATTTCTCTTTATTTACTATTCAAAATTTCTTCAATTATCTTTTTAATCAAGAGGCTCCCCCGACTATGCAAGATAACTTTAGTATTCTTGAGTTATCCCTTGATGACATTTCTACAAGATTCAAAGATCATCTGTTGGGAAAGGTGCTAATGTTAATGAATTATATGCAGAACTTCTTAAATGGAATGATCCATTGGTGTGAAAAGCATCTTGCAATCTTCTTAATAAAGCGCTTCAACAAGGTTCGAATCACTCTTAGTGTTCTACTTGAGTAGTATTACTTTCCAAAAAAGGAGATAAAACAAATCTTAATAATTATTGATTAACTGCAATTGATTTAGTTTTCACCAAGCTTTTGGGCATTATTTTGGAGAATAAAATTAGTTCATGGGCAAAAATGCAAGGTCTTCGTGCTTAGTCACTAACAAGTTTTAGGAGGAATCATTCTACTATAAACCATCTAATAACTTTGTGTTATATGTAATTAAATTAAAAAGATTCAATAATACAACTTTTATTTGTTTTGTTGATTTCTCTAAGGTTATGATTATGTTTCTTGAGATAAATTTTGGAAGATATTAGATAGCATTAACATTTCACTAGATATCCCTTCTACTGCTAAAAGAATCTACAAGATGGTTAACATTCTTATTAAAGATAATCTTACTAGAGAAGGAACAATTATCAATAGCTCAATTGGAGTTAAACAAAACTGTCCTTTTTCCTCTACCTTTTTTGACATATTTATAGATGAATTGGAGGAATGGATACAAAATGCCTCTAATCATGGTATGTGAGTGAATGAATCATTTTTTAACATGCTTCTCTTTGTATATGATGTGACCTTGATCATAAAATTAGCTATAAGATTAAATTATATGCTTCAAATTCTCCATGACTACTACAACCATTTGAGTATGAAAGTTAATATTGGTAAGACTAAAATTCTAGTTCATGGTACTAGAAATAGAAATTACAATTTTTTCTTTCAAGAAAACAGGCTTGATATATGTGAATCTTATAAATATTTCAGGGTTGAATTTACCGATAATTATAGTTGAAATACCCTTATTGCTCAAAGGGTTTTGATGAGCAGAGAGGTACCCCTACACCCAACCATACGAATCACAAGCGTTCACGCATGATGTAGTCAAATTCCATAGACCTTAAGTTCCTAAGTACACTAGTTCTAGGACATGAAAGCTAAGTGTGACAATCATTGTCTTCTCAACTACACTTGTCGAGCTTAATTATATGGTTAAGTATAATTAAGATACATGATTTTTATGATTTTTATTTTATTTGTCTATAATTAAGAATAAGTTGAAACTTAATTTATGAACCAATCTAGCTAATCTAATTGCTAATTAATGACTCATTATCCTAACATAAGTATCTGGTCCCACTTTCCATGCACATCTTGAACACATATAATGCTGCTAGGTTACTAAATCTTATGTGTTACTGGGATTACCAAGAGTCATACGCATGCTCGAAGCGGTCATACTTATGTACTTAATTAATTACTATTTAATTGAGTTAGCTTAATTTAGCTTAATTACTTGAAAGCATTAAATTAAATTGCATAAAACATTAAATGCATCAATAAAATATTTAAGCTAGCCAAGGTGCTGCAAGGCTTGATTGGAAAGCTTGTCTTTATTACCACACACACTAACGTGCTTAGGTACAATAGTTCTTGAATAAAAATTTGTACACTCAATGACTCCTACTATGAGCACTTTGGAAAATATTCTAACTCTAGAGAAAAGAAACTACAAGAGCTCTACTATGTAATGACAAAAAATATCTGAAAACTATGTGCCCAAGTGCTATATTTATAGACCGACACTTACTCAACGATATCGAATATCTAACATCACATCTTGGTACTCAATATTGGATACCTGACATCATGGCTCTGATATCATCATACAAAATATGATTCATCATACCCCCACAACTAAATGAAAACTGGTCCTCAAGTGAACAAGAGTAGGAACTAGTTCCTTACAAAATATTGGGAAGGTATGGGATTATTGACTAACATGCAAACTAACTCAAACCAAACATATAGACTCTAAGTGTCCAAATGTACGAATTTATAGTCTTTTACAAAATTGGATGTTTATGACAACTAAATTGAACACCTTGGACAAAATTAACATCCAACTCCTCTGGCAGCTAAAGAGCAAGGGAGAAGATCCAATGATCATGAATGGTCCTCATTGCATGGTGGTGCGGTGTCTTCCTTAGTGAATACTATCTTGCTTCCAATCCATGCTTCCCACTGCAATCACAACAAAATCATGGATTAGTGTGCAATATGTAACATATAGCTTTTAAGTACCTTGTCTCGTCGATGGTTACACTTGGATATGTTGTGATTATGGTGGATTGATTCCTTTAATAGTGTTAGCAAAAAATTTGAAGAATAAGATGAAATGGATAAGTGGTTCATTATTAAATTTGAAAAATTCCAACACGATGAAATGCTTGAAGAGGGCTTAAGAATTCACAATAATAAAAAGAGGATTTCACTAAAAAATGTTGTGAAGATGCGCACAATTGGATGTCATTGATGGGGCATGCAAAAGGATTTGATTGTGAGAATGTTTAAGGATAAAGGACTTAACTAATCCAACTAAAAGATTTGCAAGTGGATCTTCCCCAAAGTAGGCATAGGCCCTTTATTGCCCTTGCATAACTTCAAACCAAGGAGTCCGTGGGCCTCATGGATGATTAATGGTTATGGAAAGTTAAGTACAAAAACCTGAAAGAAACTACCTAAGAATTTTAGCACATCAAACCAAGACATCAAACAAGAACATGAAAGTGATAGTGAGGTGAGACATGGAAAGCATAAATAACTAAGAGAGAAAGTATGGAATGGAGTTCCTGATTAAGGTCACATGAAGTCCCTTGTGAAGTTTGTGGTTAAAGGACCTGATAAAATCCATCCTTAGGCTAGACCAAAACCAACCATGTTCAGTGACTTCACATCACCATTCTAACACCAATCCACCCCCCACCCCACAAGACACAAGAGTGTTCCCACAAAATAACCAACATTCCTTATTAAAGAAGAAAATAGAAGTATGAAGTGAGAAAGGGCCTTAGTTAGAGAGAACCTTCAGGCATTGGTAGCATGTCTTTCTAATCCCCATAACTAGTGCTTGTAGCCCATTTATTTTGTCTATGAGGTGTGCTTTAAATTTCCATCATTTTTTTATATGCGAACCACACCATGCAAAGACTTATTCAACTTCCTATTATTAGTAAACATATAATAGTAAGAAATCCATGAAAATACACATGCATCCAAGTACTGAGTCCCCATGAAGTCACACCCTATTCAAACCTTTGAATCCTTTCTAAATCCAGAACTACCAAGGTCATAAGTTCATTAAAGTTTTATTAATAAAAAAGGGATCACACATTTCTAAAATAAGGAAAATAATAGAGGTTGTGGATGGGTGGATTTTGTGGATTTAATACCTATTTCATAAAAAAGAAACCATGTCCTCATTATTAGTAACAAAATTCAAAGCTAGAATCCAAACACCAACAATCAAATAACTAGATAGCACATGCCCACATTAATCAAACCACACTATATTGAGTTGGAAATAAGGCATGTTATTATTAAAACATAACAAGAAAATTACATCCAAATAAAAGAAAATATATAAGAAATTGTAAAATATTTAGGAAAAATAAAATGTACTAATGATGTTGTAAAATAAAAATTTTGAAAAATTAATAACGTAAAAACAAAAATATGTAAGATAAAGAATGTATAAAACAAAAAGTTGTAAAAGTAACAAGGTGTAAAACAAAAACATGTAAAATAAAAAGATAAAAAGCTAAGAAACTACTTATATAGTTAGCATGGATGGCCATCTCCCCCATGACTAAGTTGAAAGGAGGAGATCTAAAAGATTGAGCGTGGTTGTCCATCCGATGAAGCATTTGTTACACTAGCTTGCTTAGGCTCATGGAAAGGTTTGACTTGTTACATGTTGACTAGCTACTTGTTGTCTAAGCTCTCAGGCTTGTAGATCAACATGGTCCCAAAAGGGAAAGTTCAATAAATGATATAAGGTCCTTCCCACAATGTTTGGAACTTAGTTTGTTGAGGTACATGTATGGTGTTATAGTAGAGGACCTTATCTCCTAGTTGAAATTTGACTTTTCTAATTCTAAGGTTATGGCATTTTTTGTTAAATGCCTTATGCAACTCATTAGATGGCAAGGCCACCAATTAGTTTTTTTCTAGCAAATTAAGATTCATTAAACTTTCCTTTTGTGCTAGACTTAAGTTAAGGTCAAGGTCATAAGCTATTGAAAGTGTATGGAGCTCAAATTGAATAGGAAGTGTTGGTAATTTTCCATACGCCAGCTCATAGGGAGAATAGCCTATAGAAATTTTCCATGTTGAGCAGTAATCCTAGAGGATATCGTTGAGTTTTGTGCTCTAGTCTTTCCTATATTTGCTAATAGATCTTGTTAGGATCTTCGTCATTTTCCTATTTGTAACCTCAACTTGTCCATTGGCTTGGGGGTGGTAAGGTGTTATTAGTTTATGTTCAACCCCCAAGCGTTACATGAGTTTCTAAAAGGTAGAGCTTGTAAAGTGGATTCCATTATCAGATATTAATGCACATGGCACACCAAACCTATTTACAACATTCTGTTGTACAAACCGAGTAGCAGTACAAGATGTATAGTTGGTGATCGCTATTACTTCTGCCTATTTCATACAATAGTCAATAGCAACTATGATGTACACATTTCCATTTAACATGGGCATGAAGGGAACCATGAAATTATTGCCCTAGATGTTGAAGGGTTCTAGTGATTGGATCCACTATTTAAATTCCTCCATTCAAGTGATCATTCCACCATCTCATTGGTAGTGTTCACAAGATTGGACATATTGGTGAGCATCCCTAAAGATTGTTCGCTAATAATACCCTACATCAGGATTTTAATGACCATGCATCTCCTAGCATAGCACCCCCCACAAGGACCCTCATAAGTGTCTTGGAGAACATGTAGTTGATCAGTATCAAAGACACACCAACGAACCAAGCCATTGGTGCCCATCTTATAGAAGTGTCCGCTGATCTGCATAAAGCGTTTTACCTAGTGAAGAAACTATTGTTTCTTCCAGTGGTCCAACCCTTATGGCATGTCTTGAGTGAGAAGATAGGTGATAATGTCATCATACCATTTAGGCTCAGTGGACAATTGTTCAATTATAGCCTTAGCAAAGAGGAGTTTATCAAGAAACAGATTAGATAGTGGGCTTTCCTCTTCTTTGTTGTTCTATCACAACTAAGACAAGTGGTCAATGACCACATTCTCAGTTTTCTTTAGATCTATCATCATAAGATAGAATTCCTGTAAGATCATCAACCACTGTATGACATGGTGGCTTACTATTGGCTTATTCATGAGGAAGCGAATGGCACTATCGTCTGTGTGCACAAATACTTTGTATCCAAGAACATAACGTTTGAACTTCTCTAGAGCAAACACCATTGCCATCAATTCTTTTTCTATGATGATGTAGTTTAGTTGTGCACCCACAATGCTTCGGCTTGTGTAGTGGATGTAATATGGACATTTCTTATCATCCAATTATGTAAGCATAACTTTCAAGGCATAATTTGATGCATTCTTCATAACATGAAATGCTCTAGACTAGTTAGGTGCCTATAAATTGGAGTTTCTACAATTTTCTCCTTCAGTTTTTGGAATGCTTTTTCACATTCCTTGGTCTAGACAAATGGAGCATCTTTCTTTGTTAGCTCAACCAATAGTTTTGTGATCTTAGAGAAATTCTCTGTGAATTGTTGGTAGTAGCCAATGTGTCCAAGAAATGATCAGACATCTTTTACAGTTTCCTGTTGGCGAGTAATTCCTTGGATGACCCTTATTTTTTCAGGGTCAACCTTAATTCTTCCTTGTGAGATTTGGTGCTCCAATACAATGCCTTCTTGGATGATGAGATGGCTCTTTTGCCAATTGAGCCATAGGTTTGTTTCCACACATATTTTTAGTACTTGCTCAAGGTGGTCCAAGGCTTGCTCGAATGTAGCACCATAAGTGGAGAAGTCATTCATAAAGACCTCTACTCTACTACTGATTTGCTATTGAAAGATGCTTAAGACCATGCGTTGGAATGTATCAAGAGCATTCCACAAACAAAAAGACATCTTGCAATATGTAAAGGATCCCTAAGGACATGTGAATGTTGTTTTGGCCTTGTCCTCTAGCGTAATCTGGATTTAGTTATAACCACTATAACCATTCAAAAAACTATAATAACAATGCCCATAGATGGTCTCTAACACCTGATCAATGAATGATAATAAAAAATGGTCCTTGAATGTTACCATATTCAACAACCAAAAATCAATGTAGGCCCATCACTTGCTACCTTTCTTTGGCACAATCATGAGTGGACTAACCCATTCACTATATGTAATGGGATAGATAAACCCCACCTTGAGGAGTTGTTTGATTTCCTCCTTGACAATCTACTTCAATTTAGGATTTAATCTCCTCTATGGTTGTCTCTTTGGCTTTACAGCTAGGTCAGTGTAGATATGATGTTGGTATATCCTAGGATCAATGCCTATGAGTTTAGGATATGACCAAGCAAAGGCTATTAACCATTTTTCAACCACATCTAACAACGTCTATTTTTGTTTTGGAGCAAGAATTGCATTGATTATTACCAACTTCCCATTTTTTAAGAATGCATATTCCATGTCAATAGGTAGAGTTCTTAACTCAAGGGGCTTTTGCTTGAAATTTTTAGGAATTTCCAACTCTCCCTAATACATGTTATCATTTGCATTATCAAAGAGTTGGTGATAAACTTGCTCTAGTTTATCCATGCCTATGACATAAGCACATATCAAGCTCTCAGTAGGTTCCATGCACATTGTGCTACTTTCAAGATCAATGATTAGCCATTGGCTGCCCTCTTGTTTTGTGGCTGCTGTGTACAAACACCTTTGAATATCTATTTCTAGTGCACACTACCTACATGCGGAAATGGATGCTTGTTCAACAGACCAAAATTTTTGCATGCAATTGCACCTTGTATCACTATATGCAATGCATAGAACTCACTTCCTCTCGATCTTTCCGAAAGCATTTTCCTTAGATATTTCCAAAAAAAGACCTCGGATGCCCATTCTTGCATCAATGGTACTTAGCCATGTCCTTCCCATGATGATTGGGAAGTCCACGTTATAGTTCTCAACCTTGATTACTAGAAAATCAACAAGATAAGACCACCCACAGACAGTGGTTATAATGTCTTCCACCAGTACCAATGGAATAGTAATGGACTGGTATATCAATTCTTATTAGATATTGCTCTTCTTGAGGAGCAATAGGTTCCAGGTAGTATACATCTCATGAGAAATCAAATTCACACCAAAACCTAAATCAAGAAGAGCTTTACATGGTTCATTCCCAGTAATCTACAAATAGCTAAGAGAAATCCCAAGATTAGCTAGTTTCCTAGGAAGGTTCCTAGCCTAGATCAAATCAGATACAACATGAGTGAGCATAACAATATGGATTCTTGGTGGCATTTAGTTTAAAGGGGACTCGAAGGAATTAGATGCAGAGATAGATGGAAAATTAAGGTTTCCAAATGCATTTGTATATGAGGGCTTAAGTGGACTATTGGATCAAAAAAAAGGTCTTTTCCATGATCTAGTGTTCGAACCACTTGGTTGATTAACTAGTTATAGATCAACAACCTTGGTGGCATTGTGTTGCTATGGTTGGGCTGGAAGTTCACCTTGCATAGATTGAAAAGGTAGTAGCTATGTTGAGGATGGAGGAACAAGTGTAGGAATAGGAGTAGGATAAGGATAAAAGGTGGTATCCCTCCTTGCATGTGGAGAATGAGTTCGATAATACTTGAGAGGGTAGTACTAAGGATGGAAAGTAGAATCATGACTGGAAGAGTCATGTGGATACAAGGGTTCCTAAATATAATACCCATATGGATCAAGTTGTCTGTAAGGGCATTTTTGCCTTGGCAGTGCTAGGGCCCATGACTATGGTCTCTACCACTATTGATATTGCTTGTATGATTATGGTGGAGTTCCACTTGGATAATACTATTTTTGTTGGTGGAACTACCTAGGATTGCCTTGGGGATAAGGTAATCTTCTAGGTATTTACCTTTGTGCTAGTCGTGGATTTGGAGCATACACCCCAGACTCTTGTAAGTGCAACATGATGGGGCAACATCTGTTATGATGTTCATATTAGTATATGTCACATCCACCATCATCATCTGATTCAATTTCTACAACTTCTCCTACTGCAGCAATTTTGCCCTTACCCCTTTAATTGGCATGTTTAGCTTCCTTGCACCTTTTGCGATCATGATTACTATCTTGTTCTTTGGACTCTTTAAAAATTTTCATGACAACTTGAAATCTGCTATCCATAGAGTCCCATAACTGATCAACCTTGGCCAAAATTTCAAAGGTAAATTTTTGAAGTGGCAAGGTTTTCCAGTTCACCATCTTAGCACCTGATGATTCCTCCTCACTGTCATAAAATTGAACCTCCTTCTTATGAATGGAAGGATCACAATTGTATTCTTCTACACTTTTGCATTTTCTCAACTCTTCTTCTTCTTTTTCTACTTGCTCAATCAACCGTTAAATCTAATGGGATCTTAATTCTAACAATTGCCCTTGGGCATAGATGCCAAGAGCTCTTCTCATTTCTAATCGAAACCCATCTAAAATTTGGCAAAGTTGCTCCTATTTAGAACAACCATGGCTACAAAATCTGTGCAATAATGAATAGTATCAACCCATGGTAGCATCTAAGGATTCATGTGTCCCTTGCTTCCATCCTTGGATCTGCCTCCTCAAGTTGGACACTCAAGAGTATGTCTGATATTTTTCATTGAATAGTTCAAGCATTGTACTCTACCGTCTAATGGATTCTAGTTCTAAGGACTAGTACTAGCTCTCTACTTCTTTAATGAGTATCCTAGGAAACAACTTAAGCTTTTTCCTGTCAATTTCTATATTTTGCAAGGCACAAACATCATGGAAAGCTTGAAGATTATTCTACAGACCTAAGTTATGTCCCCCTTCGAACCTAGGGATATTGTTCATGTCTAGCCTCTTGATCTGACTATCCTTAATGTGCCTTATAGGGATTCTCACTACCTCTACAATGTTTAGCATGCTTCAAGTAGCAAGAAAAGGCTCATCAAGGCCATGATTTCAGTGCCTACAATGCCCTCTACTATCTCTTCATTTATGGTAGTGGGTCTCTCTTGAAATCTCATGCCCTAAGTCTTGACTTATTCAATGGTCCCAACGGTTGTCTTAGTCTCGTCAGTTACCTCCATCATAATCATGCCCCCTACAGTTGTGTTCAAAGCAAGAAGAGGAAGAAGATGACAATGAAGGTGAAGAGGAAGGAGGACAAGCACCATCACAATGCCTACAACCCCCTCTTTGGTGATCATGATCACGATCATGATTAGGGTTCTTGTCCACATCCCTACCATAACTCTCCTCCTTGGATCCCCCTTTGTCATTAGATTCATTCTTACAAGAACCTGGATTACGAATCGTAAATTGTAGGTTCTGGTTTTGACCTCCTTCACCAAAGTTAAAGAGTAGAGTTTTGCTAAATGAAAAACCCCTAGAGAAGGGCTCTCCACCATCTTTTTGGTATGTCAAGTATGGAGAATCATTGAACCACTTTCCCTTTGCAAATTCATAGCATTGCTCTAATTGTTGATCCCTTAGACATTGTGCATCAGTGGGATGATAATCCCTAGTATCACTATCTTGCATAATGTACTCGGCATGAAATCCCTAGAGGCCCAAACACATAAGAGTTTGTTGAAGCATCGCAGGAAGGAATCGATCGAGTGGTAAAAAGGTGTTACCCTCCATGGCACGCCACCATAGTAGTTCATCTTGGTGTAGGAAGAAGGTGAAATTTGGTACATACTCATCAAGATGAGCATGTACCACTTTGTATTATTGGGGCACCTACTAATTTACTCCATCAGACTTGGGTGGATGATCACTCTTGTGAGAAGAAGACATCTTGTGTTAGAAAATAAAAAATGCAGTGTGCTTCTTAAATTTGTTCTAGTTATTTTAATGTATGATATGACTCTAGGGTTCATTCCAAAAATCTTGAATAATTTTTCACTAAGTCCTAGATAGTGAACATAACAACTAAAGATCCCTAGTAACAATGCCAATGATGAGTGGCAAGATACCCCTATGCCCAACCATAAGAATCACAAGTGTTCATGTGTAATCCAATCAAATTCCATAGACCTTAAGTTTTTAAGTACACTAGTTCTAGGATGTGAAAGCTAATTGTGACAATCATTGTCTTCTCAACTACAGTTGTGGAGCTTAATTGTATGGTTAAGTATAATTGAGCCACATGATTTTTATTATTTTGTATTTTATTTGTCTACAATTAAGAACAAGTTGAAACTTAATGTATGAACCAATCTAGCTAATCTAATTGCTAATTAATAACTCACTATCCTAACATAAGTATCCAATCACACATTCCATGCACATCCTGAACATGTATAATGCTACTGGGCTACCAAATGTTAAGCATTGTTGGGATTACCAAGAGTCATACACATGCTCAAAACGGTCATACTTATGTGCTTCATTAATTGCTATTTAATCTAGTTAGCTTACTTTAGCTTAATTACTTGGAAGTGTTAAAGGAAATTACATAAAACATTAAATGCATGAATAAAATATTTAAACTAGCCAAGGTGCTACAAGGTTTGATCAGAAAGCTTGTCTTTATTGCCGCACACATTTCCATGCTCAAGTACAATAATGCTTGAATAAAGATATGTACACTCAATGACTCCTATTGCAGGCACTTTGGAAAATATTCTAACTCTAGAGAAAAGAAACTACAAGAGCTTTGCTATGCTATGACATAAAACTATATGAAAATAGTGTGCCCAAGTGCTATATTTATAGGCTAGCACATACCCTGCAATATCAAATATCTAACATCACAACTTCGATATTGAAGCCCTACAAAATACGATTCTTTAGGTTTCAAGTAGCATGCGAGCTCTATTTGCTCAAAGAAATTATTATAGCAAGAACAAATTTTTTTATATGAGATTAGAAGGATTTTTTTTTTTTTTTTTTTTTGCAATCTTGTCCAACTTGTATTATTATCTAGATGTGTTACTTAGGAACCTTCTCTTTTCACACATAATTGGAAAGAATTAGAGCATGTTCAAAAATAGTTTCTTGTATGTGAATTTCAAGTGAAAATGCAGACTTCTTATGATATCTTGCTTTTAGAAGCATATTTCCTTCCTCTTGAAGTTGAAGCCCTTTTTTAATTTAATTCTTATACTAAGAAGTTAAGTCACATGGAGGAAGTTAATTATGCTAAGGAGATAATGAATACTACATAAGAACATGGGTGGTTGCATCACGGAAAATTATGGCTTCAGTCATGGAATATTGTAATACATGATCTTCTTTTAAACAAAAAGCTCTTTTAGAAAACTATAAAAAAAGGTCTTGTCTAAAGTTTGGGTGAACATGTTAAGGAAAAAGCATTTTTATTTACATTCTATTAATGAAGGTTTGTTATCTAGTACTCAAAAGTAGTTATTCTCAACTATTCCTATTCATTTAAGGAATCTAATTATTAGAGAAATATTGAGCTCTCATCATCTCCTTATTTAGATAGGTCATTTGATTAATTTACCAAGAGAAGAGTGTATTTGTAGACTGTGCAAACAAAGCATAGAAAATGAAGAACATGTTTTTTTTATTTTACCCATATTTGACTCACATTTTATTGAATTATACTATTAAGTGTAATCTATTGATTCATTCTTT
>MNCI01033354.1:859557-887016 GCA_015680685.1 Gnetum montanum
ATATATATATATATATATATATATATGCAAATTGATGAGTGGTGAGGTACCCCTATGCTCAACCATACAAATATGAGCGTTACATGCAATCCAGTTGAACTCCAAGGACTAACTACTTATGCACCTTCATAGAACAAGGATGGGTTAGGTGATCGTTGTCTTCCCAAGCTTACTCATATGGCACGATTATATGGTTAAGTAAACTTGAGGTATATGATTTTTATGCTTTTTATGTTTTATGTCTTGGTGCTAAAGAGGGAAGAAGTGAATTAATTGAATAACTAATTTAAATTAACTAATCAGCTAGGTCCTAACTATTCCTAACACCAGCATCTGCTCCCACTTTTCGTACACATCCTAAACTAGTGTAACACTTTTGGGATTACCAAACGCTAATCGTTACTAGGTTACCAAGTGTTCCAAGTATGCTTGAAGTGGTCGTACTAAGTATGCTTACTTGTGAAAATTAACAAATCAATAAAAGCAACATTAATTAACTAATGAAAGCATTAAAGAACTGTAAATAGCATTAAGGGTGAGAGATAAGCTATTCTGAATGCTGCAAGGTTTCTCACAAAGTTCGTTTTTATTTTTGAATACAAGGTATGCTCAGGTACACAATGCTCGAATAAAGATCTATTCACTTTATGACTCCTACTATGGGCACTCAGAAATAATTCTAACTCTGAGAGGGAGAAACTGCAAGAGTTTGGGTAAGGGACTAAAAACTAACTGCCAAACCAAGTGCACTTGCCTCTTATTTATAGGCAACGAGACAAATCCTGATATCATATGTCTAATATCGCTTGGCAGGATTCGATATCTCAAACTCAATATCATGGACACAATATCATGGCCCTGATATCGCAGCTCATCATACCCCCACGACTAAATGAAAACTCATCCTCGAGTTCCTTACAAAATATTAGGAAGGTATGGGATTATTGACTGAATGACAACTAATGATGACATGGGATGATAGAATCAGAGTACCCAGGGAACGGATTGACAAATATATTACAACATTGGTGTTCATGCCCATTATGGTGAACACTGTACATAGATGACATCCAAACCCTCATTCGACAGCTTGAAGAGATAGAGAGAGAGAAAAAAAATGAGGTGCATTGCTACTTATGTTGAAACTGTGCATACCATTTTTCATCCATAGCCACATGTCTAAACTTATTCCTTGCATAAACGCTCTAGCTCCAGTCCATCTTGAGTGCTCCCTCTTATCCCATTCCATTGTTCATGTAATCGCCATCTGCACACACAACACACTCACAGATTAGCAAGAGTAGATAAAACCTAATGCAACTGATACCTTGCCTTGATATAAAGCACATTGGCTAGGTTATGGGTATGGCAAATACTGGGTTAGAGGTTTATGACTAATAACTACCCAAGGTGTAGAGGTAAGATAATTATGGAATGGAAAAATTTGTAACAAGGCCCCCATGACTAAGAGTGATCCTCCAGTAGTAATAGGGTGGAAACATTTAAAGAACAAGAAGGATAAGAGAAATAACAATGGTGAAACTAATAAGACAAAAACAAAAATGAATGTCATTGATGGGGTGAATGAGAAATAGTTGATTACGAGAAATTTTTAAGGGAATGAGCTTAACGATTGTACCAAAAAGGAATGCCAGTGGATCCTCCCCAAAGCAGGCTTATGCCCTAAATGCCCTAACAAACCTACAAACCAAAGAGTCTGTGGGATCTCAGAATGACAAATGGAAACAGAGGTTAAGAACTTACCCATAAGAGTCTTACCAAAGACTAACAATGCGTCAACCAAGATATAGACTCATCATAAAAGTGGCAATGAGGTGGAATGTGAAAAGCAATATGGAAAGAGAGGAGAGAATGGAATAGAATCCCAAAAATTTAGGTTGTGTAAAGTCCTCTGTGTAATATGTGGTTAAGGTGACTTAATAAAATTTTGTCCAAATCTAGATTCAACTATCCACTTCTAGTGACCTTGCATCAACACACTTGACCAACCCATCCTCCCGAAGTAACAAGAATGCATCCACAAAGCCACCACCATCCCAATAAGAGAAGAAGCAAAAAGTGAGAAAGGGCCTTAGTTAAAGGGAATCTTCAAGCATGGGTAATATGTCTTTCCAGTGCCATAACCAATGCTTGTAACCCATGTTTCTTTGTTATGTTTAAGGGGTATGCTTTGAATTCTCACCAGTTTTTTTTTTTAATGAATGTGGGAACCACACCATGCAAAGACTAATTTTATTTAGTCAACTCCATGATATTTGGTCAAGATCAAGATGGTGGAAAACCTATGAAAAACATCCAAGTACCCAAAAGAATAACTAGCACAAATGCATCGAATCCCCTTAAGGTTACACCCTTTTCCATCTATTTGAATCTTTCCCTAGTTCGAAGAGTACTAAAGCACCAATTCATTAATAAGTCTTGTTAGAAAAGGGACAGTACATTTCCAAAACAAAGGAGATCATAGAGTTGCATGGATAATTGGGTGATGTGGACTCATTGCCTGTTTTATCAAAAGAAACCATATCTTAGCATCAACATTAAAATTTAAAGGTAAAAACCAAACATTATCAATCAACACTTATGATAATACAACCCATCATTGTGAGCACTTACTATGTGACGAATAAGAATAAATCAAACAAAGAAAGAATAAAAATGTTAACGATGGTATAAAACAAAAATAAGTAAAGATGAACAATGTGTAAAACAAAAAAGGCAAAGGAACTGAGGACTTAGAATGGTTAGCATTGGTAGCCATCTCCCCCACAATTGAATTAGAAGGAGGAGATCTGAAATAATGAGCAAGGTTGTCCACCAATAGAGGTAGTATTAGTACTAGCTATTTTAGGCTCATGAAAGGGTTTGGTTTGTTGGATGTTGACCAATAATTTCTTATTTGGGCTTTCAGGTTTTTAGATCATCATGGCCCCTGAAGGAAAATTTTCATAAATGATATAAGGTCCTTCCCACAACATTTGAAATTTAGTTCGTTGTGGTACATGTATGGGATTCCAATAAAGAACTTTATTTTCTAGTTGGTATTTGACTTTCCTAATCCTTAGGTCATGACATTGTTTGTTAAAGGCCTTGTGCAATTCATTAGATGATAGGGCGGCTAGTCGATTCTCATCTAGCAAGTTAAGGTTCATTAACCATTCTTTTTGTGCTAGATTGAGGTCAAGGTTAAGGTCACATGCTTTGCATAGTGTACAGAGCTCCACTTGAACAGGAAGCATTGGAAGTTTACCGTACACTAACTCATAGGGAGAGTAGCTTATAGGGAGTTTCCATGTGGAGTGATATGTCCAAAGAGCATCATTCAGTTTGGTGCTCCAGTCTTGCCTATACTTGTTAATGGTTCATGTCAATATTTTTTTGATCTTCCTATTGGTGACCTTAGCTTAACCATTCGCTTGAGGATGATATAGTGCAATCAGTTTGTGCTCAACTCCTAAGTGTTGCATTAACTTTCGAAAAGTCAAACCTGTAAAATGTGTACCATTGTCAGAAATAAGTGCACGAGGCACTCCAAACCTATTTACGATTTGTTATTGAACAAATCGTAAAGTGGTAGATGATGTACATTCCATAATAGTGGCTACTTCTACCCACTTAGTAAAATAGTCAATAGCAACAACAATGTAGGCTTTTCCATTGGACATCAGTGTAATAGGCCCCATAAAATCAATTCTCCATATGTCAAAGGGTTCTAAAGGTTGAATCCATTGTTGCGGACCCTCCATTCTAGCAATCATTTCCCCATCATGTTGGCAGTGCTCACAAGATTAGATGAAATGATGAGCATCCAGGAACAATGTAAGCCAATAATATCCTACAAGCAAGATTTTTATGGTTCTTCATCTCCCCATGTAATGACCCCCAAAAGGGCCCTCATGAGTGTCTTGGAGAACTTACAATTGATCTACATCATAAACACATTATTGAACCAAGCCATCAGGACATACCTTATAAAGGTGTCCATTGATTTCCATGAAATATTTGGCTCAATGAAGAAACTATTGTTTCTTTTTAACGTCTAACCCTTGTGGTGTTTCTTGTGTAAGCAAATAAGTGAGAATGCTACTATACCAATTTGTATCAGTGGGTAAGTGATTATTTATCACACCTGCAAAGAGGAGTTCATCAGGAAAATAGTCAAAAATTGGATATTCATCCTCTTTGTTGTCCCATCGCAACCAAGATAAATGATCATCAACAACATTCTTGGTGCCTTTATGATCGATCATCGTAAGATCAAACTCTTGTAAGATCACGAGCCATCATATGATGCGAGGGCTCACCATTGGTTTATTCATTAAGAACCAAATTGCACTATGATCCGTATGTACAAATATCTTATAGCCCAATACATAGTGCCTAAATTTGTTTTATTGCAAACACCATAGCCATTAACTCTTTTTCTATTGTGGTGTAATTGCCTTGTGCACCAGCGATACTTTAACTTGCACAGTGGATGTAATAGGGACATTTTTGGTCATCTAACTATATAAGTCCAGCTCCTAAGGCAAAGTTGGATGCATTAATCATTATGTGAAATAGTTTGGACCAGTTAGGAGCTTGTAGAATAGGCATTTCTACAAGCTTCTATTTTATGGTTTGGAAGGCTAGCTCACATTCCTTGGTTCATTTAAAAGGTACGTCCTTCTTCATTAGTTCTACCAAAGGTTTTGAAATCCTTGAAAAGTCCTCAATGAAGCATCTATAGTAGCCAGTATGTCCAAGGAATGATCAGATGTCTTTTACAGTTTCAAGTTGCCGAGTGATTCCTTAGATGACCTTAATCTTTTCAAGATCTACTTCTATCCCTGTTTGTGAAATCTTGTGCCCTAATACAATGCCTTCTTGGACCATTAAATGGTTTTTTTGCCAATTGAGCCTTAAGTTTATTTCTACACATCATTTCAGTACTTGCTTTAATTGGTCCAATGCTTGTTTGAATTTTTCTCCATAGGTGGAGAAATCATCCATAAAGACCTCCACACCATTTCCTATTTGTTGCTAAAAGATACTTAGAACCAAACATTGAAACGTTGCTGGGGCATTACACAAGCCAAATAGCATCTTCTTATATGCAAATGTTCCCCAAGGACTTGTGAACGTAGTCTTGGCTTGGTCTTCTGGTGCTATTTGAATTTGATTATATCCATTGTAGCCATCTAGAAAACTATAGTAGCAATGCCCTACAATAGTATCTAAGACATGGTCAATGAATGGCAATGGAAAATGGTCTTTAAATGTTGCCATGTTCAATAGCCTAAAGTCTATACACACCCTCCATTTACCTCCCTTTTTCGACACAATGACTAATAGACTAACCCATTCACTATCAGCAATGGGATAGATGAACCCAGCTTTTAGAAGTTGTTCAATTTCTTCTTTATCCAATTTCTTAAGCTTTGGGTTCAATCGCCTCTGCGATTGTCATCAAGGTTTCATGGAGGGGTCAGTGTAAATTCTATATTGGCATATCCTAGGATCTATTCTGGTTAATTTGGGATATGACCAAGCAAAGGCTTTCAACCATTTATTTACCATTTTTAGTAGTCTTTCTTTTTTTTGAGGAGAGAGCTTAGCATTAATGATTACTAGTTTTCCATTTTTGAGAAATGTATACTCCATACCGATGGGTAATGGTTTTAACTCAAGAGGCTTTTGGTTGAACTCGTTAGGGATTTCCAACTTCCCCTAGCTGATATTTTCAATGTCAAGACTTGGAAGTTGGTGATGGACTTTCTCTAATGTATCTATGCTATCAATGTAGGTGCAAGTCAAGCTCTCAGTTGGTTCCATGCATATAGTTGAATTTTTCTCTTAGTCAGCTGTCAGCCACTGGGTGCCTTCCTGTCTTCTGCCTACTGCATATAGGCATCTTTGTATGTTAGTTATTAGTGCACACTAGTTTCATGCAGGCAATGTTAAATGTTGTACAAACCATGACTTCTGCATGTAATTACACCTTGTGTCACTGTATGCGATGCATGGAACTTTCTTCTTCTCAATCTTTCCAAATGTATTTTCCTTTGATATTTCTAGGGAAAGATCACGTATTCCTAGGCATGCATCAATTGTGCTTCGCCATGCTCTTTCCATTATGATTGGGAAGTCCCCCTTATAGTTGTTGACTTGAATCACGAGGAAATTGGTTCGATACAACCATCCACAAATAGTGGTGACAATGTCCTCCACTAGTCCTAATGGGATAGTGATGGACTAGTTAGCCAACTCTAAATGTATGTAACTCTTTTTTAGTGGAGGTAGGTTCCAGGCTTTGTACATTTCTTGAGAGATTAAGTTAACACCAGAACCTGAATCCAAAAGAGCCTTGCAAGGTTCATTTCCAGTAATTTGCAAATATATAAGAGGACTTCTAGGATCAAAGAATTTCCTAGGAAGACGGCCAGCTTTAATCCAATTGATAATTGCATAAGTCAACATGACCATGTGCATTAAGTGCAGTCTTTGGTTCGAATGAAGCTCTGAAGATTCAAATGGTGGTGAGGCGTTTGGAGAAGTTGCTGCTTGTGGTTGCAAGGACTTAGTTGGACTATTGGTTCTAAACAAAAGTCTCTTCTTTATGCAGTTGTCTAAACCAATAGTAGGTTGAGGGTTGACAACCCTTGTAGCTTTACGTTGCTGCAGTTGGGTAGGGAGCTCACCCTGCATAGCTGGAGTAGGTGGTAATGGAGCTAAGGGTGGAAAAGGTGCAGTTGGATGAGAAGGATAGTACATTTGTGAAACATCTCCTCTAGGAGGAGTTCTATAGTACTCATGGGTTTGGTAGTGAGACTGAGGAGTAACATGACTAGTAGAGTCACGTGAGAGATTGGTTGTTGCACGTAGTATTCATATAGGTCAGGTTGATGGTAAGGGTACTATTGATGTGGTGGTGGCATTCCCTATGATTATGGGTGTTACCACTATTGATACTATTCATTTGGTTGTGGTGGAGTTCCACTTGGATAATACGCCAAGGGTTTGTGGAACTGTCTTAGGCTACCTTGAGAATAAGATAACCTTCAAGGTGTTTGTCATCTATTTAATCATGCGTTTAGTGTGTACACCCTAGACTCTTGCAAATGTGAGATTACTAGGCAACATCCCTTAGGATGGTCATATTGACATATCTCATATTCACCATCATTATCTATATCTGAATCCACAACCTCTTTAACAATGGTAGCTTTGCCCTTACCTTTGTTATGTGCATATTCAGTTTCTTTCTTTTTCTTCTTTCTCGGTCACTACTTGGTTCCCTAAACTCCTCTACTATTTTGAGAACAGTTTGAAATCTATTATCTAGGGAGTTCCACATTTGGTCCACCTTTTTCGATACTTTTGATAAAAGTTTTTGACTAGGGAAAGTTTTCCTATTCATCATCTCTTCAAGTGGTGACTCTTCTTCATCCTCACAAAATATAACTCCCTTCTTTCAAAGGAAAGGATCTCTGTTGTATTCCTCCACACTCTCTCTTTTCCATAACTCTCCTTCATCCTTGGCAACTTGCTCCAACAATCTTTGTACTTGATGGAATCTAAGCTTGGCTAGTCTTCCTTAGGCATAAGTCCCAAGGGTTCTTTGTGTTTCGTGCCTAAGTCCATCTACGAGATGGTATACTTGTTCCCTCTGCGAGTAATCATGGTTAGGGCAACGATGTAATAATGCATAATATCGAGCCATGGCAACATCCAAGGGTTCATGTCCTCCTTGTTTCCATCCTTGGATTTGCTTTCGTAGGTTGGACACTCAGGAGTACGTTTGATATTTATCATTGAACGATTCTAACATGGTACTCCATTGGCGAATAGATTCCAATTCTAAGGACCAGTACCAACTTTTTGCTTCCTTGATCAATATCCATGGAAACAAATTGAGTTTTTGCCACTCATTTTCTATGTTTTGTAAGGCACATGCATCGTGAAATGCTTGCAAATTATTTTGAGGATCAACGTTGTATCCCCCTTCAAATCATGGGATATTGTTCATGTCCAATTTTTTGATCCTATTGTCTTTTTGGTGCCTTTATGGGATTCTAACAACCTCAGTTATATCTAGCATACTTCAGCTAGCGAGTAGGGGTTCATTGTGATCGTATTCTTTATGGCATCTATGATGCCTATGCTGTTCCCTACTATCCCTCCTTTCGTAGTGTGTTTCTCTAGAATGTCCTCATCCCCTTTCTCGACTGTTTTGTCTATTATCCCTATTTTACCTACCATTATCCTTAGGGTCTTTCCCTCTATGACTGCGTTCCGATCTTGAAGGAGAGGAGGAAGGAGATGATGAAGGTGAAGAGGAAGTAGGACCGTCACCATGATGGTGCCTGCTACCTTCTCTTCGATGGTCATAGCCTTGATCACAGATACAATCAGAATGTCCATCTTTGCCATGTGTTTGTGTTTCTTTTTCAAACCCTTTGTGTCCGTCGATACAAGAATCCGGCTTATGGATAGTTGAGTGAAGATTCTAATACACAACCCCTGGACCAAAGTCAATGGGAGGAACATCATTTTTTGGAAGACCTCCTAAGGCAAGTTCACCACCCTCATTTTCACTTAGGACATATGGAACATCCTAAGACCACTTCCCCTCATAGATTTATGATGTCTCTCTTGTTGTAAGTCCCTTTGACATTGTGCCTTCGTGGGTCGATACTCTCTCAAGTCGTGTTCATGCACAATGTACTCTACCTGTAAGTGTTGCATACCAATTCGTGTGAGAGCATGAAGAAGCATGCTTGGGACTAAACGATCAGGAGGTAACACTATGTTACCTTCTAAATCACGCCAACGCAATTGTTCATCCTAGTAGAGGATAAAGGTAAAGTTTGGTATATACTCATTGGGATGAATGTATACCACACGAAACTATTGGGGCACGGGTGGGTCATCATGTGTACTACACCTTCAATTGTTCATTGTGTCAAACCTAGGCAGTGAAACACTCTCGTAAGAAAAAGGAAACATGCTTAATTCTTCAGTGTATGACACTTTTCTCTTCTCTTTTCTAATAATTTTAAGATAACCAACCCTAAGGGTTCGTTCCAACGATGGGAAGGTTCCTAAGTTCTAATTAGCGCACAAACAACAAAGTCCCTGACAATGGTGCTAATGATGAGCAATGAGGTAACCCTACACTCAACCATATGAATACGAGCATTACACACGATCCAATCGAACTCTAAGGACTAAGTGCTTATGTACCTTCACAGAACAAGGATGGATTAGGCAATCGTTATCTTCCCAAGCTTACTCGTATGGCATGATTGTATGGTTAAGTAAACTTGAGGTATATGATTTTTATGCTTTTTATGTTTTATGTCCTGGTGCTAAAGAGGGAAGAAGTTAATTAATTGAATAACTAATTTAAATTAACTAATCAGCTAGGTCCTAACTAGTCCTAACACCAGGATTCGCTCCCACTTTCCATACACATCTTGAACCAGTGTAACACTCCTGGGATTACCAAACGCTAATCATTACTGGGTTACCAAGTGTTCCACGCATGCTCGAAGTGGTCGTATTGAGTGTGCTTACTTGTGAAAATTAATGAATCAATCAAAGCAACATTAATTAACTAATAAAAGCATTAAAGAACTATAAATAGCATTAAGGGTAAGAGATAAGCTATTCTGAATACTGTAACATTTATCACAAAGTTTGCCTTTATTTCCAGACATAATGTGTGCTTAGGTACATAATGCTCAAATAAAGATCCATTCACTTTATGACTTCTACTGTAGGCACTCAAAAATAGTTTTAACTCTGAGAGGGAGAAACTACAAGAGTTTGGGTAAGGGACTAAGAACTAATTGCCAAACCAAGTGCGCCCACCTCTTATTTATAGGCAACGAGATAGGTCCTAATACCGGATGTTCGATATCGCTTGGCAGGATCTGATATCGCGGACCCGATATCGTGGACACGATATTGCGACCCTGATATTGTGGCTCATCATAAATGATGCTGCCTTGACCTCCACTACTATAGAAGGTCTACAAAATATGTTGCAAATTTTAGAAAATTATTGTAGTTCATTTGGTCACCAAGTGAATGTAGATAAAACCAAATTGATGATGTGGGGTACAAGAAAGAAGTATTATAACTTCCATTTTGGAATTGTTATAACTTTCATTTTTGAGGTACTAATGTGCAAACAATATATTTTTAAAAATATTTAAGTCTCATTTATATGAACAATGACATATAGGGGAACTGTATCAAAGAAAAAAAATAAGAGGAGGTTTCAAGGCTTTGTATGCTTTCAAAAATAAGTGCAAGGATTTAGGCCATTGGACTTGGAAGATCATAAAATAAATTTTTCAAACTATCATCTATCTTCCTACATTCTATGGATGTGTTATATGGGTACTTGGACTCAATGCTAAACTTTGAAAAGATATTGAAATAGTGTACAAAACTTTTCTTCTTGATAAGTTAAAGGTGAAGATGCAAATACCTTACTCAATGTTATTATGTGAATGTGATTTATTACCTTAGAAATAGAAACCTTGTGTTAGTTCATTACATACACTCATAGTTTGCATATTGATGAGTGGTGAGGTACCCCTACACTCAACCATACGAATACGAGCATCTCATGCGCGATTCGGTCGAACTCCAAGGACAAAGTGCTTACACGCCTTAATGGAACACTTAAGGTTAATCAATCATTGTCCTCCCAAACTTACTTGTATTTTCATGGTTGTATGGTTAAGTAAGTTTGAGGTATGTGATTTTTATAACTTTTATCTTTTTAACACCTATGCTAGCAGGGAAAGGTGAAGAGAACTAAATAACTAATTTCCATTAACTATTCACTAACTAAGCTTTAATTATCCTAGCATCAGTATCCATTCCCACTTGGCGCACACACCTTGAACCAGTGCAACGCTACTAGGATTACCAAACGCTACTCGTTACAAGGTTACCAAGCGTTACACATGTGCTCGAAGCGGTCGTACTCAATGCACTTAACTAGGAGAGTCAAGGGTTGAGAGAGATTAATTATCTCGAAAAGCATTTAAACATCTAACAATAATTAAATCCTATTTAGCTTAGTCCACATGCTGCAAGGTTTATCAGAAAGTTTGTCTTTATTGTCGTACACAAATGTGTGCTCAGGTACAATTTGCTCGAATAAAGATCCATTCACTTTGAGACTCCTACTGCAAACACATGGAAATTATTCTAACTCTGGAATGGTAAAACTGCTATAGTTTGGCTAAGGGTCTAAATCTATAGATGTATAAACAAGGGAAAGCAGCCTCTTATTTATAGATGTTGTGGCGGGCAGCGATATTGCAGGGACGGATGCGATATCGCGGATCGCGTACGCGATATCGCGGCTCATCATACCCCCATGACTAAATGAAAACTCGTCCTTCAGTTCCTTACAAAATATTGGGAAGGTATGGGATTATTAACTTGAATGATACTAATGATGAATGGGGTGACATGTGAATGGATCATCATTACAATACATGACAAAATTAGTGTTCATGACAACAAGAGTGAACACTATACACATCTAACATCCAGCCTTATTTGGCAGTTGAGAGAGAAGAGAGAAGAGAGAGAGAAAAGAAGAAGTCTATTACTACCAATGCCAAGATTGCGTTTTTCGTTGTCCATCCATAACTACACCATCAATCTTGTTCCTTGCATGACTGCTCCAACACCAGTCCATTTTAAGTGTTCCCTCTAGATCCAATCCATTGGTGTATGATTTCCATTTGCACACACAACACAATCGTATATTAGCAAGGGTAAATGAATCACAATGTAGTAGATACCTTGCCCTGGTGAAAGATCCATTAGCTGAGTTGTGGTATGGCTAATGCGGATCTGAAGATATAATACTGGTGACTACCCGAGGTGTAGGGGTTAAGAGAAAATCGAAAAAATTGCACCAAGACCCCCATGACTAAGAGCGAACCTTTGGTAGCAATAGAATGGAAAAATATAAGGGATAAGAAAGATGAAGAAAAAGAAACAACGAAAATGCCGATGAAATGGATGTCAGAGATGGAAATGAACAAAATAAATGTTGATTGAGAAAAATTTTTAAGGGAAAGAAATTAACTAATGCACCAAATAGGAATGTCAGTGGGTCCTCCCCAAAGTAGGCTCATGCCTTTAATGCCCTACCAATCCCACATTCAAAGAGTCCGTAGGCTCTGGAAATGTCATTTGGAAGCAAGAGTTAAAGTCTTAACCAAAAGAATTTACCAAAAAGACAACAATGCATCAACCAANAATGCTTTTGCCAAAAAGTCACCACCATTCCGACAAAACGAGAAAGGAAGGAGTAGGAAGTGAGAAAGGGTCTTAGTTAGAGGGAACATGTTTATTTAGTTTCATAACCAGTGCTTGTAGCCCAGATGATTATTTCTTCTAAGGGGTGTGCTTTGAATTCTCACTATTTTTCTCTTCTTCTTTTTTGTGTTTGTTTTTTCGTGAGAACCACACCATGCAAAGACCTGTTATTTTTATTGGCTTAGCTTCCCAATAATGGAGCAATGTCAAAATGGTAAAGAAAACTTAAGAAGAAAACATCCAAGCACCCAAGAGAATGGCCAACACAAATGCATCAAATCCCCTTGAAGTCACACCCTTTTCAATCCTTGAGTCCTTCCGTAGTTTGAGAAATGCCTAGTCACCAATTCGTTGATAGTTCCTATTATTAAAAGAAAGGGACTATACAGTTCCAAGCCAAGAGAGACCATAGAAATTCATGGATGCATGGATGACGTGGACTCATTGCCTGTTATATCAAAAGAACCATACCCTAGTATCAACATTATAACTCAAAGGTAAAAACCAAACACTAGCAATCAATGGAATAATGTTCATACCATCTTTAGGAGCACTTATTAGGTGAAAAACTTAACGAAATAAATAAATAAACACATAAATGAATGAAAAAGTATGAACAATGTTGCAAAAAAAAAAACAAGAAAAGTTAAAGAAATTTGTAAAACAAAAATGTGTAAAAAAAAACTTAAAAACGAACTAAGGGCCTTGATAGATCAGCATAGGTGGCCATCTCTCCCATGACTGAGTTGGAAGGGAGAGATCCGAAATAATGAGCAGGGTCATCTCTTCTCCAAGGTATGATGTGCATTGATCATTCTAGATTCAATGTAAGGGTTGGTCTATTGCACATGGACTAGTAATCTCTTATCGAAACGCTTGTTTGAATTTTTTAGAAGTGTCCAACTTCTCCCAATTGATGTTTTTAGGTTAAGGTTTGGAAGTTGACGATGCTCTTGCTCTAGTGTATCTATGCTTTCGACATGAACGCAAGTTGTTCCCTTAGTTCGTTCCATGCACATTGGTGAGTTGCTCTCTAGATCAACTATCAACCAGAGGGTGTCTTCTTGTTGTGTGGTTGCTACATACAGGCACTTTTGTATGTTAATTCCTTAGGCACACTAGTTGCATGCAGGAAATGTTGAACATTCCTATACATAATCACCCCCTGTATCACTGTATGTGATGCATGGAACTTTCTTCTTCTAGATCTTCCCAAAAGTCTTTTCCTTAGATATTTCCAGGGAAAGATCACGGATTCCTAGGCATGCGTTTATGGTACTTAGCCATGCCCTTCCCATTATTATTGGGAAGTCCCCTTTGTCATTGTTTACTTGTATCACTAGGAAATCAGTTGGGTATGACCACCCACACACATTGGTAACGATGTCCTCCACCAGTCCCAAGGGAACAATGATGGACTGGTTAGCCAGCTCTAAGCGAATATTTCTCTTCTTTAGTGGAGGCAGATTCCAGGCTTTATACATCTCTTGTGATATTAAGTTGACTCTGGAACCTGAGTCCAGAAGAGCTTTAC
Source organism: Gnetum montanum (assembly GCA_015680685.1). NCBI lineage: Eukaryota > Viridiplantae > Streptophyta > Gnetopsida > Gnetales > Gnetaceae > Gnetum > Gnetum montanum. The sequence goes on from MNCI01033354.1 coordinate 873,449, forward strand.
ATGGTTCATTCCCAGCGACTTGGAGATAGTTTAAAGGACTTCCAGGGTCAGAGAATTTCCTAGGAAGGTGACCCTCCTTAATCTAGTCAGTCACGGCATGCGTCAACATAACTATGTGCGTTGAGCTTTATTTTTGATTTAAAGGGAGCTCTGAAGCCTTATTTGATGGAGAAGCGTTCAGAGGCTCAACCGCTTGTGGTTGTGAGAGCTTGGTTGGAATATTGGTTTATGAAGAAAGATCTTCTCTTTGTACGGTTGTTAGAACCAGTAGTGGATTGAAGGTTTACAACTCTCGTAGCATTGCATTACTACGATTGAGTGGGGAGTTCCCCTTGCATTGCTGGAGCGGGTGGTAATGGAGCTATCGGTGTGAGAGTTGCGGATGGATTTGGAGGATGGTATGTATGTGGTGTGTCTCCCCTAGGAGAAGGAGCCCTATAATACTCCCAAGCTTGGTAGTGACGTGGTGGTGTCACGCAACCAACAAAGTCACATGGAGAGATTGGCTGCTGAACTTAGTAGCCATATGGATCTAGTTGTTGGTAAGGGTATTGTTGCCTTGGTGGTGGCATCCCCCATGACTGTGGGTATTGCCACTGTTGGTGTTGCTTAATAGGTTGTGGTGGAGTTCCACTTGGGTAATACGTTAAAGACTGGTGGAACTACCTTGGGTTACCTTGGGGATAAGGTAACCGTCGGGGTGTTTGCCGTTTGTTAAGTCGTGGGTTAAGTGCATACACCCCAGACTCTTGCAGATGTGAGATTATTGGGCAACATCCCTTAGGATGGTCATACTGGCATATCTCACATCCACTGTCATTGTCCATATCAGAATCCACAACCTCTTCAGTGATGGCCATTTTACCCTTACCTTTGTTACGTGCATGGTCCAAATCCCTCTTTTTCTTTTTGTCATAGTCACTACCTCGCTCCTTAGACTCCTCTATAATTTTGAGAACAATTTCAAATCTACTATCTAAGGAGCCCCACATTTAATCTACCTTCGTCAACACTTCTGTTGTTAATTTTTGCAGCGGCAAGGTTTTCCTATGCACCATCTCTTCGAGTGGTGACTCTTCCTCCTCCTCACAGAATCTCACTCCCCTTTTTCGAAGGGAAGGATCGCAATTGTACTCTTCCACACTTTTTCTCTTATGTAGCTCTCCTTTTTCCTTAGCTACTTGCTCTAGCAATCTATGGATCTGATGGGACCTAAGCTCTGATAATCTCTCTTGGGCATACGTTCCAAGGGTTCTCCTGGTTTCATGCCTAAGTCCATCTATGAGATGGTGTAGTTGATCCTACTGCAAGTAACCATGGCCTGGGCAACAATGTAACAGTGCATAATAACGGCCCATGGCAGCATCTAAGGATTCATGATTTCCCTACTTCCATCCTTGGATTTACTTTCGCAGGTTGGACACCTGGGAGTACGTCTGATACTTATCATTAAACAGTTCTAACATCGTACTCCACCTCCTAATGGTTTCCAGTTCTAAGGACCAATACTAGCTTTCCACTTCTTTTACTAGTGTCCTTGGGAACAACTTTAGCTTTTGCCTCTCGTTCTCAATGTTCTGCAAGGCACATGCATCGTGAAATGCTTGTAAGTGGTTTTAAGGATTAGCATTGTATCCCCCCTCAAATCGTGGGATATTATTCATGTCTAACCTCTTGATCCTGCTATCTTTTTGATGCCTTATAGAAATTCTTATAGCCTTCGTTATGTCTAACATACTTCGGGTTGCAAGTAGGGGTTCTTTGTGGTCATTTCTTTCATAGCGTCTGTGATGTCTACGCGGTTCCCTACTCTCCCTTCTTCCATGCCTTGATTCTCTAGAGTGCCCTCATCCTCGCTCTCAACTCTCTCGTCAAGGTTTCTCATTCTGTTTACCCTTATCCTCACGTTTAGGTTCCTTATGACTGTGTCCTGATACTGAAGGAGAGGGTGAATGTGATGATGAAGGTGAAGAAGAAGGAGAACTATCGCCATGACAATGTTTCCTACCTTCTCGTCGGTGGTCCCAACTCTGATCGTGATGACGATCAAAATGCTCGCCCTTATCAAGTGTTTGTGTTCCCTCGTTGAACACTTGGTGTTCGTGGGGATCAAAACCAGGGTTGTGAATCGTGGAGTGAAGGTTCTAATACACCACCTCCTCACCATCGTTAGGAGGAGGAACATCGTTTCATGGAGAACCTATTGAAATAGGTTCACCACTCTCAATTTCACTTAAGATGGGTGGAGCGTTATGGGGTCTTTTGCCCTTCAACAATGTGTGATAACTCTCCTGTCGCAAGTCCCATTGACGTTGCGCTTCTATGGGATGGTAGTCCCTTGTGTCGTAATCACATGCAATGTATTCCACATATAATTGTGACATGCCTATTCGTGCGAGAGCACGAAGAAGCATGTTGGGGACTGCTCGGTCTAGAGGCAACATTATGTTACCCTCCAAGTCTCTCAAACGCAGTTGTTCATCTTGATGGAGAATAAAAGTAAAGTCGGGTACATATTCATCGTGATGAATATATACCATGCGGAATTGTTGAGGAACTAACGGTTCTTGGTTATGTGTGTTGTGCCGCCGACTGTCTCTTGTGTTGTTCCTAGGCGGTAAAGTGCTTTGTGCGAAGAAGAAGACATTATAGTCTTGTTCGGCGTGCTATTTACCGTTATCTTATTTTTCTTTTGATCAATCCTAAGGATTCATTCTAGTGTCCCAACGATATGAATGATCTCTTATGTTCTACATAGCGCACAAACAACTAAGTCCCCGGCAACGACGCCAATGATGAGTGGCAAGGTACCCCTACACTCAACCATATGAATACGAGTGTCTCACACGCGATCTGGTCAAACTCCAAGGACAAAGTGCTTACGCGCCTTAATGGTACACTTAAGGTTAATCAATCGTTGTCCTCCCAAACTTACTTGTATTGTCACGATTGTATGGTTAAGTAAGTTTGAGGTATGTGTTTTTTATAACTTTTATCTTTTTAACTCCTATGCTAGTAGGGAAAGGTGAAGAGAACTAAATAACTAATTTCCATTAACTATTCACTAACTAAACTTTAATTATCCTAGCATCGTTATCCGTTCCCACTTGGCGCACACACCTTGAACCAGTGCAACGCTACTGGGATTACCAAACACTACTCATTACTGGGTTACCAAGCATTACACACATGCTCGAAGCGGTTGTACTGAATGCACTTAACTAGAAGAGTCAAGGGTTGAGAGAGATTAATTATCTGGGAAAGCATTTAAACATTTAACAATAATTAAATCCTATTTAGCTTAGTCCACATGCTACAAGGTTTATCAGAAAGTTCGTCTTTATTGTTGTACACAAATGTGTGCTCAGGTACAATTTGCTCAAATAAAGATCCGTTCACTTTGAGACTCCTACTGTGGGCACATGGAAATTATTCTAACTCTGGAATGGTAAAACTGCTATAGTTTGGGTAAGGGTCTAAATCTAGATGTATAAACAAGGGAAAGCTGCCTCTTATTTATAGATGTTACGGCGGGCCGTGATATCACATACACGATATCGCGGCTCATCACATATCTCAAGGGAAGACAAATTCTCTAAAGCAGTTCTTGAAAATTTGTGGCATTGTAGTTGGTAATTTCAGGGAATGTAATGGTTGAAAAAATGGAATATCTTTTGGGAGGATGTGTAGCAAAATGCTAAGCATATTTGCCAACTAGTCAAGCAAAAGGTTTTAACATAAATGTGGGCTCATGTGGAAGGTAAGAGGCAATTTTATTTACAACACATTTGATTTAATAAACTAGATGTAGAAGTTCACTATCTCTTAGTTGCTATTCATATCAAGTATTAGAATGCAATTAGCGAGTTTTGCTTAAGTTCTCATCATCTTAGAATTGAAAGTGAAATGGATTTAACTCTCTCAAAAAGAGCACATTTGTAGGTTGTGCATATCAGGAGCCCTTGAAGATGATTTACATGTATTTCTTTCTTGTGCTATGATTATCCATTTGAGACAATGTTATAATGTTATAGCAAAAAGCCTATATGTTTAGTTTTTTATGCCCCCATTAGTAATTGGTTGATTCATAGAGTCTCTTTTTTTTTCATGAAAATGTAACATATGTCCAATAGATACTATGGGTCTTTAGACATAATGAAGCTTCATTTTGTTATATTTCATAATAAATGTGTGCCTTTTTTTTTCTTATTGTTTTGCTTTGCTGGCAGCACTACTCATTCACCACAACAAAATAGCTATGACCCAATGAACAACAATGTCCCACCATAAAACTATAAAACTACTTTATTAAACAATGACCAACAATGTCCCACCATAAAACTACTTTACTAAACAATGAACATCCTTGGTGCGACCTATACATTAATGTCACCATTGCTTCAATGTTGTCAGTTTTTCTTACTTCTTTCCTTCCAATGGGCGAGAAAAAGGTGTCCACATGTTGAAATTTTACTTGAAGTTGAACATGTGATCATCCCTTGTTTCGTTATGCACGTTGGCGTAGATTTTTCCACAGAACACAACGAAGTGCGAGTGTGGACCATAAAATGCACTCCACCTGGAGTATGGAATCTCATGGCTTTCCCTGCACGACGCATCATATATAACATAATAATAAATACAAGTGCGTGAGATGACAAACGAAACTTCCACGATGGTTCCCAACTGCCCAGAGGCCAGTCCCCACCATGAATTACGAGATGACACACGAAGCTTCCGCTGTCGATTTCTAAATGAAAACGAAAGAAAGAAGAAAGGAGTTGTCCAACTCGAACCAACCAACCAGGCGTGCTATATCCTCACAATTCACGCAACAAAACAAAACAACACAACAATCACTACGCAGATTTCATTTTCAGCGCACCAGTCGTCACCCACCAGCGCCAGCCATGATCATTACATTAATTTAACCGACAAAGAAAAAAGAAACACACCAAAAGCTTTTCATGGATGATTGGAATCTATGCAACGTCAACCATTTCAATACACAAATATAGGAACAATCATATTCAAATATGAAAATGCATGCCATGCTATGTCATGCCATTCCAGGATTGAGTGAGGACTATCATATTGTTGCCAACACTGCCACTGGTGCGACAATTTACAACACAAGGCTTCAATATGCGGTAAATTTGGGGAGAAAGGATTAACTATGGCTGCACACGGGGATATTAATCAGAATTTGGAGGGCTTAGGAATTAATTCAATTAAGAAGGCAGCAGCAAACAGTGGACGAGCTTGTTGTACCATGCGTTGCCCAGCATCGTCTTGGGGAAAGCATGAATCTCATCATTTGGGCCTGCGCACTTGCTGCTGCTGCTGCTATTGCTATTGCTACTGGTGGAAGTGGAACAACGTGTAGAAGATGAACATGATTCCGCCATCGCCATGGCTGCCTTTGGCCGCAGAAACAAGTTTCGCAAGCTTGCCGTGCCCACTTCCTTCAGCTTTTGACCAGGCTCCAGGGCTGCAGGTGCCACGTAAAAAAGTTTCAGTACTTAGACTTTACTGAAGAAAATAAATTTAAGAAAAAAACCATCGTAGGAATTCTATCGAGGAACCTAGATTGCAGTAAAAGTTCGAGGGACCACTTTTATTTAGCAAAAGCTGCTTCATACCGCGTGAAAGATTCTCACCAGAAAGGAGAAGACCCAAAACAACTAAAGATAATTCCGAGGGAGTTTCGAAATCGGACGATGACAAGTCATATCATAAAAGGAATTATAACGACACTTACTGCTTATTGATTGTGGCGCTGCGAGACACAGATTACTTGGAAGTTCGAAAATCATGGTAAAGCTTATTATTATTGTACACAAACATATACATATACTCACGGGTAAAAGAAAACTGCGAAGGATAGAGTGCAAATGCGGAGGGACGTTGAGTAGGGAGGCAGGGGCAACGTCCTTCATTGGAGTAGATTTGCAGAGCCACTTTTATGACTTCTTCTACTGTTGCATCCTCCCGCACCAGCGCCCTGACTGGCCATATGCTCTGGGTCCACACCGACACTTTCACCAGCATCGTCTGTTGCAGTAGTACATGCAGATTTATCAGTGCTCGTTTGCTCAATCGAATTATATTCTACTATTCTACAACCGACAAGAGTATTCAGAATTGGATTCGGGCGTAGCCCACGTAGGAACTCGTAGGCAAGATATTCATTCAGAATTTAGACGAGATTTGGGTCCCATGTACCAATAATTTTCAGTTGGATGATACGTTGCATAGAGTCTAAAAAAGAAAAATGAAGCAAACGTGACCGCTGACCTAGTGGAAAACACGTTAGTGCGCGGGCTAACAATGAACTGTTAACATCCAGACGCAACCCCTACCTTGGACAGACGGGAGCCTGATTCAGAAAATATTGGAAACTCGTATGATTTCACATCGCGAAAAACCCACCAGACACTAAGAATTTCAGGCGAACAGTGGCAAAGTAACAACGATTGAAACGTAATCCAATGAATTCCGCGAAAAACACACCTTCTTCTTGGTCCTGTCCTTCTCGGCAGCTGCTCGTTCCAGGGCGGCTCGGCTCAGCAGCTCGGGTTGCGTATTGGGGCGCCTCATGGCCCTTGTTGACGCTGAAGCTGAAACTGAAGCTGAAGCCGAATCTTTGGCGTTGCCGGAGCTCGCAGTTCTGCGCATGCCTGTCATCGATTCCCGTTTCGAACTCCCACTGTAACGTCTCTCCATGTGCACGATGATGATGATTCTTGTTGTGAATTACAGGAGCAGATACGTAGGCAGGCAGCTGATGTTCTAATCGCAACTTGCAACTTAATTACGAATTCACAGACGAAGAAGAAGGAATTACCGCCGTTGCAGGCAATTAGCCATAAGATCAGGGCGTGCAGGAGGAGGAGGAGGAGGTCGCATACATAGCCAAATCGACCTTCGTGCGCGGAGTCTGGAACAGCAACGCCAACGTCGAATCCTGCGCCTGCGCCCGCTCCGTGCGTTTCTCCTGGTTTTTGCAGCAGCGGCTCACACCCATAACGATGCAATCACGCATCAGTCAATCAATCCGATGTATTATACCTGCAATTTCTGTAACAAAAGAAGCTTCATGGCTTCTTGTGCTCTGTACTCATTCTCAACAGAAACAGCAGCAGCGGTAGCAATTCTAGCCGCAACAGAAGATGCTTTTACCACAGCTTATACCCCATAGCTTTTGCTCAAGTGCTGAAGCCGCCCTCGCCCTTTCGGCCCTTTATAGCAGATCTGATCCCAAAACCATCAAACGCGGCTGCCTGAAGTTGAACAGTAGTAAATGTCTATTTGACCCGTGAGCAAATCTCTGTTTCACGAAACTAAATGCTCTGTTCAGATGCCCCGAGCCAGGTTCCCCACGCCAATTTGTGCTTACCTAGTGTTGGCCATAACTAGGCCATCCATCCCATAGTTTTCTGAAGTTTAAGCACAAAATTATGGCTGCTCAGCAAGTATATTCCGTAATTGTGATTCTGGGACCCGGTTCCTGGGGAAGTGGGTGTCTGGTGCAGCTTTTGCCTCCCAAGTTGATACTGTGACATGTTATTTTCCTGGTCCAAGCAACTAGTACTGGGTTCCACAATCGATGGCATTACATGTGATTAATGCTGTTGTTGTTGTTGGGGGATTAGGCTTGGGCTTGCCGTTGTAGGTGGATTGCATCTACTACGCGCGGTCCCGCCCTTTCAAGAAAATATCATGGGCGGTGTGGATAATGGATCCAACTGCAACAAACACGCCCCTGTTTTTTCACCTCTTGTTCGAATATTCTTTGAACAAAACGTGCACCACTTTACCGTTGCAATCATCCTTTACTAAGTTTTCCATTCAAGCGTTTGATTGGCCCTGTAACGTGCCGTTTCCCAGCCTTCCTGAGCAAACCAATGACTTGTAAAGATGAATCTATCTTGTCTTGCCGAGCTTTTCCGCATCGGTGGCTTGCGTTGAAAAGTGTAATCATTTACCTACTGTTCAGAAGAAAGGCCCATGATGAGGACAAATCAAGTCAATTAGCTACCTTGTCTATTATGGAAATTTTGTGCAGTGTTAGTCATGTGAGTGTTTTAACTGGAAATAGAATTACTCATGGTTAACTCTTTATTAGAAACTTGGCAAAGGTTGACGATGCGTCTGTGATACCGGTCCAACCAATCGACTTTTGACAGATATAAATGTAAAGGTGTTAGCTCCTTTAGTTTTTAGCGTTGGGCGTATGCCACATGGCACCGGTAGTGTTTTTAAAGTTAAAAAAATTGATGCTCGTATGAGTTGGCTTTGTTCGTTTATCGTTTGATTGCTGCAAGGGGGAATGAAGACTGATAAAAACCTTCACACGATGATATGTCTAAAACGTTCAAGATGAGGATACCAAGAAAATGCTTTGCCAAGGGCAAAAATAGACTTTTCCCAAAAGTATATTAGATAAAGATTATAGATTATAACATAATTGTCTTCTTGTGAAAGAAAAGGATCAAAGAGAAGTAATTGAAGATAATGATGATATGATTATAAGAATTATAAGTTCAGCCGATTTCCCAATGAATACCGCCACGAAAGCTATCCGGAGTTACTAGAAGTTTACGACGATCGGTAACCGTTGGCGATCAATACACCGAAACACAGCCGAAGGAGAAAATACTAGTCAAAGAGAGAGACTGAGGAGTAGCATATTCTCATAAATCCTATAAATTTAGACTCATTCAATCATGCAATTGATTACAAAATCATTGTCAGTTTACATGGACCCCCTAATCCCATATTAGTGAACCTTCCCAGGATCTCCAACTCCAACCATGCTAAGGACAGGGGAAGTAAGAAGAACCAAGTGTAGGAAGAAAATTGACAACGAGGAGGCAAGCCCTCGTTACAAGCGTGTTCTAAGAAGAATATCTTATCCACACGGCACTTCTCGGCCCATCATGTGAGCCCAAACTTGTAGGTATCCATACCAATCTTTCACCTAAGATTTAAGATTTTAATATCGTCGGGTCTACCGTCCAGGGCTACACGCAAATCATAAAACACTTTATTTTCAATGAAAGCAACATAAAATGAAATGAAACCAGTCCAAAACATAAAATGACTCTCTTTTTGGGGTCCGACACCCCCCAAAACATAAAATGACAAAACCCATACCATGGTAGATAAACACATACAATGATAGTCGGCAAGGTTAAGTTTGTCTAGGCTAGTCATATAGCGCAAAGTGTAACAAGATGACAGGTGATCATGTCAAGTTTATGTAGGCTATCCTCGTAGCAAGTGCAAAAGGTATAATTACTTTACATTAAGTTTAAGTTTGGGAGGTAACCAACTATCAACATGTTGCATTTTATTTAAAAGTATTTTTTATTTTTAATTTATTTTACAAGAAAATTTTCCTTTGACCAGCTTCAAATTTTATCCCTAGTTATACCCATTAATCTTGACTTGTATTGAATTCCAAAAGAAAATTCTGAAGTAAAAATAAATACTTAGCATGCATACCCTGGTTGAATAATTGTATAATCGTTTACCATTAGGAAGTAGAATTATGTGAAATTGTTAAGATTATTAAAAGGTTGCAAAAATTATATTTATCAAATGAGTTAAATGGAAAGTACAAACACTTTATTCTATGTTATGTCTTGAGAAAGTTAATATTTACTTGGAAGGCATAAAAAATATTTACTTGGAACATATTAAAAGTAATGAATGAGATTCAAAGTTTCTTATCTTGTAGTTCAAATCAGCAAGTTTTCAATTTCACATCAACTCAAGATACAAAATTGGAAATGGGTTAACGTACTCCATAGAAAAGTGCACATGTAGCTTATGTGGGCAAGATCTCTTGAGAATAAAAAAACATATTTTTCTTAATTTTCCTTTAATTAAATATCCATGACAAAAGTATAATCTTGTAACAAAAAGATTACAATATTCAATGGTGCTTAATCACTTTGCTGAACAAATATATTTGCTACTAGCATTACAATGAGATCTTTGATTTACAAACATAATTAAATTTTCAATTTTAGTTTCAATTTCAATTTTTTGTTGATATTAAAGTAGAACTATTATTCTATTCCTTTGTAGTTCTTCTAATACATGATTATTTCAATTCCACAACCCATTAAAAATTCATATATCTTACAATATAATAATAAAAAGTGTACTTTAATGATAAGATTTTGATTTGGAAACTTCACGTTACCTTAAAATATAATAATAAATGTTTACTTTAATGATAAGATTTTGATTTGGAAACTTCACGTTACCTTAAAGGATGTTAACTGTACGTCATTATAAAAACAGAAAGGTTAAAAATTATAAAATGGATACGTATAAGCCCATGAATGATAGGCTGGGCAGTTGAACCAATTTTGCGGTATAAAACAGATAGCTAGAAACCATTCAATGTGACGTTGTGCAACCGCAGGAAGCAAGGAATGCCAAGGTAAATCGCACTCGCCGACAGTCTCGTAAAGCGCCAAATATTTTTTTGAAAACAAAGGTAATTCTCCATCGTCATCATCGCAGTTAATACACGACACACCGCTAATCCTGAAACCTCTGTAAAACTTTCAAAAGTTTAACGTATGACGTGAGATACGAGCAGAAGTTCATGATAACGTGGCAAAACGGCCAATCGATCAATCAACATGGTACCCCATTCCAATCCTGCGCAGCGTCTGTCGAGCGATCAAAATACTGAATTTGCCTTTGTCTCGCAGAAATGCAACGGCAACGTGCAAAACTAAATATCGTCCACTTCGAATTATTGAATCGATTATTGCATCCATCGCAGCGGGACGGAACCTGCACCAAAAAACAGAGGCGGATGAATGCCGTGTAGGCAGCACTATCCTATATCATGCCACTTCAATAATTCAATTCAGCGCATCCACGTCTACTTTTGTTTTCTGTGTATTTAAGTGTTACAGTGAAGGTTCAATGATCTTGCTCCGCCTGGCAAAATCCAAGCCCAATAATTGTTCTTGTCGACGTCGTCGTTCTGTTCGTCTAACGCTTCAGCTGTTTCAACCGCAAATTTCTGGAGAGCAATTATTTACAGGTGCCTACAAAGTCAATAAAGAGTTAATAAGAATACAAAATTGATTAAGCATAAATATCTGCATACGTGGAAGAAGAAACGAGAGATACTCTATTCCTCTTTCAAGCTCGAGAAGTTACGATATCATTTAATAATTTTAAGCTTAATCATAGACGCTGGACACTGTAGATTTTTTTTGTCTCGTTTTGTCCACGACATCTTGCACTAACTCTAGCTTCCAATTTCTTACTTGACTAATTAGCCATTTCCTTTACTTTTAAATATCCAGGGAAACATCATTTGGAGGCTACATACTTACTAAGCTGAGTGGATCTTGGAGGGCACATAGATGAACCAAAGCTTAAATCCTCTTTTCAATTAATTGTGCCTAGAGAAATTAATGTATTTTTAGTGAAGTTATAAAATCAATGGTATGTGATGAAAGTCAATATACAAAATCTTCTTAACATGCATTTATTTTATCATCAACTGAGTGCATACTATCTTACTAAAACTTCAAGTGGGGGGCAATGGGGGCAAGGAGGAAAGGGGTTAGTTTCTTATAGTAGACCTCAAAAAACCAAAAAATTATCTAAGATACACTGGTTCATGGCCAAAAGAACCAAACACAAAGTGCATTACATCATAGCTTCAAAACCCCAATAAAAGGATTGAGAGAGAAAGGAAAGGCTCAGTGGTTTTGGGGTGTCAATAATGTTTTTCACCTTTACAACCAATCCTAAAAAATCCCCCCTCTGAGTTGGTAAAAGGATCAAGCCTTGCCTCTGTCAAAAAGGTTTTCTCCTCCAACAAGAGGCTTCCTATAAATTAGAAAGTAGTTTAAATCACAAATGACAAAAAATCATAAATCTTTTAGAAGAAATTCAAGAACATTACAATTAGCCTCCTTTAATGTACACAAGGAAGAAAAGAGAGAATTTATATCCGATATTTTCTTCTCTTACCATGAACTTGAAGTAAAAAAGTTCATATAAAGATTCAACTCTATCTCAAAATTGAAGTTCTACACTATAGAATGTCTATTGTAAATCATATCAGATATGTACTTTTGAATGCAAAATAGAATATCAAGCCTAAGCATATTCCCAAAAATATTAAAAGTGTTATTATTTATTATACCTACACAAATGGCATTAGTAGAAGAATTTTTGAAATCTTTGAATTGAAAAACATAATTGCCAAGCTTGTTGAACAAAAGAAAAGTAAATAAAAACATTTTCAATAGAGTCTTTGTGCAAGCAAACTAGATAAATTGGATTATCAAAACTAACAAGTTGCAATCGACAACCAATAGGAGGGCCTCTATATAATAAAGACCAAGGAAAAAGCTACATTTTTGGCTGAACCCCAAGTTTCCATAAATTCTTAAACCTTTGTATCTAATCATTTTCAATATCTTGAGTGTTCCATTTGTTAATTTTTAATGCATCATTAAAGTAGGAGAAATGTAAACAAGCATATAACAACATTAGAAATTAATAAAAGATAAGAGAACAACTTCAAGACAAACAACAAAATTATCTTGGAAAAATTTTAGCAATAGTTTCAACACCTAGCAAGCCTAAGAAATCCAAGCCTTCTTACTTTGAGACTTAGAACAAGATTAAATCAAGCTTACATAAGAGGAAGAGACTGTAACTTGAATTTGCTTCACACACCCTTTGCTTTGGTGTTGATGTTGTGATGGTTAAGACCCCCAAGCATCTACTTATATGGTGGGTATAATGTCATGATTTGACTAAAAGCTAAATTATAAAGTTATAATCCATAATTAATTATGGCCAAATTAGGTGTTAATAATTACATATTTTTGTCATATTACATACTTTGGCTTTTGTTATTTTCAGCCAATATGCCAAGAATAGTTTGCTAACATGGCAACTGTTACAAAGTGAAGGTATTGTATACTTAAAATTAATAACACACGTCACACCATCTCTAATTAAGAATATAAAAAAAAAAAGCTTTCTCTTTATCAATTCATTGTTGATATTTTGCAATAGGAAAATGAACCATTTTAACATCATCAAGTAACACCTACTTATTCCAAAAACAAGATGAGAATGAAAAAGAGGATCCTAAGAAAACTACCAAACATCTATCATGAAGAGTTTCAAAAGAGGCTTAATTTACCTTAGAATTCTTCCCACTCTAATAACATAGGAGAGGTTATATTAGAAAAAAATCTGCAATATGAAGAATTCCTTTATGATTAAATTTAATACTTTTCAAGTGAGAATCATATGTAGTTAAAGTTCTAGTATTTCCACAATAAGGAGCCCACCAAAGAGACATCCATTTAATAGAATTCCATGATTGTTGCTGATGAGTGGCGAGGTACCCCTACACTCAACCATACGAATACGAGCGTGCACGCGCGATCTGGTCGAACTCCGCAGAATAAATGCCTTAACACCACAAGAAACACTTGGGGTTAATCGTTCGTTGTCTTCCCAGGCTTGCTTGTAAGTGTCACGGTGTATGGTTAAGC
>MNCI01033354.1:894205-910499 GCA_015680685.1 Gnetum montanum
CGGGATATCGTGGCACTGTGCATGTCGCGTCTCATCAGTTGCAAAGGGTCGCATTTAGATTGCCAAGCTATCTAAATGCGTTAAAGCACAACTGATCCTCCAATTTTAATTTTGGAAAAAGTTATAATCCAATTTTCCTATCAAGTATTAAACTAAATTTTTGAATTACATAGACAAATAGATTTCATTTGATGTTAAATAAGCAATTTTAAACTCTGATTAGATGTGGACGTCTATACTGGCAGTGAAAAGTTTGAAGCATGGGATGTTTTAGGGATAAATGCCATGGATTATAGTCCTACAAGAATTTTAAGCAAGACAAGAAAATGAATGCTTACCTCTACTTACCTCGCTTATTGATGGGAGATCATGAAATCTATGGAGATTGGGAATGAGGTTTTCCTTTTGAAGTTCCTCCTATCTTTGTACAAATTTCTTGTATTTCAAATGTTTGATTTCCCTTCATAAAATTATTTATGAGAGTTCTTCTTTCTCTTCCTTTTGCTTGACTCTTCAAATCTTCTTACTTTCTTTTCCTTTTTGATTTATACTCCACTCCTTTTTATCCTATAAGGTATTCTTTCTAGGAACCTTCTGGTGAGACCAAGGAGTCATATGATATGGCCAAGTACTTATGTGCTGATATTTTAAATTACAATTCCATTGCTTATGCCTAATTGTACCACAATAATAGCACCTAACCTTTCTACTTTGAGTAAAATGATCAAACCTTGGAGCTACCTTTTGTTTGGTTGAAGTGCTTGTTGATTCTTCTAACCTTGGTACAATCGTTTGTTTGGATAAAGTGTTTATTGATGATTCTTCTTGTTGGCAACATCCTAGTCCACTTTTATCATGTGGATATCTTCCTTCTCCCAAAACTATGTGAAGGGATTCCATTTGCTTCTTCGCTTGGTAGTTAAAGTGATGTTGTTGATGGGCGATGTGTAGCCTTCAAGCATTGACTTCTATACTTTGAATTCCATGGATTTTAAAAATCCTTGCATTCTTGCTTTTTAATATGCAAAGTCAATCCCATCGAACATCAGTGGCTTGGAATAAGATGTCCCCTCCATCGTTCACTCTTGAGAAGTGAAGCATGAACTTGAGAGTACTAGACTTCGATACTACTTGTGGACTGAGAACTTAGAAGAAGGGTTGAATAATTTCTCCAATTAAAATCACTACAACAACCGAAAAAAAACACAATTTTTACATTGTTTCCCAACTTGGGTAGTCCACACTTGGAGGGTAGAATCCATGCACACCTTTGGACTTTGTTGCTTCAAAAATATGGTTTGAAGGGCATCATATCCTTTACAAGATTTGAGCTCTGCTTTAGAGTGTTTCATTGTCGCAAAACCACTTAACCCCCAAGGTCCCAACAAGTTTAAAATATGGTTTAAAGTATTCCCAACCTTTACAAATGTGAGCTTTGCACTAGAGTGTTTTGTCATTATAAAAACACTTAACTTCATAAGGTCCTGATAAGCTCAACAAAGATGCCTTTCTATAAGAAGTACATCAATCCTATAGGGCTACAAATAAACAAAGAAAAAGATCAAGGAGAAAGTGTAACTTGATTTATAGAGTCCTTGCAATTGAAGCTCACTACATAAAATACATATAAATGATGAATCAATGAAGAATAAAAATAAATTCTCTTTGAGAAACCAAGGTTATATCTTTCAATGAATAGTACTTACACATTTCCCAAGAATTTCGCTTAGTCTTATATCCTTTGATTTTCTAAAAATTCTTCAAAATTTGTGCAACGATTATTAAACAACTAGTTTGAACATCTACTTCAAGGATGAGATATAAACAACCTCAATGCATGAGAGATGTCTACCTTAAAGTGGAGACATCTACATTGAGACATCTACCTTGCGACGTTTATTCTACAAGTTATACATTTGTTGCCAAAGTGAGACATCTACTCTACTTGCACACATTGAGATCTGGAGCATCCCTTTGTCATTTTGGTATCTTTGCCGTCCTTGGAACATCTTCATTTGGCTCGTAGACTTTGTTTCCATCCACATTTTCATCTTCTCCACTTAGTCTTTATTTCATCATTTTAACATAGCTCTTGTTCTTGAAGTCGTGATTCTTTGAGCTCTTGTTCTAAAGTCTTGGCTCTCCATGTGAAGTCCTTGCTCATTATACTCTTTCATGATCATGCAAGACTATAATCACACACACACACACATCCTACATTCTGCATTTTTTCTAAGGTTTTGGTATAGCAAAATGTTAACAATTAGTTATATTAAGAAAGCTTATGTTATTTACCAAATTAAATTTCAAGGAGAAAATCTTGGTAGAACCAAAATTTGAATTTATAAGAAAGCTCAAAAATTGTTCTATAATTCACATCAATTCATGGGATTAGTAGACTAGTAGAATCAAAAATTAATTCCACAAGTAAGCTCATTTTCTGTTCAACCATGTTAGCTAGCTATGATTTAGTAATTGCAAGTGTTTGGAAAAAAAGCATTAGGTTTTACAAAGAAAATAGTTCATCCACATCATCATGAGTTATGTAACTAAAGCTTATATCAATATTTAGTATTATTTCTTTGAAAGCTAATTTTCATATAATGTAGTCTATAAAACTAAATTCTAGTTCTACAAGTAAGCTTCTCAAATTGGTTATATGAACTATGTCAGCTATAAAAATGGAAAAAGGTTTGTAGAACTAAAGAATGATTCTAAAAAGAAGTTTGAAACTAGTTCTATAAGACAATTCAGTTTTTGATATAAAATGAGCTTGTAGAACCAAAAATGTAGTTCTACCAAAAATCATAAATTCCTTCTACACTTCTCCCTTTGTAGCACCAGGAAATAAAACATTAGAAAATATATAAAAATCATATACCTCAAATAAGTCATGTTAGCACTAAGAGTTAATAAACTCATATAGCTAAAATTGATTTTGCAAGAAAGCTCAAAAATGATTCTATGAACAAAGACTATCTCATTTGCCATGTAGGCTTAGAAAAAGAGCATAGTTGGTTCTACAAGCAAGCTCTGAATTGATTCTACAAACCATGTCAACTTTTGATACAGAAGGAGTTTGTAGAATCAAATAGAGGCTTTACTAATGAAAGCAAAATTATTTCTATGAGCCACATGAGCTTGTAGAGCTAAAATTTGGTTCTACTCAAAAGCTCTAACCCAACTCTACAAGCATGGGATCCACAATGAACCAACAAACATGTTAAATCTACACATATGTTGAATTATTCTTTTAATCTAGCTTAGCAAATTAAGGCCAAACATAGCTTAGTGCAAAGAAGTTTTTAAAGTATTGAGTTAAACCAATATTATAAAAGATTGATAGGCCACATAAGCAAAAGGTTCGTAGAACCAAAAAATGGTTCCACAAAAAGCTCATAAAATTAGTTCTACAAAAAATGATTGAGCTCTATGAAGCCTAATTTCATAAAATAAAAAGTTTTGAAACCTACAAAAGGAAATCTAATGTTACAAAATCTCATGATCATTCTTTAAGAATAAGCTAATATATATCACCATGCCAACATGAGCTTTGTAGAAAGTGAAAATGATTCTAAGACAAGTTTCCTTTTTGGTTTTACAAGCCACATCATCTCAAGACTAGTAGAACCAATAATTGATTTTATAAGTGAGTTTAGATTTGATTCTAGGAGTTGCATTAGCTTGGTGTTTATGCAATGAAAAACTAAAAAGTCAGTTTTATCATCTAAGCTCATAAAATAGAAAGTTGAATCTACAATGACATGTCAACTTATCAATAATTATTAAATACAAAATTATTTTAAGTCAAGAATAAGAGTTGAATCTATGAGAGCTAAGAAAAGTATTTGAAGAAAAAGCTAAGCCATCAAGCTATTTATATCGAAGCCTCTCACACCTTAATGATCTTAAAGAAATAGCTTGGTAAATTAAAGAATATGTAGAGGCTTGAGACAAATGTTAGTTATTGATTCCAATATTCTATCTTTAAGCCAGTGAATCATGATTGAAGCTTACAAGTATTAATTGATAGAGCTATGCTAAGTTTTAAATTGCAAGCGCTAATACAGAGAACAGTTGCAAAGAAAAGTAATAGTGAAATAGCTAACTTGAGAGGCTAAGATTGAGTTCCTTGAAGTTAAGAGGTATGATGGGACGTGATATCGCATGGGCCGCAATATTGCATACGTGATATCGCATACGCAATATCGTAGTCTACCGCCAGTTCTATAAATAAGAGGCGGCTCTCCCTTGTTTCTCCATCTAGATCTAGACCTTAGACAAAATCTTGCCATTTTTCCATTCCAGAGTTAGAATAATTTCCATGTGCCTGCAGTAGGAGTCCCAAAGTAAATGGATCTTTATTCGAGCAAATATTGTACTTGAGCACACGTTTGTGTATGAAAATAAAGATGAATTTTTGGATAAACCTTGCAGTGCATGGACTAAGCTAAATAGGACTTTAATTAATGTTAAATGTTTAAATGCTTTATTAGTTAATTAAATCTCTATGAACCCTCAACTCTCATAGTTAAGTGCATTCAGTACGACCACTTCGAGCACGTGCATTACACTTGGTAATCCCAGTAACGAACAGCATTTGGTAATCCCAGCAGCGTTGCATTGGTTCAGGGTGTGAAACGGTAAGTGGGAATGGATACTAATGCTAAGGTAATTAAGGCTTAGTTAGTTAAAGTTAGTTACTTAGTCTCTTCACCCTTTCCCTCATTAGCATAGGCGATAAAAGAGAAAAGATATAAAAATCACATGCCTCAAGCTTACTTAACCATACAACTGTGAAAAATACAAGTAAGTTTGGGAGGACAACGACTGATTAACGTTAGGTGTTCCATAAGGCATGTAGGCACTTAGTTTGCGGAGTTCGACCGGATCATGCGTGTAACACTCGTATTCGTATGGTTGAGTGTAGGGGTACCTCGCCACTCATCAAGGTAGAACCAAATCAAAATTAGCTTCTTCAAGAAATTTCAACTTCCAAAATATATCATAAGAAAAGAGAGAAATCTCTACAAAAGTTCTAAGATGTTAACACTTTTAACTTCTTGGACTAACTACAACATCACAAGCTAAACATTTTTCAATTATGCTAATAGATTGAAGTTGCATGTCTAGAGCTAGAACTAGATGAAAAAAAAATTTAGATTTAAAGAAGACCATGATTTAGTTAGAATCTAGGGCTCAAAAGCTTGGACTCCATGGAGGGTTGGTGCAAGGTATATGAGAAAACAAGCCTCTGCAAGCTTGGATTTAGGTAAAGGGATAACTTATTAAGAGATGTCATAAACAGCCTAATAGCTGAAACAATATATGAAAAGGATAATCTTTGATTTAGAGGCATGGAGAAATTTATCAACATTAGTACTAGGAAGAAATATGAGCTCTATTGTATCATTGAGCCTTATATTAGCAAAGAAAAAGCATAACAAATAAATTAGAAACTACTTAATGGCAAATTTTGGCAACCATCAAACATAGGGAAGATTGTAAAGCTCCCACTAGCACATATCACAAATGCTTAGGGCTATCAAACTATCATTCCAAAGGTGATTAAGCATAGGCTCCCTTATAGAATCTTCATTTTAGCTTTTAATTTCTATATAAGTCATGAAATTAATTTCATTGGGGATTAGAATGTTTGGATCTAGGTACCTCTAGAAAATGGGAGAATTTTCTTCCATGTTTAATATATGAATGATGTGTTACAATAGAGCCTAGTAGAGATCCATGAACAAAGAATACAATTAAACTTGAGCTCATTTTTAATGGACTACTTATTAAGTGAAGTTCCAGAACTATAGCATACTGCCCCAATTTTTGTAGGATATAGTTCACAAGGTAGAGCTCATCCAAAAAATCCCTATTACGACTTTTTTTCGAGTCATTTACCAAAAGAGCTATTTTTATGCCTAAGTTCATCTTCAAAGCTCTCCCACCTTGAGTATACTAGCAAATTATTGATGAAATTAAGAATAAATTCCATGGATCTATTTTTCTTCACACTTGTTATACTTAGATTCTAATAGCAAGTTTTAAGGATCACACCCACAAGATATCAAGATTTGTAGCTCTGTATTTAGCAACTTTAGAAATAGGTAGATAAATGTGAAAGAGTCTAGTTAGACATGACTATAAGTAGAAGGAGGTATTACCTTTGAAATTTAGCTTTCAAGAATTGAATAACATAGGGCATCTCAAGGGAATGATCAAGAGGTATAAAGAATAATGTGATCTTCCATTAGCTCCAAAAAGAATCTACTCAGCTACATGGACTAGGAAAGTGAATCAGCAGCAACAATAATAGACATAACAACAACTACTTAAGTAGCAATAGCAACAGCAAAAAGGGCGATAGAAAGAAGATGAAATCTCATCACTAGCCTTAACCATGTTGGATTCTTCTTGAAGGTACTAATGAAAGAATCATCTTGATCCTCTAAAGTGAAGAATAAAGAGGGAAGAATCATTTTAAGTTAGAAGATCTAGACCAAGCTAGAGACAAAAAAGGTGTTATTCCCTTGTATAAGGAAGATAACCCATTAATAGAACAATAAAAGTTAATGATGACATATCAAGACGTGTTGGAAATAACAGCTATATTGATCAAGGACATAGAACAAGTTGTTGATAATAGGATATCAAAGTTAAAGTAATTTCAAATGCATAATGAGAAAGAGATAGATAAACTAAAAGAAAAGTTAAAGAACTCCAAGGACATAAATAAGAAGCTTAAAGTCATGATTACGATAAAAGAGTCACTTCTAGAGAACAAATAGTAAGTTAGCCTACAATTAGAAGAAGGATTAGCTATTGTGAGCTCGAAGCTAGAATACGATAAGAAAATGAAAGTTTTCGATCATGCATATCTATTATAGCTAAATTCTCTAGACCTAGTTGTTGAATTAAATTTTTAGAAGGAATGGGTAACAGAGACCCAAGCAAAAACTAAAGAAGCCAAAAGAAATCAAGTTGTATTTATGCAAATAGATTATAGAGCTCAAGTTCTTGGAAGGAAAACTACTGAAATAAGGAAGAGACTATTACAATTTAAGAGGGACTTCCTAGATAAAGCAATGATGATAGGTGTGAGAATAATGATTGATATTAATCAAAGAAAGTTAGAGCAAGCTTGTTCTAGAGTAGGAGCAACATTGAATGAACTAAGTAAGTCATTAACTGAATTAAAAGCTAATGAAGCAAAAGTGGAAAAAGTCATCAAGAAGCTAGATCAGTTAGAGCTAGATACATTGAGCCAAAAAATTTAAAGTTTTGTGTAATTATGGAAAGATTTTGCAATAGTTATAATAGAAGGCTAGTAGATTCATAGAATGAAGAAAAATTTTGAGGCAATTCATCAACTATTAAATGAATTGCAATTGTATGAAGAAATTGTAAAATTAATTAAGACTTGATTGATTTTTTAACTGTTATAACCACTAAAGCTACTACATAAAGCTTCAATCAAATGAGAAAAAAAAGGTGGAGAGGAATTTTAGAACAAAAAAGCTTGTAAGACATTATTGATAATGGCTTTTCAAATTAGTTTCACTTTTTCCTTTTAGCTTTCCTCTTAGTTATTTTTTCTCAAATAGCTTTCTAATTATTTAGTTAGAATTATCCATAGTTATGTTTTAGTAAACAAAAAATTTGGAATGAGCTATTTTCTTAAATCATAGAGGTTTAGCTTTATTTTTTATGCTCATTAAGTGGGATAGCTTCTCTAAGTGTTAGTTCTAAATGGTTTTAGCATGGAATTAGGGTTGTTCTAATTATAAGTTTGACCTTTTAATAAATCATTTAATATTAGGTTTTGGCTCATATAAGATAACTTTTGCAATACATAGCGTATTACTTTTGGGAAGCATGTTAGCAAATAGCTCAAATGTATAGAATGGAAAATTCTAAAAAAATCATTATGTATGATCATAGCTATTGTAGAATTTAAAACTTAATGATTAGAAAATTATTAGAGACCTTTTATTAAAATTGAGAAGTATTTAAAAGAAAAGACTTATTATAAGTTATTACAAATAAGGAAAATACTTGAAAATCTTAAAAAGTAAATAAAGTATGTATAAATTAAGCCATAAATAGCTCAACACACTAGCAAAGGCTAATTGGAGGCATCTGTTCCTTCGTGTAGCAAAAGACTAGTAGCCATCTAAAATAAGTAACTAAGTTGTTTTAGTTAGGATCATTTCCCTCCTCCAATAGTTTAACTAGCACTAGAAGGAGGGCTAGATTAAATTAGTTTAGTTTGTTTCAACTCATGAGTAGATCATCAAATAGGCAAGAAGATTTTAAAGGCCTAGATAATTTTCTTAAGCTTAAGGTAGGAACATCATCAAAAGAAGTTGAATCTGAGCCTATTATTAGAAATATATCTAGTGAAGTAAAAAATAGAAGAACTAGGATATCATCTTTAATTAGAGACTTATCTTTCATAAATAAGGTTAAATTGAAAACAAGATCATCTAGGAGGATTCAAAATTTTCATATTATGGCTAATTAGCCTCCTGTTAATCCATTTCAACTCCTTATGTCTTTATTCTTTAATACATACCATGATATTCCTAAGGATGCTTATAAATATTTACCATAACCATATGTACTTGGAAAAGCTTACTTAGCAAAGGAATATTTATACTTGTTTGAATTAGCATTAGTTCATGTAAATATTCAATACCAATATTAATCTTATAGACTATTCATAGGTAATCTTAGGGATATGTCCCAAATTTGGTATTCAAATCTATCAAATAATAGTATTACCAATTGGGACAATATGAAAACTTTATTTATAGATTAATTCTGTAATCAAATTAAACAACATTATTTTTATAGTGGACTAGCTCAAATGAAATAGAGTACCAAGGAATTAATTAGAGAATTCAACATTAAGTTTCAAAGGGTATGTGAATTATTTCAAAATGAATATCAATTAGGCAATGAGGTATTAAGAGATACCTATTTCAATGCTATGGATCCTAGAATCTCATTATGGCTGAAAAGGATTGTACGTATCAATAGTTTAGCTAATCTATATACTCAAGTCATAGATCTAGAAAGACAATAAACATAACTCTAAATAATTTACATGTCACCTAGAAATCACAGAGGGGTTTAAACTCCATATAAAATCTTACTCAACTTAAAAATTTAACTTTAGTAAGTAGTTGAAGTGAACCATAATATGAGGAACAAAGATAAGCCATTAAAGAAAATGTTCAACAAAATTTTTAAGTTAGAAAGAGTATGTCTAAGGTAAAACTCAAGGATGAAAAGAAACATAGGCAAAACAAAAAATTCAATATTCAAGTTGGAATGGTTGAAGCTAAGGAAGAGAAAGTTTCAGTAGATTCAAATCTATTGGAACTTGAAACTTAGGCAAATAAGATACTTCATACTAGTGTTCATTATTTGGAAATATTGTCCAAAGATGAATTTACCGATGACTTAGAAGCATGCTATTCATCTAATGATGATTTCAATAATAATGAAGAGCCTTAATATGAATTACAAAGTGCCAAAGGAAACACGATTACATCTAGACCACCTGACATAATACCTAATCCTACTATGTAAAGAAAATATTTCGAGTCTAATACAAAGGTTTAACTAAGTGAAGAAAGCCATTAAGATCCATTTCCTAAGGTATTTAGAAAACTAGGCTTTTATGAGGAAGGTAAGTATAATATAATTGAAGATTTGAAAAGAGAAGAAGCTAATATAAGCTTATATTAACTATTACAAATAGAAGGTTATTTAAAATAAATTCTAGAAGAAAGTAAAAATAAGAAAAAGATTAGCGATGTAGTAATGAACTATGTTTACAATAGTATTAGATTCATTAATAAGATATTTGTTGTAGCTGATAAGGATGCACCGCATATCTTGTTAACCCTTAAGCTCAAAGAAAAATACTTACATTAACTAGTTAATTGATTCATTAACTACTTCAACATTGATGCCCTTGTCAATTTGCAACTAGCTAGGATTAAAGCTAGAAGAATTAAATAAGAAAATTATATAGGTATACAAAAGCAAGGTCAAGATAGTAGGTCAACTATTAAATATATTACTTCAAGTAGCTTTATATCCTAATACAAGGACTAGAGTAATAATACAAGTAGCTAATATTCTTAATGCATATAGCTTACTACTAAGTAGAAATTAAAGTAGAAATGTTTCTAGTTAGATAGGTATTGATTACTCTCATATGTGGTTATCATGGAAAGAAGAACCAAATAAAATATATGTATATAGTGAGCCACTAATGGTATAGAATGCAATAGTTGACGGAAAAAAGAAAATGATTGAATCAAAAGAAGTTAAAGTAGGAGTTATCTCTATACAAGAAATACAAATTATGCATTCTATTAATTAAGATAATCATTTTTAAAAAATGTATTTCGATGGGGCTTGATATTCCAAAGGTTCGAGGATAGGAGTTATTTTAATTAATCATAAAGACAATATAGAATTCAAGGCTATCCAACTACAATTTCCTTGTACTAATAATAAAGTTGAATATGAAGTATATAGAGGTCTTAAAATGGCTATTGATAAAGAAGCTAAAAAATTAATAATCAAGGAAGATTCGAAGCTAATAGGTGATTAAATCCTAGGACGAGTACTATTAAGAGCTCATTCCTAAAAAAATATAAGCAACTAGTGTTAAAATACTTGAAAATTTTACCAAATTTAAAATTCAAAATATTTTGAAAGAGGAAAATCAAATAGCTGATGAGCTTGTAGTTGCAACCTCAATCTTAAGGATATCTAGGATAATTGAGCAAAAAGGGGTAGTGATTGAATTTAGGTTAGAACCTATGATTCTTAACAATATCAGATGCCTTCGAGTTTTTGAATATTATTAGAGAATTCGATTCTTAGGAAATACAAGTGATATCAAAAATCATGTTTATATAAAAGAGGAACAAAAGCAAAGAAAAAATATAATACCAAAGAAGGTCTTAGAATTTGAAGAGGAATTTAAAAAGAAGTTGATGACAGGCTTTGATATCCAAGATTTCAAAGATCAAATAGATGAAATAATGAATCTAGGATGTGATAATACTAAAAAAATATATATAAATGTTAGATTAAGATTAAAGCCATAAATAAAATCCCAAATGATTTAAGTTTTTTAAAAAAAGTTTATAAAATTTCACATGATCATCTAAGACCATTCAATACTATAGTTATGACTCATAAGATTATGTTGCTTCAAGGCTGCAAAGTTATCAAACAAAAACTAAGAAAATTTAATCCAAGTTTCAAGCCAGCTATGAAAGTTAAGATTAAAAAGCTATTGGGTGCTAAGATAATATATCCAATACAATACTTAACATGGGTAGCTAATTTGGTCCCTATCAAAAAAACGAATTGAGATATAAGGTTCTATGTTGATTTTAGGAACCTAAATGAAGTGTTAATTAAAGATAGGTATCTAGTTCTAAGGATTCATGAAATGCTTATGAGTATCAATATATTAGCTGTATTCATTTTTGGATAGTTTCTCATGCTATAACTAGATTATAGTAGATAAGGAGGATAGATATAAGACAACATTAATCAAAAAATGGGGAACTTTTTCATATTTAAAAAATGTCTTTTATATTATCAAATGTAGGAGCAACATTCTAACAAACTATAGATATTTCATTGAAGGGCTTAATGAGTGATGGAGTATCCAACACCCAATCATATGAGATACAAGTGTTCATGCATGATCTCGATTGAATTCCATGGACAAGGCAATGTAATTATGCTAGTAATTAGTTAGAGTTCACAATCATTATCTTCCCACATGAGCTAGTAAAGTCAAGGTGTATGATTTAACTCACAATGAGGTATATGATAGATGATGTTGTGTTGGCCATGATTCTCATAGAAAACATAAAGTGAATGGAATGGTTCCTAAATATAAGTGATAGTAAACAAATATAATCTAGCCTATGTGATGGACATCTATTCCTAATTCTCTGGACATGTCTTAGGCTCATGCAATCGTTACTAGGATTACCAAGTACTATGCTACTAGGAAAACTAAGCAATAATACTACTAGGTTACTAAACAATCACACTTAACACTTAGAATCAATTGTATCCATTCTACTTATTAACAAAAATGATAATGTGCATAGAAAGTAAATTAGTAACGAGAGAAAATAGTAAACATTAAGCTAAGTCAAAGTAGTAAAGTTATTCCAAGTGTAAATAATAAAGACTAAGTGTTGCTACAATGATGTGAAGTAATCTCAATCTTTATTTTCGTGCATGTAATGTGTCCAAGTGCATTCCACTCAAATAAAGACTTCATTCAATTATAAACATCACACTGTGGGCATACACTCCTAAGTGCTAAGTGTTAAAATTGAGAAAACAAATTGATGGAATTCGCTAAGTGTGAAATGAAACGTGTGGACAATGCACCTAAGTGTTGTATTTATAGGCCTGCACACATCCGTGATATTGGATAAGTGACATCATATCTTGTGTCCCAATATCTAGGATTTGATATCACAACTCTAATATTGGATACTTGATATCATTACCAATAAAAAAATGAATTATCATATCCCCATGATTGACTGCAAACTTGTCCTCAAGTTAAAACAGAATGAGGATGGAGTTCTTACAAAATTGGAAGGTAAATTTACATGAAATTAACTGTTATATACATGAATTTCTAATGTTGTAGTGGATTTTACAAAAAATGATACATTTCATGACATGACAACTTTACAAAAAGAACAAAAATTGGGAAAGCTAGATGTAGCCTTAAGTGGTTCCAAGTGGTAGTGGCTCTTCTATTGGTTGCTTCCCCTTATTGTCAAGATTCTAGAATCTGTATTGATTTAGGAGAACTTGAAGCTTTTCTTCTTCTATTCTAGGATTGTGAACTATCCATGTTGATGAACCAATGTTTGATGGAATCGGCATGTGCCATGGACATAATAGCTATGGAAACATTTGGTTTACTTTGACATAATAAGCTACGAATTACCTCCTTTCTTCCTTAAATGCTCTAGCCTTTTCTCTTAATTCATGATATTCTAATAGTCTATTGGCTAGGTTTGCTACTACATCTTTTTTCCCATGGTGGTCAGCATTTACTACTTCTAGTTCTAAGTTTGCTACTTGGAGTTTCTACAAAGTATTTTTTTTAATTCACAAACTCTTTCTCATATAAGGCATAGGTGGCTAGTACATGCTATTCTAGCTCATTTCTGGGCTTACCTATTGTTAACATGGCCAAGTTAGTGTAATGAAGATTATCTAACCCCATGTATTCTTTCAAGTCCTTAATCTGCAGGTCTTTATTTTTCACTTTTCCCTGGTGGACAAGGGCATAGTTATCTAGGATGGATTACCAATCATGATTCTATGTTGATATGAAATTGATTTTGGCCTTTTCCATATGGGCTTCTTCTTTATTGATTTGTTTGTACATGCCTTCCTAGTCTTAGAAGTGTTTCTTAAGCCTCTCATGTTTCTTTACCTCATTTTTCCACATGTTCATTTCAATGGCTAATTTTTCTTGGATGTTATGTACCTCAATAGAGATGGTTTTGTTTTCCCTTGTGAGGTGACTCATATCGTTGTTAACCCTCACTAGTTGTTCCATTAATTGGTGGATGCTTTCTTCTAGAATGTTTTTCTACTTCTCCACAATGGTCAACCTCAAATTTTCAACAACAAGTTACTTATTTTCCTCTTGAAAATTGGTAAGTACCTTTACATGTACATGTATCTGTGCTTCAGCTACAGAGGCATTCCATACCGCTTTCTCATTCTCATCTATTAATTGTTTATTTTGCTCAATCAATTTGATGATCTGCTTTATTCTAATTTGCTCAATCTCATCAGGTGCAACAAATTGTGTGGGATTTCTCCTTTCAACTCTCAAGGTTGTAAGCTCTTCTTGTAGTTTAAGGACTTCTGCTTCTACATGCTTTATCCTGCTTTGTACCATGACCAGTTTTCCTTTGATAGCTATGAGTTCAAATTGTACTGTAATGACATCACTAGGGATGTCAAAAAGTATTGTCACTACTTGTCTTGTCTGTAGTAACCTATCAAGCACATCCTCATGAGTAGTAGGAGTCATTAAGGTTCCAACTAACATCTAAGCATCTCTAGCTCTAGTTAGATCTACTAGTGGTATAACAAGTATGTTGAAGAACTCTTTAATGTGATCAATGATCACCTCTACTATTCCCACTACATCCTGGTGCTGCGTTACCACAATTGTGGCTCCTTCTCTAGTCTTTAGCACCACTTGGAATAATGCAGCATTCCTAAAGATCTATTGTAACCATACCTCTTGATGAGTGGCAAGGTACCCCTACACTCAACCATACGAATACAAGTGTTTCATGCACGATCCGATCGAACTCCACAGACAGACTAGCTGTGGTATCTAGATGGTTACTCGTAGATCGTAGTTCGCTATCTTCCCACCTAGACTAGTATTAGCTTTTTCATGTATGGTTTAGTCTAGAGTGAGGTGTATGATGTGTTCCTACACTAATGCTACTCCTGGGTATGATGGAAAATAATATTAACTAAGCTAGGAGAGAGAGAGGGTGAGAGAGAATCTAAGCTAGCCTAAGTATGATAAGCATCCATTCCTTAATCATCTGTATACATCTTGGACCTCGTGCATGACTACTACTAGGATTACTAGCCGCAGATCCTAGGTATGCTACTGGGTTACCAAGTAGTCACACTTAAATGCTCGTGATCAAGTCGTACTCATTCCGAGTTTAATAGGAGTTTAGGGGTAGAGAGATATTAACTAAGAAAGTAGTAAATAACAATAAAAATTAAATAAATAATTAAGCTAAGTGGATGCTACAATGATGAAGTAATCTCAATCTTTATTGCTGATCATGTGTGTGTCCAAGTACATCACACTCGAATAAGGATGTCATACAATTATAATCATGACACTATGGGCATGCACTGTGAGAAAAGGGTTGAGAGGAAAACTGACAAAGAATCTCTAAAAAACTACTTAACTTAACTTCTAAAACTCAAAAAGGCCCTGACTAAATCTTCCTACTTCTTATTTATAGATGAGGAAGCAGGCCGCGATATTGCGTACGCGATATCACGACTGCAATAGGGAGGGTCTGATAATAGGGGTCCGATATCGGGACCTATCAAACTTGGTATCTTGTATCAGGGTTCTGATAATAGGGGTCTGATAACAGGACCTGACAGACCATGACTCATCATACCTCCACGACTAAATAACAACTCGTCCTTGAGTCAAAGAAAGTGAGGAACAAGTTCAATTGATTACATAGTGGATAGGTATGGAATTATTGACTGACTAGGAATTTATTTATGCCACAGTGGAGAATTAAACAAAATTTGGACACAAACAAAAAAGACAAAACTTGTGGAACTCATGGGGTTCTCGGTAGTGGTGGCTCCTCTATGGGTGCCTCTCCTTTGTCCTGCATGATCAGGCTTCTGAGATTGATACTGTTGAAGAAGCACCTGACATTTCTCATCTTCTATCTGAGGATTATGAGCCATCCATGCTAATGTTCCAATGTTTGATGGAGTCAACATTTCCCATGGACACGATAGTTGTGAGAACACTTGATTGGCCTTGACATGCATGTTGTAAATAGTCGTCGTTCCTCTTCATAGGCTCAGTCCCTAACCTCTCCTTATTTTTCTTGGATAGATTATGTAGTAATAGGAGTTCCATGATGGATGTTGAATGATTTTGCCTTCTGCTCTGCATGTTTTGCATGAGGTCCTTGGCCTCTACCTCCCCCAGGTCATTCGGTTGCACCTTGAGAAGGTCCTCCTTATTGTCTTCTTTTAGGGGCCATCTATAATCACACAAAGATCAATTGTTAGTAAGGTTATTGAAAAAAGTTTAATGATTTCATACCTTACTAATTGCCTTTAATAAATGTTCAATTCTTTACTTAGTGTGATTTTAGACTTAGAAATTTTTCAAGGAAGTTTCCCTAAAAGTTTAATGTCAAACCTAGTTTTGAGGAATGTTTGATAAAATGATGGCAAACAAAAGAATAGATTTGTCAATGAAGTACTTAGAGGGTATAGGATGATGTGGTGGTATGCAACAAGTACAAATTGCAAAAGTCACGCAAGTGGATCCTCCCCAAAGCAAGTTCCAACCTATAATGCCCTTGCGTAACCACATCTTAAAATGTCTGTAGGCACTAGAAGGGTTAAATGTAATCCATACCAATTTCACAAAACACACACATGTAGATACCAC
>MNCI01033354.1:912761-956587 GCA_015680685.1 Gnetum montanum
GTTTGATATCTTTCATTAAAGAGTTATACCATTGTTGGCCAACATTGTATTGAATTTGGTTTTAACGATCTATACCATACTTTTTCTTGGCCAACGAGTGTCATAGGAAAGAGCTTACGTTTTTTCCAACCATTATCAATGTTGTTCCATGCACAGGCATCATAGAAGGCTTGTAAATGTTGTTGCGAATCTAAGTCATAGCCTCTTGAGAAATTGGGAAAGTTATTTAAATCGAGCCTAGGTAGGCAGCTCTCTTTATGATGCCTATGGGAGATTTGAACAATGTCTTGTATTTGTGTTAGACTTGTAGTGGCCAGTAGGGGTTCATCGTCATCAAGTAAGTTATACTTTCATGCATTGGGATGATGTTGCCTTCATTTATGTTTATAAGAAACCCCCACCTCAGATTGCGTACTCCAATCTTCATTGTCATATAATTCGTTGGTTCTCCAATGAATTGCCTCACTAGATGTGGCATTATCGTAGTCTTGTAGGAGAGGCATTGTTGTGCAATTGTGTGTGAATTTGTATGTGAATTTTTGTAATTATTTCTTCCTAAAAGATATATCGTTAATTCCTATACAACGACCTTGTATGATATAACTAATCTAGATAACTATCGTCGTCCCTAGCAATGGCACCAATGATGAGTGGCAAGGTATCCCTACACTCAACCATACGAATACGAGCATTTCACACACGATCCAGTCGAACTCTACAGACAAACTAGCTGTGGTATCTAGATGGTTACTCATAGATCGCAGTTCACTGTCTTCCCACCTGGACTAATATTAGCTTTGTCACATATGGTTTAGTCTAGAGTGAGGTGTATGATGTGTTCCTACACTAATGCTACTCTTGGGTATGACTGAAAATAATATTAACTAAGCTAGGAGAGAGAGAGGATGAGAGAGAATCTAAGCTAGCCTAAGTGCGATGAGCATCAATTCCTTAATCATCTGTACACATCTTGGACCTCGTGCATGACTACTACTAGGATTACCAAGCATAGATCCTAGGTACGCTACTAGGTTACCAAGTAGTCACACTTAAATGCTCGTGATCAAGTCGTACTCATTCTGCGTTTAATAGGAGTTTAGGGGTAGATAGATATTAACTAAGAAAGCAATAAATAACAATAACAATTAAATAAATAATTAAGCTAAGTGGATGCTGCAATGATGAAGTAATCTCGATCTTTCTTGCTGGTCATGTGCATGTCCAAGTACGTCACACTTGAATAAGGATGCTGTATAATTACAATCATCACACTGTAGGCATGCACTGGGAGAAAATGGTTGAGAGGAAAACTGACAAAGAATCTCTACAAAACTACTTAACTTAACTTCTAAAACTCAAAAAGACACCTACTAAATCGGCCTACTTCTTATTTATAGATGAGGAAGTAGGCTTCGATATCGCGTATGTGATATTGCGACTACGATATCGGGGGTCCAATAATAGAGGTTCGATATTGAGACCTATCAAACTTGGTATCTTGTATCAGGGTTCCGATAATAGGGGTTCGATAACAGGACCTGATAGATCATGACTCATCACCTCTCCTCTTGACTGCAATGAAATCTGTCCACTTGCTAGATTAGGTGAAACTGTGGGTATAATGGTACTATCGATACCTTTGTATAGATTGGCCTCTTCCCTGGTTCCCTAGCTAATTATTTTTGCAATTTACTATAGATGGATAATCGATGATCTATAGTCTTACAGCGATGGCAATGGAACTTGTTGTTCTTGCTGTTCTTGTTGCTGCTACTATTGGTTGCTTGGCCCTACTTGCAACTATTGTTGTTGTTGCTCTTGCTCCTCACCATGGTCTTTCCTTGGTGGTGTTGGTTTAAGCTACTTAGCATATGAAGCATTTTGGGCTCACTTGGGAACATCATTTGTATATCCCAGGATTCCGGCTTGCTTGCACAACTTCTTGATAAGGCAAGGGAATGGAAGTGTTGGCTTTCCTACCTTTCTTTATTTGAATCACCTTTGTATTTCCATAAAGTATAGTTGTGTAAGGTTGGCATTGTGCTTTCCCATTAGAATTACACTTCTCCTAGCCACATAAGTTAATAGTTGATTGAGTCCTTTAATTGGGGACAAATAATAAGTGAAAATTTTAAAGCATATTCTCTCATCCAAAGTTAGTTCATTATAGCCTTTATCTTCTTTTCCAGAAGCCCATTTTAGCCATAAATTTCTAGTTTCAGGATTAGATCGAGTGGACAGTTGTGCTACTCATGCTCCTTTAATGGGTATGTTCAGGGCTTCTACAATTACCTTAATTGAGAATGACACTAAGACTCCTCAAATGTTGATAGTGGTACCCTCTTCCTTGTTTTGTCAAAATTTGTAAGTTTCTCCAAGGTGCCATTTACCATTCTGTGACAGGATAGGCTATAGCAATGATGATTGGAGTTGTGTCTGTACCACTTCAGGAAAAAATTCCATAAACAGGCCAAAGTTCATTTCCACGATGACCATGGTCAAGATGGATCTTTCTTGAATTGCTTAAAGGTACTCTTGAATCTACCTCTTCTTTAGCCAATTGTACTGTAGTAGGAGTGTCTTGATGAATGCTAAATGATTGTGCTTCTTGCTCCTCATATTCTGGTTCTTGGCCTCCATTTCAACTTCTACCTTGTCCTCTTGGTCATTTGCTTACTCCTTATGAAGGTCCTCCTTATGCTCCTCCTCTTCTTGGGACCATCTGCAATCATTAAGGAATTAGAATTACTAAGGTTTTTCTATGTATTCTTAATGGTTTCATACCTTACTCATACCCTTAGTTTCATTAAGTTCTTATTAGCTAAGATTGCAGAGATAGAAAAATTTTCAAAAATTTTCCCCATAGGTGTTAATGTCTTGATAACCCTTCACAATTGCTCATTTTGTCCCTATGTATGATGGTTATTGGTCCTTAAGATCATTAATTGAGTGTTTTGGATTTAGTATGTTTGATTATTCTTTAAAAATTCCAATTATCTCTTCATGCTTACCATTAAAGTACCTTTCAAGTGTTAGAATTTTTGAAAAATCAACTTAGATTTTCCTTACTAGCACCCTCCCATGACTAAGTTGAGCACTTGAAGATCAAATAGGTTTTAAAACCACTAAAATTGGAGCAATATTGATCAAGTTATGGCATGGGAAAGCTAGGAGGTTAAAGCTTAGATTGGAAAAGAAAATTCAAAAAATCTCCCTTGTTGCAAATAAAAAATGATCAAAAAATATTCTAAGTCCCCATGTATATATAGATTTTATGGGACCCAACATCGGGGACCTAATATTGTTGTAGACTTGATATTGGTGACCCAATATCAGAGCCTAAGAAAATGCATTTTTCATGAGGATCAAATGAAAAAATTGATTCCTTTGGATGTTTGGAAGGGTTTAAGATAGCTCAGAGGATTTGGATGATGAAAATATGCTTATTTTTGTGAAAAATATATCATAGAGAGGGATTCTTGGCTACAAAAGTTCATAAGTTGGGTAAGAAGGATAATGAATTCTTATTTGTAGAACGAAGAGTGTAAGTGATATGGGAAGTGTGTATTAATATTTGGAAGATTCAAGATGATGTGAAACTGCTTGGCAGGTATAAGATACAATAGTTATACAAGTGGGTCATCCCCCAAGTAGGCTCCATTCCTTAATGCCCTTGTATAACCATGCTTAGAAGTGTCCTTAGGCATTTAAGGAGTTGAATGTAATGCATACCTGTTAAGTAAAACACACATGTTAGTACCACCAATTTGGGAAAATAACACTATGTTATACAAAATCATAAGTTATGACTATTCAAACAATGAGATGAAATGGGCTTAGAAGGGATTACAAAAATCGGGACTTGAGGTGTCTTACCATTGGCCTAATGAACTCTTGTGTTTTATTAGTGGTTAAGGTAATCATTAGCCTTTTTGTCCATGATTCAAACCAACTCTAGACTACATTCCAGTGACATCACATCATTTTATCTCTTGGAATTACAATCATAAGACTACCAATGTTACAAGGGGTATTGTCACTTGAAGTATTGTCCAAGGGAGGATTTTTATTCTTAGTAATTTATTTTTATTTTTAGATTTCTAAGAAGTCACCTACCTTCAAGCATGGGTAACATGTCTTTCTAGTGAAATGCTGAGAAATTTATTTTGTTCTCTTTTTATTTTTATTTCTATCAACCTTTTTAAGGTAGCACTTATTTTACTCTTACTCCCATTTTTCATTAAATTTACAAGGATATAATACAACCTTAGTAACATAATAGAACTCGTAATAATAATCCAAAAAGAATCCACAAGTCCCCATGATGTCACATCCTTTACATTCCCACTTGGTTCTTTACTTTTCTATCCAAGCATAATGATCACAAGTTTATTCTTAGTTGTATGATGGGAAAGAATATCATTATGGCCATGGTAAGAACCTCTTATTAATGGAATGGATGGATGGATGATGTGGGCTCACTGTGCAAATAATCAATCTCTTATGACTTGATAACATAGAGAAATCTTCACCTTATTGGACTGCATCTTGCCTTTATTAAATGTGCCTTATTGACAATCAAAATTATTTACAACTAGTTTGGAAACAAAGAATAAAAGAAATGGAAAATATAGTAAAAATTATGAAAAAGTGTAAAAAATGAAAAATTTTAAAAGAATTGAAAAATGTAAAAGAATATGAAAAATTGAAGAAATGGAAAATATAAAAGAATAAGAAAATGTTAAAGAATGTGAAAAATGAAAAGAATTGTAAAAACAAAATTGGAAAAATCACTTATTAATTCCAAAATCAAAGTAAAGTATCTCCCCCATGATTAAACACATGGGCAAGTGTTCAAAAAATGGTCCCTCGATCTCCCAGGTCATACATTGTAGGTGGTTCACCTACCATCTTTAGTGATGCAACTTTTCAATTATCATCCCATGTAATTTTGATGGTAGAGGAGTTAAGATTAGTCAAGTTTCTATTTTCTTTTCCCTTTGGTGTATGATTATGAGTTAATTATGTCATTTTTGAGCTCTCAATTGGAGTCACTTTCTTAATTTGGGAATTAGTAAGTGATTCAAATGTTTCCATGCATGTGTTAGACAATTTTTGGTTTTGAGTTAGTGGTCATAGGATGTCTTTTGGTTTGGCGGCCTTTACTCTTTTAGTTGCACATGTTTTTTTTATTGTTGTGATGACTGTGTCAACATTTTGCAATGTTGGTCCACTATTGCACCCTTTACTTTTAGCAGTAATGCACGGAATGCATTGCATGTGTATGGCTCAGTGCATGTCTTCTTTAGAAATCTCAACCAAAAAATCTCTCATACTTAGCTTAGCATTGACTATGCTAAGCCATGCCCTCCCCATGATTATTGGAAATTCCTTATTAGCATCTTTGACATCAATTACTAGAAAGTCTACTGGATAGGGCCACCCATTAATAGTGGTCACTACATCGTCTAGCTATTCTAGAGGAGTGATGACAAACAGATCTACAAGCTCCAACCTGATGTTGCATTCTTTCAATGATGGTAGGTTCCATGCTTGATATGTTTTATAAGAGATCAAATTCACCCTGAAACCTAAGTCTAATAGATCTTTGCATGGTAGATTTTCAGCTACTCATAGATAAATCAAAGGAATTCTTGGATCAATTGTCTTCTTAGGAAGTGATTTGCCTTGACCCAGTCAATGATGTTTTTAGTGAGCATAACAACTTTTATGTTTGGGCTTGATGATGATGGAAGCTTGTCAATAGTGAAAAGATTTATTTTAGGAGAAGTTGATCTTGATAAAGCTCCAATTCTACCAACCTTCCCTAGATTCATCCTAAAGAAAGGATGTTTCTTTGTTTGGCCTTATTTGCTGTTGGTGAGGTCTTCTATCTATACATTCACTACCCTTGCAACTCTCTTCTACTATGACTATGATGGAAACTCCCCTTACATCATGGGCAGTGGCACTAGTGGCAAGGGATTAAAATAGGAATTTAGAAAATCAGCTGCTTATGGATGCACATACAAGTTTGAATTGGTCCTTGGTGGTGTTGGTCAATGGTATTCTAGAGGATGATACTATGGAGTTTGAATAGTTACATTTGCTAGTAAGACTGGACATTTGACATAGTATCCATAAGGATTAGGTTCTCAATATGGATATTGTTGGCATGGTGGTGGCATGGCCCACGATTGAGGTTGTTACCATTATTGATGGCATTGCTCTTATGACTGCGACAAGGCTCCACTAGGATAATGCATTAGTTGGGGTTTCTATTTGTAGTTACCTTGAGGATAAGGTAACTGTTTGGGAATTTTCTTTTGACCAAATTTGGGATTGAGTGTGTATGTCCCAATTTCTTGTAGATGTGCCATACTAGACAACATCCTTTAGGATTTTTGTACTAGCACACATTAAAACCTTCATCATCTTTGGAGCTAGTGTCTGAGCACTTAACCACTGAAGCAACTTTACCTTTGCATCCAAGTTCTTTCTTCTTTCTTTGTCTTTGCCTCTTCTTAATTCTTGTTCAGTTCATTCCTCCACTATCTTTAATATAGATGAGAATTTTTCATCAACAGAATCCCACATTTTCTCTACCTTAACTACAATGTCACTTACAGACTTCTAGATTGGTAGAGTCTTTTACTGGATGACATCATCCAAGGTTTCATCCTCTTTTTTGTCACATATTTATACATCCCTCTTTCAAATTGATGGATCTTTGTTATACTCTTCACCTGATTCCCTTTTTTTGAGTTCTTCTTTCCTTTTTGCCACTTGGTTGATCAATCTTTAAATACAATGGATGGTCAATTTTGATAGTCTTCCTTGGGTGTAAACCCCAAGGGTCTCTCTAGTTTTTCTTCTCAACCCATCTACGATGTGCCTAAGTGGTTCCTTTGATGAAAATTTGTCACTTAGGCATCTATGTAATAGTGGATAATATCTATCCATTGCCACATCAAGGATTTCATGAGTCCCTTTTTTCAACACTAGATTTTTTTTCTTAGATTTAACACTCATGAATAAGTTTGGTATTTTTCATTAAAGATTTCAAGCATGGTACTACAGCGTCTGATGGATTCAGGTTCCAATGACCTGCACTAGCTTTATGGTTCCTTCACAAGTGTTCTTACTAATAGCATTAATTTCTACTAATCACTCTCTATGTTTTGAAGGGCATAGGCATTATGGAATACTTAAAGGTGATGTTGTGGATTTGCATTGTAACCACCTTCAAATCATGGCATGTTATTCATGTCTAGTTGTTTAATTCAGCTATCTCTCATAGGCCTAGTTGGTATATAGACAACTTCCTAAATATTGATCATGCTTCAAGTTGTCATAAGGGGTTCATCATTATGATTAGGTTCATATGCTTTGTTGTAGTGGTGACCCCTTCTATGGTCATGGCTCTCTTAGTCCTCTCTTCTATCTCTTTGTCTTCTTCATTTATACGTTTCATCTTCTAAATTAGAGTACCTTGAATATCTATCATGATGACCATGAGTTCACCTTTCTTCTCTATTAGAGTCCTGGTACTTGTGTCATCTCTTGTTAAAATCCTTTGATGATAGTGATGAGGCTGATGAGGTAGTAGGAGAATGGTTCAAGCTAGTTCTCCTTTCATGACTCTCTTATGTTTCTCTCTAAGATTTATCAAGAACCCTTGGATTAGAGTCCTGCTTGTATCTTGAGTCAGTAGCCTCCCCCTTGTTCATCTCTACTAAAGTAGAATGAAGTTGGGCTTTGATAGGTTCCTCAAGTCTAATGATAGGTGTTTTTGAAGGCTCCTCATGGTGTTGGTGAAGTTGTTCTAAAATGAATTAATTAGCATCAAGTTCTTATATGAAAATAGGAGTGTTGGCCTGCTTCCCTTTGCTATGTATATGTTTATATCCATGGCAACATCTCTTCTCATATGCTCCATTGTGGGTTCATAGGATCTTGACATGTGTTGAGTCACATGATACCCTTCCTAGATCATGTCCAAATGCATTCCCATTAGAGCATTTGTAGCATGTTCAGTGCTACACATTCTAGAGGCAAGACTATGTTGTCTTGCATGTCTCTCCACCTCATTTGCTTATCTTGATGAAAGATGAATGTAAAGTCTGGATAGTATGGATTAGTGTAAGTGATTCGTGTCTACATTGGCATCCCCCATTCTTCTTCATTAATGATTCTATTACTAATTCTTCTTGTCTCCTTGGTAGGTGATGGTTGATTATTATGTGAATCTATATTATAGTTTTTAGATGGTTTGTGTGAAAAGTGTGCTTTACTTATAATTGTTGGTTTGACTTTGAGTTTCAAATACAATGAACTTGTAAAAATCAATTACTTAGCATAACATTGACGTGTCCCTAACATTGGTGCTAATGATGAGCGGTGGAGGATCCAACACCCAACCATATGAGATACAAGTGTTCATGCACAATCTCGATAAAATTTAATGAACAAGGCAATGTAATTATGCTAGTAATTAGTTAGAGTTCATTATTGTTGTCTTCCCACATGAGCTAGTAAAGTTGAGGCATATTGTTTAACTCATGATGAGCTATATGATAGAAGATGTTATGTTGGCCATGATCACCTAGAAAACATAAAGTGAATTGAATGGTTCCTAAATCTAAGTGACAATAAACAAATATAATCTAGCTTATGCAAAGGACATCCGTTCTTGATTCTCTAGACACATCTTGGACTCATGCAATCGTTACTAGCATTACCAAGTATTATGCTACTGGGAAAACCAAACGATAATACTATTGGGTTATCAAAAGATCACACTTAATGCTTAGAATCAGTTGTATCCATTCCTCTTAACAATAGAAATGATAACATGCATAGAAAGTAAATTAGTAACTAGAGAAAACAATAAACATTATGCTAAGTCAAAGCAGTAAAGTTATTCTAAGCATTAATAATAAAGACTAAGTGATGCTGCAATTATGTGAAGTAATCTTGATCTTTATTTCCTTGCATGAAACATTTCCAAGTACATTCCACTCAAATAAAGACTCCATTAAATTACAAGACATCACACTACAGGCATACACTCCTAAGTTCTAAGTGCTAAAATTGAAAAAATAAGCTGATGGAATTTCACTATGTGAAATGAAATTATGTGTGGACAGTGCACCTAGTGTTGTATTTATAGGCCCGCACACATCTCTGATATTGGATACATGACATCATATCTTGTGCCCCCATATCAAGGATTCGATATCATGGCTCCAATATCAGATACCCTATATCGTTGCCAATAAAAAAATTCATTTATTAGGGCTTGATTGGAAAATTAGTGGCTATATATTTAGATGATATTATAATCTACTCAAAACATGAAAAAGATCATATTTTTCATTTGCAATAGATATTTGACAAATGTAAAGAATTTAGCATACTTAAATCCTAAGAAATGCATTTTTGGCATAAAGTCAAGAAGCTTACTTAAACACAATTTGATGAAAAGGAATAGTTATTAACCAATCAAGGATATAGGTTATTCCTAATATATAACATCCTAAAAATAATAAGTCACTACAATCATTCTTTAAAAAAATTAAATTCATAAAAAAAATTATACTAGGATTTATAAAAATAACAAAGACACTCCTATTGATTCTGAAAAAGGACATCAAGATTAGAAAAACCAAAGAATTAGTAAAATCTCTAAAGTTGATTAAAACAACCATTTTGAAAGCCCCATATTTAGTAAAACTAAAACTAAAGAAAGACTTTTGG
Organism: Gnetum montanum; assembly: GCA_015680685.1. Taxonomy (NCBI): domain Eukaryota; kingdom Viridiplantae; phylum Streptophyta; class Gnetopsida; order Gnetales; family Gnetaceae; genus Gnetum; species Gnetum montanum. The sequence continues at coordinate 922,521 of MNCI01033354.1, forward strand.
TTATAGGCATTTGTATCTGTAGATTCTCTAGCAATTGTACTAATACAAAGATATGACACAGAAGAAAACCTTATTGAATCTTGTGGTTATCAATTAAAATGAGTTGAGAAAAACTATTCCAAGCTTGAGAAATTGACATTTGTTGTAAGAAAAGCTATAATCCATTGCAAATATTATTTAGAAGATAAAATTTTCCACATTATGACCATAGAGCAAACTGTTTGATAATTTTTATCTTAGAATGAAATTGGTCTCAACAAAGCTAATTGGATGATTAAGTTACAACTTAAAATTATGTTGGAAACCTATAAAATGCAAAGAATATGAGATTAGCTAGGATAATGATAAGAGAGCCTAAAGATGAAATATTAACTCTTTTTGAAATCAAGAATTAGTACAATGATATAATTAGTTTTCTCATTAAATAAGAAATTCCTAAGGATTTAAAAAAAAGTCAAAATGAACTATTGTTCAAAAGATGAGTAGATACATTCTGACTAAATGAATTTTATATAGAAAAGATTTTAGAGGAATACTGTTGGAATGCATACCAAATCAATTAATTAATGAAATTTTGAGCTAATTTCATTATCATAAAGGCTTATATTATGAATCCTCAAAAGCTATAATGTGAAACATCTTAAGTTATGGATTTACTAATCTACAATGTAGAAGGACCATAGTAACAAAATCTTAACTTGTTACAAATGTCAAATTCATGGACCAAAGCTAAAAAAAAGATAAGTGCTTCATTAAATCTACTAGTTGTAAACAAGCCTTTTTAGTAATGGGAATTAGATTTCATAGGAATCATTAATTCATTCAAGGAGGGGCATAGATTCATCTTGATAACCACTGATTATTTTACCAGGTGGCCAAAAGCTAATGCTTTTAGAAAATGTACACTATATGACATGATCAAGTTCATAGAACAATATATTATAAATTGATTTGGAATATCAAAATCATTAGTCATTGATAATGGCATAGCCTTTTAGTGAATTCAATAAATAAGATGGACCGTAAAAATCCATTTTGTTGTATTCATCTTCAAATTATTACCCCTAAGGTAACAACTTGGCTATGTTCACAAACAAAAAGATAATATCATATATCAAACATTCCATGGGTAGAAGCTTGATAAATTATCATGAATTGTTGTAAGGAGCTTTATGGACAAATACGATCAAAATTAAGAAATTAATAACCACTTTACTATTTAGCCTAGTTTATGTAATTAATGCTTGAATAACAAACCAAGTTGTTTTCTTGGTAGTAAAATTCATAGAAAATCACAACTCACAATCAAACAAGAAATAAGCATTAATGGCTCTACTATTAAAAAGAGAGATAGAAATTGATGAGGCCCAAGATAAGCTCTTTCAAAATGTAACTATAATGAAGAGATGATTTGATCATTGAGTGAGTTGAAAGTCATTTAGAGAGGGAGACTTAGTCTTATTATGAAAAATTCATAAGAAGAATGATCATAATAAATTTTCAACTAAGTGAACTAGACCATTGATGATTAAGCAACTAGTGACAAATAACACTTTCAAACTAGCTACTTTAGATGGACAAGTGTTAATTACCTTTTTAATATCATCCATCTAAAGGATTACTTTGGGCAACTGTCCACTTAGAAACAACTTAAGGAAGGCCAATCAAAATGTAAATATGTACATAATGTATTATAACTAATTCTTGAAGAGGTAAAAAGCTAAAATTGGACCATAAGTATGATGCATCTAATGAATCAACAATAATCATGATTGGGAAAGCAAGGCCTATAGCAAGGAAAAGATTATTTGTAGGCTTGAAAAAAGCTAAAATGAAAGTTAGGTCCTTAATTTCTTATCTATTTGGATGCTACCATGAACATGTGTAAAGAATTTACTATAGGATAATAACATATGGAACATCTATAACTCTCCATTTATGACTTGGCTTTCAAATAAGTTCTTAATGCTCATCAATGAGGGATTAATCCATATTTGTGAATGGATTGAAATCCCTGAGTATTTAGATCTATCGCTAAGAAGGGATCTTGGGGATGAAGAGAGTTCAATTCAAGACTTTAATTATGAAGACGTCTTAGTCTTCCATCCTAAGAATGAAGATGAAAGGTGTAACAACTCTAGGAGAGAACACATGAAGGAAGAAGAGCCTAAAGAAGATATTAGTCTAAAGGTTCCTAATAAGGAAACACCATATCATAAAAAAAATAAAAAAAACTTAAGCACTAGCCTAAGTGGTCACAAATATTGAACATGACAAAGCTACATAACATAAAGTTCTAAGAAAAACTATGATCATTGTGCACTATTTACCAATCCCACTAGGTTAACATCATTATTCCTACTTTTTAGTATTTTATGTTAGTACAAATTGGGATTTTGTTCATCCTTACCTAAGCCTGAAGCTAGTAGGGGCTTTTCCTTAAAAAATATCTGGATTATTGTGAGTTGTTTATAAATGTAAACTATGACATCCCATTCCTGAATTTCATGGAAAACATCAAAGACATGTTATATTAGACATTAGGCATAAGATGATAATGTAGCAAATGTCAAATATATGTAACATTTGACATTAAGCGTAAAGACAATAACATGGAAAATGCATAAGGAAATAGAGAAGAATGCTTTATTAATGTGGAATAGTGTATTTGGATCATGCTTTGGGTGTTCCTTAGGGTTTTTTTCTTTCAGCATTTATCCCTTAGAGGCAATCTAGCACTACCACAATAGTTAGGCCTATCACCGACCAAAAGAAATGACCAGTCCTGTTCTTGTCCCACTTTAGCTTACACTTGTTACTTGCCTTTATTGGCTTTTCAACTCAATGCTGATACAACCTCTAATGCCTAGGTATAAATATCTTAGGTAAAATCCCCAAAAGTCACCTTGAAAGATACGTCTATTATTACAACACGCCCATTTGGGTCTTAATTATAACTCCCCTTTCAAGTACTATTATGATAATGATAACACTTGTTATGAGAAGACATCATTTTTGTTATGTAACAATACCATTTGGAAACGAAAATGTTACATAAACAATATTTTTAATGTTGATTCTTTTGGAGAAAGCATTGTTGTCACAATTCTACCATTACATGGAACAACAAGTAAGATGCTAACCTTCTAAGAAAAGCTATTTGGAGAATTTCTCTAAGAAGGCCCAATAGCTTAAACTAAGAATAAATAACTCTAATGAAGCTTAATAATTTTTGCATACTAATAAGCTAAATAATATGTTATTCCAAGAGCACCAATGCTTAGCATAAAAGAGAGCTAAGTGAAAATTGAGTTTGTAATGAAAACTATTTGAGAAGATACCAAAGAATCAGTAGAAGGATTCATTTAAATTAAGCTCAAGTTTAAAGGTTGTTTCATAGTTATGAGGATTTCTTATTTAAAGGAAGCTCAAAGATTATTCATTCAAATAGATATATAACTAACCAATAGAACCACCTATTCAAGCTTAGTAGAATCGGTTCATAGAACCAAATTTTGGTTCTACAAGATGCCTAATTACCACATCAATATTTAGATGTTCAAAATAAGCTTATGGAGTTAAGATCAAAATTAGAAAAGATTATGTTTTACATTAGCTTTAATTCAAATGAGAACTTATTAATAGAAATCAACCTATAAACTGGTAATTTAATTTAGTCCATTTTAAGTTTCACAAGAAAAGCTTCCATATCAACTAACGTGCTTGAGCTAATTTGTTAAGGAAAAATATGGAATCAAAGGCTTAGATCCAATATGTCTTAAAATAATAGTCAACTTCTAAATGAGGAGTTGGTAGAATCAAAAATCAATTCTATGCACAAGATTGATTTTGGTTCTATCACATCAACTAATGATAAGTCAACATTCATATACATGCCTAGATATGAAAGTCTTAGAGCTACTCTAAAAATCTCAAATGAAGTGCATCAATTCACATTATCTAGAGCTTCATTGATGAAGGTTAGTAAAGCCAAAAATTGGTTTTACAAAAGAGTACCAAATTGATACTACAAATAAAGCTTGTATTATGTGCCATGTAGATTGAGTAAGATGAGCTCATCTCATAGAACCAAAGATGGTTTTATAAGGAGCAATAAAATTGGTTCAATGAAGAAAGCTCATGTTATTTACCACATCAAATTCAAAAGGAAAAAGCTTGGTAGAATTAAGCATTGGCTCTATAAGGAAGTTGAAAATGATTATATAAGCCACATTAACTCATGAGGTTCATAGACTAGCAGAATGAAAAATTAGTTCTACAAGCAAGCTCATTTTTAGTTTTACTACATGATCTAGCTATGATTTGGTAATTACAAGTGTTTGGAGAAAAGAGTTATCTTCTACAAAGAAAAGAGTTTGTCCACTTCATTATGAGGCACATCACTAAAGCTTATATCAATATTTAGTATTGATCCTTTGGAAACTTATTTTTGTATAACATGATTCTTAGAACTAAATTCTAGTTCTGCAAGTAAGCTTCTTAGATTAATTCTATGAATCACGTCATCTCTAAACATGGGAAAAGTTTCATAGAATCAAATCATGGTTCTAAAAAGGAGTTTGAAACTGGTTACATTAGCTACCTCAGCTCTCGATATAAAACAAGCTACTAGAAAGCACAAATCAGTTCTATGAGTCATGTTAGTACTAAGAGTTAACAAAATCATAGAATTTAAAAATGATTCTACAAAAAAGCTTTAAAATGTTTCCACAAGTGAAGCCTATCTTATTTTCCATGTAGGCTAAAGAAAATAGCGCAATTCATAAAACCAAATATTACTTCTCCAAATAAGTTGTAAATTAGATCTATGAACCATGTCAACTTTTGATACAGAAGAAGTTTGTAGAGCCAAAAAGAGGTTCTACTAACAAAAGAAAAATCAGTTCTACAAGCCACATTAGCTTATAGAACCAAAAGTTGGTTCTCCTCAAAAGCTTGAATCCAACTATGCAAGCATGGAGCCCACAATGAAGCAACAAACACATTAAATCTACACACATGCTAAATTATAATTTTAATCTAGCTTAGCAAATTAAGGCCACATAGAGATTAGCATAAAGAAGATTTTAAAGTTTTGAGCTAAATCAATATTATAAAATATCCAAAGGCCACATAAGCAAAAGGTTCATAGAACTAAGAAAAGGTTTTGTGAAAAGCTCATAAGATTGGTTCTACAAAATGGCCAAGCTTTGTAGGACCTAATTTTGCAAAAGAAAAAATATTAAAACTTGAGAAAGGAAAATTTAGTGTTACAAAAGCTTGCGATCATTCTTTAATGATAAACTCATATAAATCTCTACATCAACATGAGCTTTTTAGAACTCAAAAATGGTTCTAAGGAAAATTCCCTTTTGTTCTTATAAACCACGTCATCTTAAAGCTAGTAGAACCAAAAATTGATTCTATAAGTAAGCTTAAGTCTAATTCTATGAGCCACATCATCATATTATTTGCACAAAGAAAATCTAAGATGCCAATTTTATTATCTAAGCTCATAAAATAGAAACTTGGATTCACAATGATACATCAACTCATAAATCCTTAGCAAATGCAAAATTATTCGAAGTTAACAATAACACTTGAATCTATGAAAACTAAACAAAGTGTTTGAAGAAAAAGCTAAGCCATCAAGCTATTCATATTAAAGCTTCTTGAGTCTTAATGATCTTAAAGAAGTAACTTAGCAAATTAAAGAATATGTAGAGTTTTAAGATAGATGTTAGATATTAATTCCAACAGCTTGTCTTGAAGCAAGTGAATCAGGATTGAAGCTTATAAGTATTAATTAATAGAGCTATGCTAAGTTTTGAATCACAATAGCTAATAAAGAGTAGAATTGTAGAGCGAAGTAATAGAGCAGAGCTAAATTGTGAAGCTAAGATGAAGTTTTTAAAGATTAAGAGGCACAAGTAAACCTACAATTTAAGCTTCTCCATGAAATTTCAACTATCAAAATGTCTTATAAGAAAAAAAAGAAAGTTTTGAAAAAGTTTCAAGATGTTCACACTCTTAGCTTCTCGGACCACTTGTAACATCACAAGCTAAACATTTTTTAATTGCACCAATGATGTTGGACATGTTAAGCTAGAACAAGATGGAAAAGAATTTTTTTAGCTTTGATAAAGACCATGATTTAGTTGAGAAGATAAGACTTAAAAGCTTGGAATCCATGAAGGGTTGGCATAAGATATATGAGAAAATGAGCCTCTACAAGCTTGGATTCAAGCTAAGGGCTAACTTAATTAGAGATGTCATCACCTAAGACATGAAACAATATATGAAAAGAATAAGCTCTGATTTAGCAAAAACACTGAGTGATTTATCAACATTAGTTCCAAAAAGGCATATGAGCTCTATGGTATCATTAAGCCCAATATTAGCGAAGGAGAAGCACAATAGATAAATGAGGAAGTGCTCAATGGTAGATTTAGGCAACAATTAGACACAAGGAAGGTTGCAAAACTCCCAACAGCATAGCTCACAAAAACTAGGACTACTGAACTACCATTCAAAAGGCAACTAAGCTCAGGTTCTCCCATAGAATCTTCATTTCAGCTTTTAATTTCTATATAGGTCATGAAATTAATTTCATTGGGAATTATCATGTGTGGATTTAGGTAGCTCTAGAAAATGGGAGAAATTTGTTCCTCATTTAATATATGAATGATGTGCCATAGCATAGCCTGACAAAGATCCATGAATAGGAAACATAAATAAACCTAAGTGTGTTTTTAATAGACTTCTTGTTGAGTGAAGTACCAGAACCTGAGCATACTGTCCCAATTTTTGTATGATATAGTTCATAGCACAAAGCTCAACTAGATTATTCCTTTTACAACTTTTTCCCAATCATTTAACAAAAGGGCTATTTTGATGCCAATGCTTTTGAATTTTTTTGAATTGTATATATCTTTATTTATTTGAATTCATCTTAAAAGATCTTCCATCTTGAGTAACCTAGCAAATTATTGATGCAATTAGGAATAAGTGTCATGGAACTATTTTTCTTCACATTCATTATACCCAAATTCTAATATTAGGTTTTGAGGGTCAATCCCACAAGCTACCAAGGTTTGTAACTCCATATTTAATGACATTAGAAGTTGAAAAACAAAGTCCACTTAGACATGACTATAAGCATAAGGAATTATTTCCTTTGAGATTTGGCTTCTAAGGACTTAACAATGCAAGGCATCTCAAGGGAATGACCAAGATCTATAAAGAATAATGTGATCTTCCACTAGCTCCAAAAAAAATCTGCTCAGCTACAAAGACTAGAAAAGTGCATCAACATGATGAGATGAATGTTGTATATCAAAGAGCTTTGGACAAAAAATTGAATCAAGCTAAAGATGAGGCACAAGGACAACTAAGAAGAAGTTTTTCATTGAAGCTTCCAACATCTTCTTGTAACCAATGTACTATAGAAGCTTGTAGATGGATGGAGAGTAAAGATTATTCTTTTGCCATGTATTTTCAAGAAGAATTAATATATTTAATGGAAGAGAATTATTTCTCTTAAATGATGGAAAGCCCTAAGGAAGCTCTACCTGATGAAAGATTTTCACTCAATAGTTTTGAATATGTAAGAGTCTAAGAAGCCAGAAAGATTAGAATTGAGAAAATCAAGGCCAACAAGGAAAAATAGTAGAAATTATTAGAGTAGCAACAACAACATCAACAACTACTTGAGTAGCAACAACAATAACTACTTGAGCAGCAATAGTAGCAACAATAAGAGCAATAGAAAAAAGATGAGAGCTCATCACTAGCCTTAACCATATTCAGTTTTCCCTTAGGGTACTTAATGAAAGGATGAGCTCAATCCTTCAAGATGAAGGAAAAAGAGGGAAGAATCATTTTAAGTCAAGCTCCAAACCAAGTTAGAGACAAAAACAAGTATAATTTTCTCCTACAAGGTAGATGACCCATTAATAGGGGGAAAAAAGCTAGTATTCATGCATCAAGACATGTCGAAAATAATAGCTATATTAATCAACATAGGAAAAATTGCTTATAACATGATATCAAAGTTAAAGCAATTTCTAATGCAAAATGAGTAAGAGATAGCTAGACTAAAAGAAGAGCTACCAGACTCTAAGGAAATGAATGAGCAACTTAAAGCCACAATTATGATAAAAAAGTCACTGCTTGAAAAAAAAGGGTAAGTTAGCTTGCAATTCAAAGAATTATTAGATATTGTGAACTTAGAGGTGGAACAAGCCAAAAAAAATGAAAGTTCCTATTCATGCCTATCGACTACAACTAAATTTTCAAGAGCTAGTTACTTAGTTTAATTTTTAGAAGGAATGAGTAAGAGAGACCTAAGAAAAAATTAAAAAAGCTAAAAGAAATTGTGTAGTATTTGTGCAAATAGATCAGAGAGCTCAAGATCTAGTAAGGATAGCTATTGAAATGAGGGAGAGACTACTATTATTTAAGAGGGACTTCTCAAATAACACAATGATGATAGTTGTGAGAATAATGGCTAATATTAATTAAAGAAATGTAGAGCTAGAGCAAGGTTATTCTATGATAGGAGAAACACTGAATGAGCTAACTAAATCATTAACTAAATTAGGAGCTAATGAAGCAAAAGTGAAAGAAGTTAGATCTGTCAAAGCTAGATACATTGAGCCAACAAATTAAAATTTTGTGCAATAACAACAAGATTTTGTAGTAGTTCCCAATAGAGGACTAGCAAATTTAAAGAATCAAGATAACTTTAAGGATTGAAAACTTAGAAGGGGGCAATGAATAAGTTCCGCAAATCACAAGAAACACTTGTTACACAAAGCACAAGAATTACGTGGTTCCCCAACTTAGGTAGTTCACACTCAGAGGGTAGATTCCTTATACACCTTTAGACCTTATTTGTTCCAAAACGTGGTTTAGAGGACACCACAACCTTTACAAAGTTTGAGCTCTTCTAAGGAGAGTTTCATTGCTACAACAACTCTCAATCCTGCAAGGTCCCAACAAGCTCAAGAGTGGTTTAAAGGATCCCACAACCTGTAAAAAATATAGCTTCACTCCAAAGTGTTTAAATGTAGCAAAAAAACTCAATCTCATAGGATTCCAACAAGCTCTAACAGGTTGCCTTCTCACAAGGAGAGAGTGTAACTTAATTTACAAATTCCTTATACAATGAAGCATAGTTCCACAACAACTTTAATAAATGATGTGACAATTTAAGTACACAAATACAATAGCATAAGATAGACAATGATAGCTTTGATGTTAATAATGCTTACATAATTTCCAAGAGTTTGGAATCTACTTATAGCCTTGAAGTTTCTGAAAATACCTCAGAATTCGTGTAAAAGCTATTCAATGGCTAGTGTAGACATCTCCTTCAAGATTGAGATGTCTCTCTAAATTCAGCCTCGACTCTGGGAGATGTATCCTTTCAAAATGGGACATCTATGAGGAGGTGTCTCCTTTTTTTGGGAGAGATCTTCTTATGATTGACTTTCTCTTAGCCAAGACGTCTTCTGTTCCTTGGAGACATCTTCTAACTTTTGAGCTCTAGTTCCTGAGACTTTCTCTTGTTGATTTAGCTTCCTCTTAATCCTTGGAGCATCTTCATTTATCTTGTAGTCTTCTTACTTGGCCATGCTCTCATTTTGCCTATGAAGTCTTTTACTTTGATATCCATGCTTCCTTGAGTCCTTGTCCATGATGTCGAGTTCTTGTTCTTGTCCTATAAATACAACATCTACAACAAACATCCTTTATTCTCCATTTTTCTTAAGGTTGACATACCAAAAGGTCAACAATCTCCCCTTTTTTTGTGATGTCCAAAACTTAAGAAAATGGGTTAGTGGTCTCCTAGAAATCATTAAGTCATATATTTTTAATATCACTTATGTCATCAGTTTAAATGTACCCATTAGATTCCAAAGTTCACTAAATCATAGTTATTCATATGAATATAGCCATCAAATTCAAAAGTTTACTAACTCACAATCATTTAAGTCATTTTACATCACATCATGCTCATATATTCACAAATGATGACATCATAATATATTCACAGATGATAACATTTTAACTGAGAATCGAATATTTCAATACTACCCTACTAATATCAAATATTCCAATAATGTCCCACTAATATCAAATATAATACCAATACCAAATATCTTCCCCCTTTTGGACATCATCAAAAAGGAGTGAAGCAGAGTAACTAGATAGGCCAAGAGAATGCACAATTTTCATCAATATGTAATAAGTACCATAGGAGTTTAAACGTATCTAACACATAAGAGATATTTAGATTAGATCAAATCAAGAGATATGCAAGTTCTCGATTCTCCACATTTTGAAAAACAATTACGATATAATATCCATTCATTTTTAGACTTTCAAAATGAAAACATGAGAGCTTTTAAAAAGATATATTCATGATGTTGTCATAGAGATACAAACATTTTCGAGTTCATTTTGTAACACTGTTTCAGAGGGTTGTCAAACCAAATTCTATTTAGGAGCTACCCTTAGGTTAATGACCCATAACCAATTCAAATATAACTAAGCCAAGCCTTCCAATTTATCTGCAATAGAAATTAAAACCAAAGGCTAATGTCTAATGTTTGACTATGTAAAGTCATAAGCCAAAATAAACCAATAGCACATGATTCTAAAATTACCCAATATTCTACTTCTTTTGAGGCAACAACTAACACGTAGTAATTTAATGCCAAGAGAGTAAATACATACATGTTCAACTTTTAAAAATCAATCAATTTCTCATAAGAGTGAACAAAGAAATAAATATCATACTAATTATTTCAACAACTAAACATATCCTTAACAAATTTTTGTAAAGTAGTTGACAATTCTTAGGTAGAAGAAATTAGTATCGTTTTATTTACCTTCCTAAGATTTATGTCTTCAAGAAAAGAATCTTCATAGACTTCCAAGAATGGATGCTTTATAATAATCCATGAGGTTCAAGCTCCCCCAACATATGTGCTTATCTTAACATTTGTAAAACCTAGAGCTAATTTTTCATAATCTTAATTAAAAAAATGTAAGCACATATCAATACAAATTAGTCTTTCTTGTTCGTTTCCTTACAATCTTTCTACAAAACATGGTCCAAATTAGTGACATCTTATGATAAATATCCATTCTAGATAATTAGATGCAGATTTTTATTTAAAAGATAAGTCTTTTTTTAAAGAATATGTGAGCAATTTCATCGCTGAAAAGATATCCATACAATTTTGTTTCTAATGGATAAAGATATATGCCCTTAAAAAATAAAGAATTTAAAAACTAACACAATTTCTAGCAAGCAAGGAAATAGAAACTTACCATAACTTACTTTACTTGAAATTGAGATGAAAAAGACTAATGAAGTTTGAGATGAGGTCCTCTATCATGGAGTACTTCCTTACCTTCTAAATTTTTTTCATCAATTCTTTTGCATGATGGCCAAGATTGTTCATGTCCTTTATGATAAAAGAATTTTTGATCACCTTCTATATCATCCATCTTTTTGAGGAATTTTCCAATCTCCCACTCATCTTCATTTCTAGTTGCTACTTCCTACAAAATATCCTTACTAGGAACATTTTGGCAAGACCAAGCAACAATGCCATTTTGATCAAACTTTTGTTTACTTTTACAATTTTTACAAATGAATAAAGTGTTCTTCTCATGAATGGGGTTATCAAACTTGATTATGCTTAAGCTGGAGCTTGTATCCTCCTGACTTTTTCAAAATATTCATTCCTAGTTGTTTTTCATGAGCCTCTCCTCCTTGAAAACCTCTACATACTCTTGGTTCATCAATAACTTGTAGTGAATTTTCATTTGTAAGTGCCATGTATATGAGCTTAGAATCTTTTGTGGAGTCATCTACTTCTTCTTCACTTTATTCACCATCATCCTAGCTAGTGTAGAAGTTGGTCTTTTTCATTTCCATATCAATCCTCTCTTTTCGTTGCAACCTACCATTGCTAGGACATTTGGAGGCCACATGGCCTCTTCCTCCAAAAACCAAAAATTCTATTGAAAAAGCATCAAAATTAGAATTTTATAAATTCTTACCTTTGTCCTTACCTTTAGGGTTAGATTGGTTGGGTCCTTGTTGACTGAAGCTCTTTCCTTTTCTTGCAAGTAGTCGTTGGACTCTTCTTGAAAGAAGAGCTATCTTCCCTTCATTGCTCACATCTTGCTCAGTAGGTTCCCTTTCCTTAGAGGTTGATTTTATTGAAATGCTCTTTTCTTTTATTTCTCCTTCACTCAATAAGAGCACTTTGAAGCTCTTCAAATTTTAGAACTAAAAAATCTCTAATCTCCTTCATGGTTGTAACCTTAGGTCTAAGTTCCGGTTGGAGTATTCAAATCATTTTTATTATCACAATACTTTCAAGCAAGTCCTTGCTTGTACCCCTAATTGCTACAATCATATCATTGGCCCTAGAAAAATAGTCTTTTATCTTTTCACCTTCTCTCATTTTGAGTTTGTCATACTTAGTTTGTAAGACTAAAAGTTTGGATTGTTTGACTATGGTTGTGCCTTCATAAGTAGGTTCTAGGGTTTTCCAAATTTCTTTAGCAATTCTACAACCAACTATCCTATTAAATTCAGATTTATTTAATGCACAATATAAACAAATTTTTTCTTTAGAATCATACATGAACTTATTTCTTTCTTCTGACGTCCACCTGCTCTATGGTTTGAGGACCCTTGTTGCACTATCAACTAGTGGTCTGTATCCTTTGAAAATAGACTCCCAAACCTCAAACTCCATTGACTTGAAGAAGCCATGCATCCTTGCCTTCCAGTAGGCAAAATTAAACCCATCAAACATAGGTGGCTTTGTGTACGACATCCCTTCCATAGTTCACTCTTGAATGTTGATGTTGAGCATAAGAGTACCAAGCTTCAATACCACTTGAGGACTAAGAACTTAAAAGTGGGGGATGAATAAGTTTCCCAAATCGCAAGTAAAACCTATTACACAAAACACAAGAATTACATGGTTCCTCAACTTGGGTAGTCTACACAGGGTAGATTCCTTGCACATCTTCAAAATTTGTTTCTTCCAAAATGTGGTTTATAGAAAACCACAACCTTTACAAAGTTTGAGCTTTGTTAAGAAGAGTTCTGTCGCTACAATAACTCTTAACCCCCAAGGTTCCAACAAGCTCAAGAGTGGTTTAAAGGATCCCATAACCTATACAAAATAGAGCTTTGCTCCAAAGTGTTTTGATGTAGCAAAACAACTCAATCCCGCAAGATCCTGACAAGCTCTAAAAGGATGCCTTCTCGCAAAAAGCACATCAACCTCTTAGGGTAGCAAGAAAAGAAAAAGAATCACAAGGAGAGAGTGTAACTCAATTTACAAATTCCTTGTATAATGAAGCATAGTTCTAGAAAAAATCTAACAAATGATGTGACAATTTAAGTACACAAGTACAACAACATAAGATAGACAATGATAGCTTTGATGTTAGCAATGCTTGCATAATTTCCAAGAGTTTGGAGTCTACTTATAGCCTTAAAGTTTTCAAAAATACCTCAAAATTCATGCAACAACTATTCAATGGCTCATGTAGATGTCTCCTTCAAGATTGGGACGTCTCTCTAAATTCAACCTCAACTCTAGAAAGATGTCTCCTTTTAGAATGGGACATCTTTGGGAAGTTGTCTTCTTTCCAAAGGAGACATCTCCTATTTTTGGGAGACGTCTTCTTGTGATTGACTACCTCTTAGCCAAGACATCTTCTGTTCCTTGGAGACGTCTTCTCAACTTTTGAGCTCTAGTTCCTAAGACTTTTTTTTGTTGATTTAGCTTCCTCTCAATCCTTGGAGCATCTTCATTTAGCTTGTAGTCTTCGTACTTGTCAATGCTCTCATTTTGCCTATGAAGTCTTTTACTTTGATAGCCATGCTTCCTTGAGCCCTTGTCCATGATGTCGAGTTCTTGTTCTTGTCCTATAAATACAACATCCTCAACAAACATCCTTTGTTCTACATTTTCCTTAAGGTTTTGACATGCCAAAAGGTCAACAAACTTATGAGGTAGTTTAGCAACTATAAAAAAATTGCAAGTATATGAAAAAACTATAAAATTAATTAATCCTTAATTGATTTTATATCTATTATACCTACTACAGCTACTATATAAAGCTCCAAGTGAACGAGAGAGAAAAAAAAAAGGAAAGTGGGGAGAGATTTTTGGAACAAAAAAGCTTGTAAGACATTCTTGGTAATGGCATTCTAAATAGGTTTCACTTTTCTTTTTTAGCTTTCCTCTTAGTTTGTTATTTTTCTCAAATAGCTTTCTAATTGTTTAGCTAGATTTATTCATAACAATGCTTTATTATATAAGAATTTTGAAAGGAGCTATTTTCTTAAATTGCATTGTTTAGCTTAACTCTACTAATGTTGGCCCCAAGCTTGAATACAAAAGGAAGAGGATTAACATCAAGTTAGCAACTAGCTATAAAACCTTGTCAAATCTCATCAATGAGTTTTTCTAAAAACTTTTACATGTGTTAGGGCATTTCTCAAATGTGGTGCGTAGCAGTTAGATGGAAACCACAAAAAAAAAATATCTAACTCTTCATCGAGGTGAATGGCAAAAAAGAACTCATGTAGTTGACACTATTTTGTTGAGACAATGCTAGGATGATGATGATGATGATGATGCAAAGGTTTAGCATATTTTTGCTATGTTCATTAAATGAGATAGCTTCTCTGAGTGTCAATTACGAATGAGTTTAGCATGGAATTAGCATTGTTCCAATTATAAGTTTAAGATTTTCAATAAATCATCTAATATTAGGTTTCAACTTTCTATAACATAACTTTTGCAATACATAGCTTTTGGAAAGTGTGTTAGCAACTAGCTGAAATGCATAGAATGGCAAATTCCATGAAATTCATTGTTTATTGGCATAGCTATGGTAGAATTTAAAACTCAATGATTACGAGAATATTAGAGACATTTTATTAAAATTGAGAGGTAGCAAAAAGATAAAGCTTATTAATGGTTATTACAAACAAGGATTATACTTGAAAAGCTCAACAAGTAACTTAAGGGTATATAAATTAAGCTCAAAATAGCTCAACAAATTAGCAAAAGCTATTTGGAGATATCCATGCCTTGGTAGAGCCAGAAGCTAGTAACCACCTAAAATAAGTGACTAAGCTATTTCAATCAGAGTCATTTCCTTGCTCCAACATTATGGAGTTTGCATAGTTATTCTACTTCCATACAATTTCAACATTTTGAATACATCATGAAAAATGAGGTAACATCAAATATACATGATCCTAATTTGTGACAATGTGACAATACATCCTTCAAATGCATCTCTTTATTCCTTCATTTTTTTCTAATCTTTTCTTATTTGCAATTAGTTCTAAGGCATGTTTTTCAACTAATGCAACTCTCTTGTTTAATCCATCTTTCATTATTTGTATCAACATATTCCACACAACTTGGTCCTTAGCATCTCTAGGATTTTGAGCACTTATTAAGCTAGCACATTTTGTTTCATAATATTCTGACATCTTCTATTGGTCAAGCCAACTATGGTTGTACCTCCATCAACTAACATCCCAACCTAAGCATCTCTAAATTATATCTTTGGTTTAGTGTCTTAGCCATGATCAATATTCCTTGCATTAATAATAGTTTACATTGTAGAACACTAATATGCACAAGAACCTCAATTAACTTTGGTAATGTTTACCTACTTTACATTATATGCAAATAAAAAACCAAAGTGTATAATGAAATAGGTTTTACAAATAAAAGAACTTGAAGTTTATATAAACAAATTAATACCTTGGTAACATGATTGATGATTATAACAAACCTTATGTGCTATGAAAGAAGCACATAGAAATTGAAAAGCAATTTATTCAAAAAAAAAAAAAAGGTTTGAGGATGAAACTATTCAAATATATTATATTAACACAAGCACTTACGATTTCTTACAGATGAGTTCTTTACATGGGCTGAACACATGCATGTGGTAAAGATGCATAAGCAAAAAATTGGGTGTGACTAAAAAAGATCAAATCATCAACTATCTTATTAAATAAAGTTTTGGAATAGCATCCATATGTATGAGAAGATTAAGGAGAGTCATTTTTGAAGGTTGGTTCATATGCTAAGAAGACTAGGGAATGCTCCTATTAGAAGAGGTCAATTTATTAAAGTTAAGGGAACCAACAAAGAGGCAAACCAAACCATGGTTTGCTAGCATTAATAATAATAATAATAATAGTCACCATTGAAGATTTGAGTATTTATGCTTATTTGACTCTTAATAGAAGTGAATGATGTAAAGGAACTCATATAGCCATCTGCATGTAATTACAATAAGGCTAAGATGATGACAACAACAACCAACAAACAAGATGCAACTCTCTAATTAAAAATTTATAGGATTTCCATAAAAGTTTAATTTCTCATTAGTTCAATGACATGAATTTGTTTTAACAGAGAAGAGTTATCTAATTTCTCATTAGATCATCAACTACATAAATATCAAATCAATTTTTTACTACAAGTTATGCAAATCCAATTATAAGTATTGAAAAGCAAAAGTATGAATTTACCAATGTTCTTAAAAAGGCCTAACAATCATAGGTAAAATACTAACACCATAATGATAAAGTTAACTATTATACCAATATAATTGGTCCCCAACAATTTCTGATGGTAAGGAATCTCTCTTTTAACTCATTTTTAAATGGTAAAAAGTAAGCAAATCTGATAAGCTTTGAAAATTTATGATGCTCCTTATGGTTGTGACAAATCCTAGAGGGAAGGTAAAAACTCATAAAGTCATGCTAAACTCTGCCTATAAAACAGTGATAATGACAGCAAGTGCAATAGAAGATCCTACGTAATGTACTAACATTGTTAAACTCAGTTATTTTATTTATGGATTATATCTATGCAACTACACACTTAGTTGATCCTACTAACAAGAAGTTCAATTAAAAGTTCAATGAATTCCAGTATCCGTACATCTGGCATGAAACTTCCAAATAACTAATTGTAGTAGGCATCAAATGTGTGTCTGAATGCATCAAAATAAAAACGTTTTAACAAATTAATCAACTTTGTTCTCGGTTCTATCATGCCTTGGCTGCACAGAACCTATCCTTTCCTGCCAAATAAAAACAAAACAAAATCATCCAACCCCAATCATCAGAAGGCACAACGTTACATTCCACAATTCAATCAATTGAAATGTCTAATGTACTCTCTCTTCGAGCCATATGATGCTGGTTGTAAAACAGTTCAAACTAAAGGATCATCTAGAGGCTCAATGCTCATCCTACGAGGCATGCTCCTAAAAAGTGAAAACCTAACTCTTTCAAGTGATTCCACCCAAGCTAAAATCCAGGTCTTACAACTTGGGAAACAAGTACTTGAGGGTCCCTTAAAACAGTTCAGATTTAATTTGAAAATGTTTCATAAAAATATGAAGTCAAAATTAAAATCATTCTTAGGGGGTGCATTTCCTATTTGTGAACCAGGATCAGCTTCGAGATAAACTGTAGTGAAATTTAAAAATATGTCAAGCTTTTATGCATGTTGATTATTGAAACAACAGTAAATATTCTATTGTTCAATACACAAAAGGTACATAATTGTAATATTTAAAGCCTTTACAATGTCTAGGCTTCTTATTGGCATTTCCTATTTGTGAACCAGGATCAGCTTCGAGATGAACTGTAGTGAAATTTAAAAATATGTCAAGCTATTGAAACAACAGTAAATATTCTATTGTCCAATACACAAAAGGTACATAATTGTAATATTTAAAGCCTTTACAATGTCTGGGCTTCTTATTGGCATTTCCTATTTGTGAACCAGGATTAGCTTCGAGATAAACTGTAGTGAAATTTAAAAATATGTCAAGCTTTTATGCATGTTGATTATTGAACCAACAGTAAATATTCTATTGTCCAATACACAAAAGGTACATAATTGTAATATTTAAAGCCTTTACAATGTCTGGGCTTCTTATTTGCTATTTGTTACAGTGAACATGGGAGATTCTATATGTTGCTTGTGTGCCACTTGATGTTGCATCCAATACTGCCCAAACAATGAAAATGAACCAAATTAAAGAAACAGGAAGATGAAGATATTCAAATCACACAGAACGTATCCATTCACCACCAAATAGCTGCGTACCTGGGTTTCTGTGTAAAATTGAGAGGTTGACTATTCAAAACACAGTCTAAAGACTGCTTTATATCACTGGGAACATTAAAAGTATCATGTAAATCAATAAATACAGATGATTTTGGTTACAACTATATATTAAAATTTTTTAAATAATTAGAGACTTGCCTTCCTGTAACAGGTACTTTTCCATTTGGTCGTGAATCATCGAATTGTCCATGGTAAGCTAGCTGAAATGTTTGATTTTCATTCTATTGTGCCATCCAAATTATATATCGCGTTAGCATTTCTCACAATGATGATTGAAATTAGGGAACAATGTCGAATCAATATAATACATGGAAGACCTTGAAAACATAAAATTCGGGAGTGCAAACAGCTCCAAAACTCTTTGCAACATTCTGAGTCTGTTCAAACACAAGTCATTTAAATTAGCTGCACGTTGACCAATGCATCTACCATGTAAAATCTGAATGATACCATAAAAAAATTCCATAAAGGAAGTTGATTTCTGTACCGAAATTTTTTTTTACAAAGTAGAAACCATGCAAACTGTCACTTCAATCTTTCATAGAACTGGATAAATGAACTTTAATTTTATTCTTAAAATTACAAAGACTTTTAAGTTTAACCATGTAGCCACTATTAAATGCAATAAAGCAAAGACGTGTGTGAAACAAATTTTCAAAATCTAGAAAGAAAATTTTAGAAAATAAGAAAAAATGAAGACAATGAAAAAAAAAAGGTACTTGAGCAATGCGTTTTGTTGGAGTTAGTATAAAAACAAAACTGATTGTTTTTAATTACAAGACCCAAAGAATTTCTTAGACTGGTATAT
The DNA here is from genome assembly GCA_015680685.1 of Gnetum montanum. NCBI lineage: Eukaryota > Viridiplantae > Streptophyta > Gnetopsida > Gnetales > Gnetaceae > Gnetum > Gnetum montanum. The sequence continues at coordinate 941,559 of MNCI01033354.1, forward strand.
CTCAGCAGAAGCCTATTGGCCTTGAACCTTTGAATTGTAGCGGGCAAGCCTCATGCCTTAACCAATAAGTCGCACCTTAATTTTTAATGTATACTGTTACTTCAATCTTTCATAGAACTACATAAATGAACTTTAAAAATATCTTCAGAAGTAGGAAGACTTTTTAATTTTTACCCTGTCGCCATCATCAAATGCAATAAAGCAAAGGGAAATGTGCAAAGCAATATTTCAAAATCCAAAAGCTTAAAAATTGGGAAAAACTGAGAAATAAAAAGAAAAGAAAAAGGGCATCTGAGGAATGTGCTTTGATGTCATTACTGAAACTAGTAAAAAAAATAATTACAATTGCTATACAGACTTAAAATATATAAAACTATATAACAGTCAAAGACTACCATGTTTCTTCAAACTAATGCCATAAAATGCAACGGTTGTAACAATTTCATTTAAGCATGTAACAAAATTATTTGATTAAAGTTGTTCATAACTACAAGTACTCTCCTAAGAATTTGCTGTAAAGCTTTACAACAATTTCAACTTTCAATTCCTTCTTTTAAAGGACATTATGCCCAGCAGCCTATATAGCATGAGCATAGTGTCCTCAATTTTGAAAACAGTATAACAAGGACAATTGTATAACAATGAAGAAACACAATAATTAGCACTTTTCACAATATTGGATTTGAATTGAATTTGCAATTTACAAATAAGAAAAAAATTTGGAAAGTCAAGGACAAAGTTGAGGAAGACTAATAAAGATAAGCACATTAAATTTTTCCAAATAGAATTTTCATTAATTTATGCCATTTGGTTAGGATGATGCGACATGTATCTAAAGGGAGGGTATGAGATACCATGCTGATTAATTACCTTACGTAATGATTATTACAAAATTCTAAAACCAACACAATTTTAAATATTTTAATAAAAGTTTCTTAAGTTGCAAAGTATAACTTTTTAATTGACATAAACTAGGCCCAGTTTAAACAACAATATAGGAAGCTTGAGGCTGGCAAGAAAATTTGTTGTCTCAAGCAGCTCAACTTCAATTACTAAGGTCATGGAGCTTTGTATCTTTTCCAGTTACAAAGTACCAACAAGTATAATCTCCATCTTGGGAAAAGTCGAGCACTCTTTTCTTTGGTCCATATCAATGACTACAAGGTGTCATACTAAGCCTTTGAAGAATATTTGTAAGCCATGGTCTGCTGGTAGATGTGACTGAAACAGTCAGAAAGGCTTAATTTAGTGCTTTAGAGTAAGCTTGCTTAGCAGATTGAAAATGAAAATAAGCACTAGATTCAAGTTGTAAAGGTCAAATATCTATATATAATGATGTCACATTCTATTTGGCCCCATGAATCATTAATGTATCTCCTTTTGGTGAAATATGGAAAGTATAAAACAATGGTATATTCAATGGGTTAGAATAGACGAAGCCAGTTATAAAACACAATTCTTTTATTAGAAAAGCTATTTTAGCAATCATGAGCCAGCATATGATAAAGGGCATTGTAATACTCTTAACACAACGCCTCAAATTAGCTTGGTAAACCAGACATGATTGTACATGATAAATAAATTATATGTAGGAAGGTAGAGGATGCTGACCATGTTTTAATTTATTTTAATTTTGCTTAAGAATGTTGGGATGTTTGGAAAAGAAGTAAGCCCTTCATTACTTCATTTAGCAATCTTGCACAGCAGTGGGATATTGTGGGAGTGCATCATTTAAAGAAATTATTGTGGACAGCTCTCTTCCCCCTGCTTCGGAGCACTAAGGAGTTTCAGAAATAAACTCATATTTCAGCAATAACACAACTCAGCCAGCTGTGTCTGTTTCGCTAGAAGCTTCACATCCATAAAAGAATTTGGGTATTACAAGAAAGAAAGTTTAATGGCAACAAAATTGACATGGCTATTATGAGTTACAAGTTTCAATCATATTCAACTGTCGTTAATTGTAGCATATTATGGTGATTTATTTGGAAATTTACACTAGCCTAGTTATGTATTTAATATATATACCTATAATTTGGCTGAGAGAATCTTGCAAAAACAAAATTTGAGTTTAGTTCATCTATTGTATTAAAAATTATCAAAGTTACCATTTTACTACATTCTATTCTATGTATTCTATAACAATTTGGTCAGATTGCTTTGATTGCATGATGAGAAGGATAACTAATTCCAAGTTTGGTACTAAATCTTATGCTACAAAATATTTTGAATTTTCATGGATTGTTGTTTCCATACATATTTCAGTGCCCTTCTAAATTTTATTCCTTGTGCATTAAATTAACTAATTCCAAGTTTGGTACTAAATCTTGTGTTGCAAAATATTTTGAATTTTCATGGATTTTTGTTTTCATACATTTTTATTCCTTGTGCATTTCAATAAGAAGATGTAAACATAGAAGCCATAGATTGCTTGGAGCTGGTATTATCAATGAAATATTATTTAACGTTACAGATAGGTTTTCCTTGGAATGTTATGGATGAAATAGCATTTAGTGTTACCGATAAATTCTCCCTCTAGAATTATGGCCAGAATATTATTTAGCGTTACCGATAAGCTCTCCTTGGAGGGTTATGGACAAAATATCATTTAGTGTTACTGATATATGATTGGTAGTTGGCCTCTCAGCCAAAACTAAAAGCCCTAAACTGTGAGCTGGCAAATATAGAACCAGAATTTCCTTGGTCTAAAAAACAACAATACAGGCCACAAATTATTTTTCATTAATTTGCTTCCCTGGTTGTTTTTGCTATATTTAATTTTACCCTATCACTTATTAATAGCATACCATTATCTCCATAAAAATTTACCTGATCTGGTTGCTTTCGCCATAATTTTACCCTATCTTTTACTTATAACGTACAATTATCTCCATCAAAATTAGTAATGGGAAACATGGTCCACAAAAATAACTAAAGAATATTGCAGGTTAGATTCACAATTAAATCACGCTGGTTTCCCACAAAAATAACTAAAGAATATTGCAGGTTAGATTCACAATTAAATCACGCTGGAAAAAATAAAAGTTGGGAGTCAACAGGCAAGATTTGCAATTGCGATTCCCTTGAATTAGTAGCAATCCTGAGAAACAAGGCTATACCAAATAAGACCAACTGTATTTGATCAAATATTCTATTGTGAAACGCACTCACATTATGCGAAATGTAACCCCAAACCCCAAATCTGAACAATATGATCACAATGGTAATTTTCTGCCAAGAAATGGACAAACTGATGTTCAACTCCTTTATTTATTTTCACCAACATGAATATCACGTGATGAGGTCAAGCTCTAAATTTTAAAACAAGTCATTGTCAATAGTTAAATTGGTTGTACTAATACAGCAAGGCCATAATAAGCGAATTAACCACTAACTTATGACCTAAGAAATCAACTTATAGCATAGCACAGAGACAATAAAAAACCCAGTGATATTAATGCATCAATTCTTCATATATGCCAACAGGTGACATATGACCCCTTGGGCAAAGCAAGCTTAACACTTGTGAAAAGCATATAGTTCAGAAAAGGATCANCCCAGAATTGATGGCTGAGGATGCTCGAAAGTTGCAGTATCCTTTCCCATATCTTTATGACGAGGTATGCAATGTTACTTGCAATCTGTTACGAGATATGACAAATGAAACAAAGAAAATAAAAACCACAAATGAATACGTTGGAATATCAATGATAGATAGACAGTGAAATATCAATTTATGTCAAACCGATACAGTTGAATGCACGAAGCAACAAATTTTGTAAATAGATATTTAAGGGTGCTTCGTCTCTGGTTATAACTGGGCTTAGGTAAGTTCAGTCGGAAACAATTAGAAACTTTGAAGAAAGATAGAGAGACCGCTGCTAAAGAATCTTTGCTTTTAATGTTGTTGATCCTTTTCTGAACTATATGCTTTTCACAAGTGTTAAGCTTGCTTTGCNAAGCCAGGAATGCCAATACTTACAGCAATGTATTCATTGGCAACATCGACTATGGCTTTTTTCAGGTGCTTAACAAAGGGGCAATGATTACAGATAAACATAATCTGATAGCAAAGAAACCAGGGTAGTTAACATAGCGTTTCAACACAACGAAATTCAACAGAAAACATTCTAGACAGACACGGGCATGGACTTGTCGTACAAGTGCAGCAGGGGATTGTTTGAAATCATCTGGAAACTTCCAGACCCTACCAGTAAGCGGCTCCGTTAACTGCAGCAAAACCAAAGAAAGCATTGATATTCTTAGATCATGGCAAATGATAGACTAGAATAAGATTGAAAGTTAATTGAGACCTCGAATGCAGGAGCCAAAGTGCCGATAGGCAAGCCAACTGAAGTTGTTAGGGTCATAGCGTTTCAACAAATCTTCTTCTTCTTTCTTGGCTTTTGTGCTTGCGTTTTCCTTCCTTCCTTCCCAGTATATGTTTATGTTGCGATCCTGTCAACTTGCAACTGCAATTCAATTCAAGCTTTATAAACACAAACACTTCAAAATTTCCATGGCTGGTGGCAGCGGACATGTTATCTGTCCGTTGTCAATAACCTAGGTTATAGTAGGTGCATGCTTATCGACATAGATATGGAAATCATGTAAATATGATGCAAATGCATGATGTACCATGATGCGCTTGCTTTGAAACTGCACCATGTGATTCACATTTTGTAACTATTTATGGGAAAATTGATAAAGGTTTCATAAATTTGATTGTTACAAAAAATGGTTTGTAATAGTCCTAGAAAAGTGACCATTATGAAAAATCAACAATTTGTAATAGTTACCACAAAAGTGGTCTCATATTTGCCATTAAATCGAAAGTTTGATAACTGACATTTTTCTAGCTTATAAAATGTTCTTTATGGGAGAACAAAGGCACTGGAAGAAATCGCAGTATTGTTATAGTTTTGGTTCCTATCACAAACACTCAGAGTCTATGTACACCATCATTGTTAAGTGTTGGTGTCATAAAAGAATCAAAACACTCACGACAACAAATTCATGTAAAGGCATCAATGGCTAGAGGTCAGTTTCGATTTATTTCCACATCTTTGATTCCTTGTGCAATTTGGTTATTGTATCATGTGGCCAATGTTTTCTGCACAATTTTTTCCAACATTTGGTATAAGAGATAGGTTTGGTCTCTATCTTGATGCTTAGCCATATTTGTTTTGCCACTTTTATAATGGTGTCAAACTAGGGTAGATTTTTCATTTGTTAATTGATGAGACGCAATTTGCACTAGGCCGCGATATCGCGGCTGCCGCGATATCGCATCTTCTCCTGCAATATCGCGTACGCGATATCGCGTCCCGCCGCCATTTCTATAAATAAGAGGCGGCACTCCCTTCATTTCCCAATCCTGGCTAGTGTAGCGAAGCTCTGGCAGATTGATCACTCCAAAGTTAGAATTTTTCCCCATGTGCCCGCAGTAGGAGTCCTAGAGTGAACGACTCTTTATTCGAGCAGCTTGTAACCTGAACCCAAGTTGTGTACGGCAATAAAGACGAACTTGTTTGGATAAACCTTGCAGCACGTGGTTTCATTTATTGCTTTATTTCCTGCTTTCCTAGTGCGTTCAAGTACGACTTGATTACGAGCGTCTACGGACGTGTACGGCTAGTCAAGGAATCGGCTGCTTGACGCAATGCATGAGTACGACTCAATTACGAGCATTGGATGCTTGGTAACCCAGTAGCGTATTCCAGGATTCTGCGCTTGGTAACTCCCGGGTCTGATGTGTACGGCTAGTTGAGGAATCGGCTGCTCATTGCTAGGCTAGATCGTGTGATAAGTACGACTTAGTTACGAGCACCCACGGGTGTGTACGGCTGGCTAAGGAATCGGCTGCTTATCACACGTAGGCTAAATAGGTGCCTCAGTACGACCACTTCGAGCACTTGCGTTACGTGTGGCGATCCCAGTAACGATTAGCGTTTGGTAAGCTGCAGTTGCATAGTTCAGGGTGTGTCCGGTAAGTGGGAACGGATGCTGACGCTAGTTAATTTAGACTTAGATCTTAGTTAGAGTTAGTTTAGTTTTCTCAACCCTTTCTCCTGGTAGCATAGAAGATAAGCCAAAAATACCAAAAAAATCACATACCTCAGACTTGCTTAACCATACACCGTGACACATACAAGCAAGCCTGGGAAGACAACGAATGATTAACCCCAAGTGTTTCTTGTGGCGTTAAGGCATTTAGTCTGCGGAGTTCGACCGGATCGCGCGTGTACGCTCTTATTCGTATGGTGGAGTGTAGGGGTACCTCGCCACTCATCATTAATGGTGTCAAATTGGGGCAAATTTGAGTCAATTCTATTATTGACTAGAAAATGTTTATTGTAGAATTATGTATGGCCCTTGATTTTAAATTTTTCATATGTGATAAAATTAATAAATGTTTTAAAATAAATATGTGGCTTATGGAGTTTATAGTATTCTAGATAGTTGGGTGGTTTTATCTTCTTCGTTTTTTTTTTCACTTTGAAAACATTGTTGAAAAAGTTTATGGGATAGAGAATCCAAACAAGAGGGAGTGTACAGTGAGGTGCTTCGACCTCTATCCTTGGAAGATAGACTAAGAAAGGTCCCCATGCCATGTGGCAGAAAGTGCCCCACCTACAAGAGTGAACCCCATGCTTTGCAACAATAGTTGATAAGGCTGAGACACATGTGGAGTAGCCTCTATGTTCCCTACATGGGCTATCTATGGTCAATATTCCTAGTATAGCTCTTGCATTATTGTCTGTATTTTTTGATAGGATAGCTCCATTGCATAATCTTTATATTGATATCCACATCTGTGTTTTGGTATGAGAATAAAGTTGCTTGTTATTAATATTTCTGAAATAATTGATGTTTATTGCCATATTTTTTCAAGAAATGTTATAACTGATAATTGCATATACCAACTAAAACAACAAATGTATCAAATGATTGCCAAACCCCTATTGGCTGAGATAATTTCCCATAATTGATTTCAAGAGAGTTATTTATGTGAGAGATACAACTGCATCAAAAAATTGCATCTAAAATAACAAATGTATCAAATAGCATAATCTTTCATAATCAAAAGAAAGTTTGGCAAAGTATAAGAGCATAAGATAAGGATATAGACATAGGGTTAATAGCAAGTTGAATTCCATGCAATTTCCCGAGATACTAAAAAAGAGTAGGAGGAATATTGTTAGGCTTAAGAGCAGCAAGCACGAGAGGAACATCAACATTGGGAAGCTTAGCTCAAATAAGCCCCAATGTAAAGTTCCAAGGACTTTAAGGCATTGATGCAACTTGAATGACCTAAGATGCATGCCAAGCTTATTTAGCGATGCCTTGTGCTTTATTATGAGTGGAAGGACTAATTATTAGGAGGAGGAGGCAATTTGCTTTTACGTGTCACATCATTGAAGATCATCATCTTCCTTGGTTATTTGGATAGGTGATGCTAGGGACCCATTGACAAAGTAGATCTTGGAGGAGGTACTTCAAATGAGCATTGGTCCATGTAAGGAAGTTTTCACTACTCCAAGTTCAAAAAGAAAAAAAGGAAAAAGAAAAAACATAGCTACTTGTCATGATGCTTGAGGTGGAGTTAGAGCTGGTCTTACAAGAACTTCTTTCTTGAATGAAGAGTTCTTATGAGGGCTATTCACATTGATTTCCTTGTTGTCATGTATCATACTCATGTGATGTCCTTTGCATAGATGATCATCCTTGATTTGGAGGGAGACTATTCACTAAACTACCCATACATTTTACTTAGGGGCATGTAAATCCTTACTAGGGATGCATCGACAATTCCATTTCCTTCAGTCATATTAGCTCTTTTTAGGCATTAGCAAATCCTACCTCCTAATTTTGATGGTAAGGAAGTGTAGGTGTTTAGTGTGAATCATTTTCTTTATTTGGAATATACCATCTACACTCAGTAGATCCCTATGACTCATTTTAATGGTTTGGTGTGGCTCCTTGATCCTTGAGTGCCATAAAATGGTGGCAATGCTAGATGAGATGAGTAGTATGATGAAACTAATCAATGATGTACTATATGTATTCATTCATAGCAAGAACAGTTTGGAGATGAAGCTACCATTTTCACATACTTAGAGGTAATGGAGGCTAGGATAACAACACACATGGATGGTCTATCTATGTGGATTGATGCATTTGAGTCTAAGATGCATCAATGTTTCAACAACTTGGAGAGAAGACAAACTGGTCTTGCCATCAACCTAGAAACTACAACTAAATGCAAATTTTAATAGTTAAGGGCATTGTGCAAATCCTTTGGTTTAGAGGAGGTTGAGGACATTCCATGTCTTGAGTTGATAACCATGGTCATACCACAACCTGCATCAGAGATAGGACCATTAGAGATGGCTCAAATGGAGGATAACCCTACTGAGCAAGTTGATGACAGAGTTACTAAGGGTAATTTTATTGAAATTACAATTGGGAAGCTAATGAAGGAAGATACCCATTTAGCGGATGTAGAATAGAGTCATGGTTAACTCTTTTTTAATTGTTTTCTAAACTATGAACATGTGGTTTTTGTCATAGTGGAGAGAGTCATGCTTGACTTATTTTCATGCTTTTTTGTAATCATAGATATAATGATGATTTATGTATAGAACAATCTAATGCAAGTTAATTAAAAAGGATACTTTGAACATTTCTTCATAGAATAATATTCATTTTGTAATAAAATGTTATCTTTCTATATACGTTATGAACTAAGGTTAAAGAAGTCTTGCATTTCATGTCCAACATCATGACCAACAATATTATGATGTGAAACAATTAATTTATCATGCAAGAGATCTAGGTATCCCACATTCATAAACTTGGTAGAACTATTTCCATTTAAATCTAACAAGAAATGGTATCTCTATTTATTAGCTCCTAAACTTAATGAGATTGTGACAAACTACAACTCATATATCATTGCAAATAGAAAGTTGTAACATCTTGCGAATTGCACAGGATTGCAACTCTTAATGCTACCATGAAGCTTTTGTAATAGTGCGAGTCACATGTCATCATACTATTACCCTTTAATCACTATTATAAACTACAATGTTCTACGATTTTCATAGACATCACACTATTTTCTTTGTAAATATAAATTTACAATGACATTTTTTTTGTACTGACATTACAGTCTAAAAATTTATTTTGTGCATCTATGTAAGGGGGGTGTCAGACCCCAAAAAGAAGTTTTATTAATATTAATATTAAAAGAGTAACAATTACAGTAACCACATTAAGTCACAGGGTTAAGGGGAAGGGGGAACTGAGATAACTGTGAATGAGACTTGGGAACAACCTTATAAAAAAACGAGTACTAAAGGAGGAACCTGTTATGGGGCACCACCAACGTCAACTCTAATTGACTCTTTACACAAGAGAATGGCAAAAATTTAGATGAGGCAAAGATCTCTCAGTAAAGGACAAAGAGAGTTCCAAAAGGTGGCTCCACACAGTTGAAAGAAGGGAAGCTTCCTTGTAGAGATTACTGATGATGAGTGATGCTAGAATCCACAGGTCTTTCCCAAGGCTATAGGAGATGAACTAACTGATGACTATCTAGATTGAACTTGGATGCTTGAGATGTGATTTGGAAATGAATGAGGCGAAAGATCTGCAGCTTCTCCAACCTGGTAAGTAGACATTTGTTAGAATAATTTGTCCGTTGAAAAATAACATTGCATCTACGCTTCCAAATATAATATAAAATAATAAGCCTAATAACTTTCCACATAAAATTGAAATTAGTAGAAGTAATGGTCGAAAGGTCGAAGATGACATCATCTTCAGATAGCTTGCATGATGGAAAAAACTGTGGAAGCCCACTCCCACACATGCTGAGCAAAGGGACAATGCCAAAACAAGTGAACAAAGTCATCTTTTCCACCATAGAGAGGGAAATTAGGATTGGAAATCCCCAGATATTCTAAACATTTATCAATTGGTATCCCATGATGGAGGAGACACTAGAGGAACTATTTAATTTTAGGGAGGGTTGGTAGTTTCCAAATACGTTAGAAGAGGGGGATCTAGAAATTTTCTAACTCTTGTTTGTGCCAAAACTTATTACAGCGTTGAATGAGCTTGGATGGGTCTTGCATAAGGTGAAAGGAGATAGATGGTTGGTAAGGTAGGAGTTTAACCCATTAATCCATTGAAGGCCATGAAAAGGGCTTTGCACCGTGACATATAATTGCCAATGACCATGGAGAAAGGAGTAAATCTTGACTAGGCAATGGCTCATTGCTTCCAACTCCCCATAAAAATTATTAAACTCAACCCCCAAAATCCAATGACTAGCCAACCTAAGACAATTCAAAGAAATAACCCCCTTCTGATACTAAGAGGTAGCAACCTTAGCATTTGTGATGGTAAGGGGAGCAGATGACAAAGGTAACCACCACAGACACAATTTAGATAGGATACTAGGGTTGATCTTGATGTGAGTCTAGTCAATGTAACTGTGTTGAATTTGCCAAGTCCTCCAAATGCTTTTGAAAATATGAGATCTAGGGAGAATGATAGTGAGGGGGGAAAGGATCCAATTAACAAAATGGATACCTTTCCAAAAGGGCTTATTTTTAGGAAATGCTTGATAAAGCCTTAATTGGAGGAGGGTCTTGATAATATCTAAGGCATCTAAATGTTGTACCAACCACTTAGAAACTAGGGTAATTCCATGCTTAAAGGAATTCAAAAGACCTAAGCCATCATTATTCTTGGGAAGAGTAACAATATTGCAAGTAACTTGATGGAATCCTTTTTAAGAATCTTTGGAGGACCACATGAAGTCACGAAATAATTGTTCAAGCTTTTGGTAGGCAGCTTGGGAGGGGGCCCAACATGAAGAGTAATACACATGGGTTAACACATGTTTGTAATTGCCAGTAAAGCTATAGACAAAGGATTTATTCTAATTTATAGTGGAGCCTGAGAGTGTGCAATATTTCTCCACCCTTGATAAGAGGCAGTGCAAATTGGCAGCTGTGTTTTGAACTAGAAAAAAGAGTCATCGATGAAGTGCATATTGAGAAGCTGTTGTTAAGAGGAAGAAAGGCAAACCCTAGTGAGAATTTTTATTTGGATGTCTTGGTTTATTTGATGACAAAATAAGTCAGCTACGATGATAAAGAGATAGGGGGCGAGAGTACAACCTTGCTACACTGACATATGTATAGGAAAGGAATAGGTAATGCTGAAGGTAGTGGCTATTCTTGTAGTAGCATTTGAGAATAAGAATTTCACCATATGCAGAAACTTAGGGCCAAAACCAAGTTTGGTCATGGTCTACAAGATAAAGTCCCACTTTATGTTGTCATAAGCCTTGGCATAATCAAGTTTCACTAGGAGAATATCTTGTCCATTATCCTCTGCACACTTGAGACCTTCCCATGCCACAAACACATTGTCTAAAATATATTGACCAAGAACAAATCCTATTTGCTAGGGAGAAATGATTTGGCTAAGAAATTTTTTTCAATCGTAAGGCTAAGTACTTGGCCCAAATTTTATACACCACATTGAGAATAGTTATGGGATGCCAATTGGAGATATTGGTAAGATCCCCAAACTTAGGAAGGAGATGAATAACCCCTTGATTTAGATTGGGCATGAGGGAACCAATTAGGATAGCCTCATTAATGACCTATAGAAGATCAATTTCCACCAAATCCCAATGAGTTTGAAAAAATTCCATGGGGAAACCATCATAACCAAGAGCCTTCCCATGAATTAACTTGGACAGGACACTTGTTGCTCCACCATAGTGATATTAGCATCAAGACTTTGTTGTGTAGTGGAATTAATAAGGTAAGGATAATTGGGGGTGGCAACCTTGAGCGAAGCGATGTTCATTGGGATAACTGCAAAAAGGGTTTCATAGTGGTTCTTAAGAAAGGAGAGGATATTTTTGTGGTCAGTAATGGTGGTACCATCACTAGAGATTTTGTCTATAGAATGCAAAGGGGGAGCTGTATTGAGATACTTAAAAAATTGTGTTGGAAAATTTTTTAAAGAAAGAGCCTTCTCGACTTGAGAGGCATCAGATAGTTCCACCAAAATGAAGTTTCGGGCATAGTATTGGGCATGAGAAACCTGAATGCCTTGGGGCTAAAGAAGACTTCAGACTTGAGTGTTAATACTTGAAGACCTAAGTAAAAATCCCACTATTTGGAAAAAAATAAAACATGTTGCAAAATCTTTGAAAATTGCTTCAAAAATATCATCAGGTAAAAGGAAATCAATTTGAGGTGAGGTAGAGGAACTTCCCTGAGGGAGAGTAGAACCAGAAGAATTCTCCATGGTGGCACACCAACCCACGAAGCAAGCACAATAATGGCAAGAACAACAACACCACAGCCGTAGCCACAGAGGAAACCTAGCCGCCGAGAAGGCCCACTGCAACTAGAACACCCCGCACTACCAATGTAGCATAGCAAAGCCCCACATTCCCACTTCATAGCAGCAACTCAGAGATGCCCAGCCACAGCCCCAAACTACCTCTGGAACATAGCATTATAGTAAAGAAACCTACAAGGAGTTGCCCTGTAATAATCAAAGAGAGATAGATAGTGCAGCTAGCTCCCACCGTAGCAAGGCCCAGAATGCAAAGGCCTCGGACAGCGCAATGGAAAGAGAAAAACAACCAAGCAAAGTCCAAAAAAATGCCAGAAATCGTGACTAGGGCAAACAGGCATAGGCAAATCCACCCCACTCCCCACCAAACACTAGATAAGAGATGAGCGATGGTGGCACTGTAGGCCATGGAGTGTAGGAGTGCTTAGTGGCACAACAACACCAAAAAGAAATGAAGAGCACCAATTGTTACTGGAAGTTGCAGATTACCAAAAGAAAAAATGTCAGCTCTATTGGTAGTTGAGACTTATGACATTTTATGCATCTATGTAACTCACATGTCATCACATTATCAATTTTATATTACTATTCTCAATTGTAGTGACATGTGAGTTACATTTTTATTGCACCTTGATTATGCCTACATGTGAATGACACTATGGAATACTCATCACTATTTCAAACTAGGCCTACATGTGAGTGGCACTATAATCATAGTCTTGGATAATTATATCTATAACTTGCATGACATCACACTATGGTATTTTGATTGTTGTTCAACCTACACTGACATGCAAATTACATCACTCATAGTTTATGAATAGTGAGTTACTACAATCAACACCCTGTCACACTGTTTTCCATCTCACCTAGTTCTTAATTGTGAGCACATGCAAGTTGCATGTCCTATTGGATCAAATCAATCTTAATGGAGTGTGAGAGAATGCTGATTGCATCGATTCGCACTTTAATTACTAAACATAGACCACGATACACATATGATCATAGTTTAGCAAAATAGGTTATTTGATAAAGTATAAAATTACTAGTCACTTTAACCCACTTTTACTAATGAGGCTATCAAAGTAATATTTTATATAAATATTATGCAAACTTGTAAATTTGATAGGAAGGATATTTTATCTATATATTGAACCTTATATATTATAAATTTCATTTTTTAGTTTTCAAAAGATAATATACACTATCTAAAACAAAGAAAAATCATATATGTTTGCATTCAAAAATTATGAAATTAATACATTATTATCACATGTACATAAAAATTTTCAATCTTTAAAGATGGCAAGGTGGCTATTATTTCTAAAGTTTAGTTACATTAGAAAATAGGAAAGGATCATGCTCACTACAATCCTCACTTACAATATGTTGTACATATATTTTTTTCCAAGGTGGCTTAAGAATTGAACAACTTAGAATTTTCTATATCTTGGTGTTTCAATACATAAAAACAAACTCACTACTGAAATTTAAGTCTTTTCTAGATACTAAATGATGCATGTAGATCATTGTATACATGTCACAGTCATAACCGTTTTCTTCAGTAGGAATACCTTACATAGTCACTGCAGTCCATTTTGAAGGTAACTTCTTTCTCTTTCCTTTAACCTCAATTGTGCTTTCACCCATTGCAAAATCACCTTTGCATAAACAATCAACAAATTTTAACATTGACTTTTGAATAGAAGAAACATGTTAAGAAGAAGGTAAGGAATCATATACACATATGCTTTTGGTAGATATGTCTACAACCACAAGCACCTAATGCCTATTAGTATTGAATGGATGGAAAAATAATGGTTATCCAATTTTAAGAAACTAATCCTCGTAAATTGTTTTTACATCTTTAATAAAATCCTTCTCTACCACTAACTCCTCAAGCTCTTCTTCAACCAATGTATCACTTTCAACATTGAAACCATGTCTTTTTGTATCATTCTTTGCTTTATGTCTTAACTAGTTCTTTTGACCTTGTTACATATGACTCTTAATAGACTTTGCAAATGCTTAACATAGACTATTAAAAATGAAGTATTTTTGAAGCTTGATAGACAATGATGGACTTTTGAAGTTGCTTCAAGTACATGATGTACACATCAATGACATTATCATCTAGCCATTATTTCCACCCAAGGTGGTATAGTCCTGTAAGAAAATCTTGTGGCAACAAATGGGGAAAACAATGACCTAATAGGCTCTTCACTATCTAGAATGCCAATGACAAGAAACTGCATCACTTTTTCAATTGCTGCACATGATTGACCAATGGGCATGATGAAGTCTACATGCATTACTATCTAAATTGTTCCACAAGGTTGATCAATGGGATTGTTGAAGTCTACATTAACTACAAAAAAATTTATTAATAGACAAGTAAACAAAAAGAAAAAAAAACAAGTGATCCAACTTGACATTTATAGGTCAAAATTACACATTAAATCAAATACATAAGATGAAGTTTTGTAATCATTTTTCCTCATTGTAAATAAAAGAAATTATGTTGGAGTAATTTATGACAAAAACATGCATAAGAAACATCATTGTAAATTTATCACAAAGTTTTTGTTGGTGACCGTTTGGGATGCGATCGCCAACGAGTGTCCTCGAACAAG
>MNCI01033354.1:957646-1033919 GCA_015680685.1 Gnetum montanum
CTTATATATAATAATGTTTAAAAATAATTTGGGATAATTAAAGGCAAGTTTTTAAAATAGGGCTTCACACTATATGTACTTCATTAATGGTTATTATATATATATATATGTATATATGTAGATTAATTTGTTAGATATTTTAATCACCCGATGCTTTTGTAAAGTTATATACGAGTGGTAGTAATGAAATAATTTTACATATATCTTGGTGAAAGTGGCAGAGTTAATGAATGGGTTAAAATAATTCTTCTTTGTCTTCCCTGGTAAATTGCATGGATAATTGGCAATAGTTCCAAAATAGCAGGCGTAATCGGCTGGTTCGTTTTCTCCTTTCTCTGCACAAAACCTGTACGAACCGACACATGTTCTACCCAAGATCTAAAGTGCTGTATCAACCAAAATCGTATGTTTGAACTGCCACCGCACAATAAGGCCCTACAAAATCGTAACCAATTGCCACCGCGGGAAAAGGTTCTGCAACTGCATCTGGCTTCGTTGTCGCATGGTGTGATGTTCAATTGTTGGAGGAGAAGGGCTTTTCTTGAAGAACGATATGCTGAACATACTATTTTAAACAGAGGGTTTCAGTTGCCAAAGATTTTTGTTTTGCCCCCAAATTGGCTTAGGGCTTCCTGCATTTGTTAAATTTTTTCTAAATCGTCACCGCCATTGTCATTGATTGTAGGACCAGGGGCTAATGTATTGTGGATTTGTGTCTGGCAAAACCGTAGGAACCTTCTGAGCCGTTGTAGCCCGCACAATAGAAACCGCTACGGCCTGCAAAACTTAACATCAAAATCGGGGTTTCAACAAGGCGTGACTCCTTTCTCCGTGTATTTCGTAGATGAGGGTTTTGATTTTTTTTCAAAAATAATATCCCTGCGTTTATGGCAAAGATGTCTGTCTATGCCAGGATGAATGTCGCGTGGCGGGCGGTGTTGAACATTTTTTTGCGGCATGATTTTCCAAGAACACCATGGTCTTCCTTTCCCTTCACTGATATTATTTCTATGGTGTTTACTTCCCCGCCATTGCTGCGATCAGCAGGTATACGGTGGACGTTGGTCCAACTATGGTCTTCCTTTCCTCCTCTCTCATTGCTGCATAATCTTTCAAAACAACCGAGGCGTTGTTGATTTTTGTTTTAATTTCTAATTTGCAAGGAGTTTCAAATGTTATCTTAAGGATACGACCGAGTTTAACAACCGGGATCTGCAACTTAGTGCTTTCCACGTAAATAACATACTTCCTTCCTTGCTATAGTACTATCCTCTGATCTTTAATAAAGGAATAATTTGACACTTTCATCTTGTACCCAGAAGGCTTCAACATCGAATTCTTTACCAGTGAATAAATCTTCTAAAAACACCCATCAACCCTCAACACTAAAGCTGTAATTTACTTGTAAATTTACAACCATAGATTCCTCCAATTTTGAATAAAATATTTCAACTGTTCCATGGAATGGCAAAATGTGCCAACAGTTTTCTAATACGAAAACATAAAATATTTACATACTTTTTCCTTTCTTTGGATGCTCTTGTTTAAATAGTTATTTGTTTTCTTCTTCAACTCAAATAAATGATCTTTCGGTAGTTTTAATTTCTGGTACATCAATAATCTCTATTGAACTTGTATAATATTGATGAGACGCGACTTGCATGTGCTGCGATATCGCGTACGCGATATCGCGTCCTGCCGCCATATCTATAAATAAGAGGCGGCACTCCCTTCATTTCCCAATCCTGGCTAGTGTAGCGAAGCTCTGGCAGATTGATCACTCCAGAGTTAGAATTTTTTCCCCATGTGCCCGCAGTAGGAGTCCTAGAGTGAACGGCTCTTTATTCGAGCAGCTTGTAACCTGAACCCAAGTTGTGTACGGCAATAAAGACGAACTTGTTTGGATAAACCTTGCAGCACGTGGTTTCATTTATTGCTTTATTTCCTGCTTTCCTAGTGCGTTCAAGTACGACTTGATTACGAGCGTCTACGGACGTGTACGGCTAGTCAAGGAATCGGCTGCTTGACGCAATGCATGAGTACGACTCAATTACGAGCATTGGATGCTTGGTAACCCAGTAGCGTATTCCAGGATTCTGCGCTTGGTAACTCCCGGGTCTGATGTGTACGGCTAGTTGAGGAATCGGCTGCTCATTGCTAGGCTAGATCGTGTGATAAGTACGACTTAGTTACGAGCACCCACGGGTGTGTACGGCTGGCTAAGGAATCGGCTGCTTATCACACGTAGGCTAAATAGGTGCCTCAGTACGACCACTTCGAGCACTTGCGTTACGTGTGGCGATCCCAGTAACGATTAGCGTTTGGTAAGCTGCAGTTGCATAGTTCAGGGTGTGTCCGGTAAGTGGGAACGGATGCTGACGCTAGTTAATTTAGACTTAGATCTTTAGTTAGAGTTAGCTTGGTTTCTCAACCCTTTCTCCTGGTAGCATAGAAGATAAGCCGAAAATACCAAAAAAATCACATACCTCAGACTTGCTTAACCATACACCGTGACACTTACAAGCAAGCCTGGGAAGACAACGAACGATTAACCCCAAGTGTTTCTTGTGGTGTTAAGGCATTTAGTCTGCGGAGTTCGACTGGATCGCGCGTGTACGCTCATATTCGTATGGTTGAGTGTAGGGGTACCTCGCCACTCATCAAATATAAGGACCATTAGATTTCTTCAAAGAAATGAATGAAATATCAAAACTAAANGGACCATTAGATTTCTTCAAAGAAATGAATGAAATATCAAAACTAAATCCAATTATAACATTGTAGAAGCCTTTGATAATATTGCTTACATTGGCATGAATGTCACTGCTATCATAAATTATGATTGACGCATTTTTAATGTGATAATATCTTTATTTAGTATGAAAGTTCGATTAGCCATTTTCTTATTTTGTATAATCAAATTCTAAATACAATTGTTTTTTTCAGCTACAAAATTCTCTATTTTGGCCTTTAATTATTTGTTTTCTTCTATCAAATGAGACATATTTGATTTTAGCTCCTCCATAGCTTTCCAAAGTGTTGCACTGCTTTGTAAATAATTATTTAATATGTCAATAATTTGTTTCAACTTATCCTTGATGGATTAATAAGAGCATTTTTCATATTGGAAAACTTCTTCCATAGCCTGGCTAGCATACTCTTTCAAAATATAGGAGGTCTCACCTTTCTTAGATACTAATGTACTCTTGAATATGCTTGTAGGACTCAACTTTACTATTTCATGAAGTTGGGTAGTAATAAAATGTACATTTTTCTACAATAATTTTATCAATATGATCAGAAAGTCAAGCAACTCTTTCACATCATGTAGTTGTCATGACCTTTCCCACCTCTTCATCTCAGACATTATAGTTACTAGGATATCAAATGGAACACTTTCATTGTTTTCCAATACCTGCATGAGTAAAATTACATTATTAGATATTGTAGCATTGGGTGCTTTCACTGGAAATAAAGACCATTGCATAAATTTGAAGAATAATAATATATCTAGAAAACAAGTGGTAATATCCTTTTTCTTATCAAATTTTTGAGCATACTGGATTAGATGATTCTCACTTTTCTTCCACTTTCACTCCTTAACAGTTGCCTCTTTACCACATGAAACTTATATAACATTAGCAATGTCATGAGCATTGAAGATGAAAATTTACCCTTAAACTATAGCTTGTAAAGTACTTCCTGCAATAGATATGCCATTAGTTAATTATTCATAAAATGTATAAACAACATTCTTATCATAACTTCTATCCATTGTCATCCAATGATAAATTTTCATTTTCTTTACTTTTTGAGAAAGGATAGACATTTTTGATAACTCTAAAATTATTTGAAGATTATGTTCACACACAATGCCAATAGCTATAATTCATAGAAATAAATAAAACTTTACCATAAAATGAACCAGAAAACTTCAATTAAGAAATCTATAAAATCAATTATGAGATGATTTCATATAAAGAACAATAAATACTCACGTGAAAGACCCTTTTAGCTAATTCCCATGATTTTTATAAGATCCATCATTATATGAAACTTAAACAATATCACCCAATGAGAAAGAAAATTTAAATAGGACAATAGCCTTCTTTACTAGTCCTTCAATAGAAATAATATAAATGGAGAATGATATTCACATTGGTAATATTTACTAACACCTCATAATAAATTAAACATGATGCAATGACATAATAAGAAAATGGACATTCTCAAATAAATCATAGGAAATAAAGCTTCACACACAACAATCACAAAATCAAGGACTGAGTAAGTAGCTATATTTTATTGTGTATGAATTAACAATAATCAAATAATGAACTTGAAGACAACTTCATACAAAACCTAAACTTATTATTAAAAGGATGTGAAAATCACCCTGTTGCTTGTGCCATGAAATTTTGGAGAGAAAAGACAGTAACATCGTATCTTACATTTCACATCTAATTAATGCTTTCAAAAGTGATTAAGTAATCTTCTGTGATGTTGTCGTCGTTGGAGTTACATCAACAAAAATAACTATAATGTTTGTAACTTCTTTCTATTTTGACTGCTTTCAATGTTACTTAGACATCATCATGAACATAAATTAGTAAAATTAAATTCTTATGATGAATGGATAATTTTCAAAAATAATTTCCAATGGTTACTTTACAACTATTTTTGCCATCACATTGAATGACATAAAAAATACGTTATATTATGCCATCCATTGGCTTGATAACATAATGTGAACTATAACAACAAGAATGAAACTTACCCAAGCTAAAAAACAAAATAAGGGATGCTCAATTTTGTAGGTGGGAATTAGTAAAAATGAAAATAAATTATTCTCTAGAAAAAGGGAGAAGGAAAATACCAAATGAATGAAACAAAAGCCTAAAACAATGAAAATACTTACAACAACAGAAAAGAAGAGTCGTAAATAGCTTGAAATGTAGCACTAAAAATGATTTCTAAATGGTAGGAGAGGGATATCATGCTAACACTACCAAAGAAAAAAACTTGAGCTACTATGTAAGAATGAAAAGGCACCCAAAACTTGAAGTAGAAGCAAAAGTTTAGATTTTAGTTTTATGGCTTTTCATTTTATTGAAGTTCATAACTTACCATACATGATGGGCATGGCATGGCCATAGGAGGATGCAGTAAGAATCCATCATGTTATGTGCATGAATGACATCATATAAAAACATAGGTTATTCAATGCCTAATTAGATCAAAATTAAATTTTCCAATGGGATCTATTTGCCTTTTCACAAACTTATTCTATTTCATTGGGAAAAAAAAAAAACACATATTTGACAATTGCATTCAACATTGGTTGAATGATAAAAATTAATGGTTTTATTCAACTCCCTTCTTCAAATATGCTACTTTTTAGTAGTTTACACAATATGATTGGATTGGTAAGATGACAATTAAGTATGTACATGTTATCCATTTCTAGGTTGATGTCCAGCTCCTTGCTTTCTTGTTCATTCATACCTGGGTTTTATAACTTGTTATGTTATTTATTCATGGTGCTCAAGCATATCACAAATCATTTGTTTAAGGGGGTGTTGGAACCCAAAATAATTGAAACATAGCAATACCACAAGATTTATAGAAGTTTATAGCTCAATGTTACCTAATAGAATTGAACTTGTGAATTGCGGTTACTAGGACAATACCAGTAATACTAGGAAAATCATTTGTTTAAGAGGGTTATGGAACTTAAATATAAGTTGATAGAAAAGGTTGATACCTCAAAATTTCAAGAAAGAAACTAAAACAAGATACATGATAAAAAATAATTGAAGATTATGTAAACAATTGTAAATACATAAGAATTTAGTTCTTAACAATGATAAATGTCACCAAAGAACTCATATAGCCAACCCCACTATACTAAGACAAGAGTAAGATGATGGTGATGATTTGTATTTATTATAATGTAGAGAGGTTGTTAGATTATGATTGCTTTTAAAAATATTCTTTTGTCATGCTAAATATTTCATGCATGTAGAGTATTAAATCTTAGCATCATGTGTGCCATCAACAAATGTAATTAGAAAACATGTTACAAATTATATCCTAAATTTCCTTTTCTATTCTATAAATTTTCTATCATTAACATTTGATTCTTATGTTCAAATGTTAAAAAAAATCATCTTAGAATGCTTACTAATGAGCAATAAGATTTTGATTGCAAATGCCTATTGTAGACATTTAACAAATTTGCCATATCATAGATGCAATGTTGCAGCCTCTAATGTGAATTTGCAATTAGAATAAATATTATAAATACAAGTCATCTACCACATTTATGGCACTATTTAGTTAATAGCTTAGCTAGACTCTTGTAGCTTGTTTCCATAGAATATTAAATAGTCATTGAGTGTTTGTAATATGGTTTTGAGTCAATTGTATAACATCTTTGTTCAAGTAGGATGTATCTAGATATATTTTATAAATGAAAATAAAGATCAAAATTGATTCCATTCCATTGTAGTACTTTGAATTAAAATAGATTTAATTTTAAGCATTTAACTTCCTTGATGTTTACCATTTTTCTAACATAATATTTATAATGTTATTGCACATTAGTCACATGGTAAAATGTATGAAACCTAGTTTTAAGCATAACATATATTTGTTTGGTACTCTTAGTAGTAATATTATTTGATATGCCTAGTTACATATTGCTTGATAATTTCATCAATAGATATACTAGTTCAAAATATGGATGATAGATTAGGGCCTAAATGCTCATTAGCTTAGGCTAGTCTAGGATTTATTTTATTATCTATTAAATTAAATAATTGTTTTCATTATTATTAATTATTGTTATCATTTACCATAGCAACATTATCATCATGTACCTCATCCATACTTAACCATGCATATTGAGAACCACCACAAGTATATCTGGGAGGATAATAGCCCACAATCTCATGTTTAATTATCTAGATATCATGCTAACTTCATCCATGAATTACAACATGGTCTATTATGATGTGGACTAGGTTCACTTCACAAATAAATCACCTTCAAATACTAAATTTAGATTTTATGTAAGGACAAAATTTTTTGGTAGAAAACAAGAAAACTAGCTATCTTCAGTTAATTTATTAAAAGATTACAACATGATTTTGAAAATCTAAAAACATCCAAAGCCTATCACACTTGAATGATTTTGTAGAGCATGAGGCTTTACAAGAACACATTGGCAATTCTTAATGCAAGACATAACCAATAGAGAATTTTTTCCACAACTGAAATTAAGATTTTGATTCACAGGTAAGATACAAGAGAATAGAACACAAAGACCAACACACTGCATGTTGATCTTGGAGCTACAATCATCAATTGCATTCACTCAATATGCTCATTGACTATCTCTTGGTCAACTCTTCATGCTTAAGAGCTTTCTTTCTTACTTATGATACCAACAATGATGAATATAATAACATTTATGATAAATTGAAAGACAAGAAACCTAGAAACCTTTTTTTTAACTCAACTTGAGGCTCTTTAGATGTTTCCCAAGTCTTCTCACATTTACCTTATCTATTTTCATCCTTTTTCATCTTGTTTTAGCTATTTCCTGAATTGGGATAGGTGTTTTTAGAAGTTTTCCCAATCGTATGAGTCATCTCTAACCTTGCCAAGATGTCCCCTTCAAGACATCTTCTTCCTAAATAAGAAGTCTTTCTAGGAATTTCTGCAATATTAGCAAGATGTATCCTCTAACTCCAAGACATCTTCTGTCCCTCCTAGGTCTTAAGGAAGACATCTCCTAACCTTTCAAGACATCTTCTTCAAGTCCAAAATTTGCAAAAACACACATGTATGAAAGATCAAGGAAATCATAAGATGTGTCCCTATACCAGCTCTTGCATCTTTCAAAAGGTGAACTTAGGTGAATAAGGGAGTAGGGGTTGAAGTAATTCCCCACTCATGAAGTTTGATCTCATGGATTCATACATCATCATTAGTGGAATGATCTTTCCAATAGATCAAGTAGTCATGCTTCTTGACTCCTTGAGTGTTAGAAGCTTCCCTTCACTTGAGTATGATTACCTTCCTCTCCATTGAATTCTTGGACTAATTATATCCCCCCTCAACTCATTGATGCTACCTTGTATGGTCTTCTCATTAGCTAGTCCATGATAGTGCACAAGATTTGAAACATTAAATAACAATATATACCAACATCATTTGGTAAATCAATCTTAAAGCTATTATCATTGATCTTAGTCTTGATTTTGAAATGTTTCATCTTCTTGGATTTCAATTTGGAGAAGTTAATACCTCTTACCCTCTTCTTCTTCAAGTGCATCCAAACCTATTCACCAATAGCAAAAGTAGTCTTTCATTAGCTTTTTTTCTAGATTTCATTTTAGTTGTGCATGAAGATTCCTCATCTCTTACACAAAATCAGCACTCAATTGAGTTTCTCCTTCAAAGCTCTTCAAAGTGTCCACCATCTTTGGATAGCAACATGAAAAGAATTATTGTATGAAAACTGAGCATGACACAAAAAGTTTTCCCACCTATTTAGCTATCCATCACATAAACATCTTAATATTTTAGTAAGTATTTATTCATCACCTTTGGCCATTAGATTATGGATGATATGCACTAGAAAAATTCAACTTTATCCCTAATATATTCCAAAGGGACCTCCAAAAGTGACTTGTGAATTTGGAGTTTTTATCACTAATAATATTTAAGAGAATACCATGCAACTTCACAACATGATATAAAAAACATTTGCAACATGAGAAGTATCACTTACCGTCTTGCTTGGAATGAAATGTGCCATCTTAGAAAACCTATTCACAACAACAAAAATTCCATTGTTTTCACTCTTAGTCTTTGGAATCCCACTCACAAAATCCATAGATACACTTTTCCATGGATTTTTGAGAATTGACAAAGCCATATAATATTCATCGACATCTTTACCTTCTTTGAACTTATGACATGTCAAGCACTTCTTCACAAATTTTTAAACTTCTATTACCATACTAGGCTGAACATAGTGCCTACCTAGAAGTTCTAATGTTTTATCCTTGCCCATGTGACCCACCATGCTGCTACAATTTTCAAAGAAAATTCTTTTTCTAAAATCATAATCAGGAATACATACCTTTTCATTCTTAAATAATAGTTAATCTTGAATATGATAGTTCCTTCACTAATCTATCCTACTCATCATGACTCTTTGAGGCTTCTCCAAACTTGCCCAAAATCAACATCATGCTCATATAAATAAGCAAAATCACCCATACCTTCCACATGAGGTATGTTGAAATTAACCACATGCACCTTGGATAATGCATCAACCACCACATTGTCTTTCCTTCTTTTGTGCTTTAACACAAAATTAAAGTTCTATAACTATGCAACCCACTTCATGTGCTTTACACTCAACTTATTTTGTTAGTTGGTGGCCCGTCATCAAGGTAAACTCCTTAGGTAATAAATAATGCCTTTAATTCTTGGTTGCTTAAAGAATAGTGTACAACTCTTTCTCGTATATGCTATATTTTTT
Organism: Gnetum montanum; assembly: GCA_015680685.1. Classification (NCBI taxonomy): domain Eukaryota; kingdom Viridiplantae; phylum Streptophyta; class Gnetopsida; order Gnetales; family Gnetaceae; genus Gnetum; species Gnetum montanum. Next base: position 967,206 of record MNCI01033354.1, read on the forward strand.
CCTTGAATCATTCAACTTTTTTGAAAAGAAAGCAATAGGCCTATCTTATTATGAGAGTATCCCACTAATGGAAAGTCCACTTACATCCACTTCCACCTAAAAAAGCTTCTAATAATTTGGGATTGCATGCACCAGTTCACTAGTCATTTTTACTTTCAATAAGTTAAAGCTGCCGTGGGTTTCATTATCCCACCTAAAATATTATTTTTCTTTAACAAAGAAAATATAGGCCACAAAATAACTAAAATTTTTGATGAACCATTTATAAAAGCTTGCTAAACCAAAAAATGATCTTACCTCCCTAATATTTTTAAGAGTTGGCCAATCCCTAATAGCCTTTACCTTGATAGCTTCCATATGAATTTGGTTTTTAGATATTGAATGCCCCAAATATGTGATTTTCCTCTTGAAGCAATGACTTTTCTTCACATTGATTACTAGATGCACCTCCTACAACTTAAGATACATCATCTTCAAGTGATCTAAGTGCTCTTCTTGATTAGAGCTATACACCAAAATATTGTTAAAAAAGACAATACAACACCTACGAATCAAGTATTTCAATACATAATGCATCAACCTCATGAATTTAGTAGGTGCATTTATGAGCCTAAATGACATTACCATCCACTCAAACAATCCATTTGGTGTTCTGAAAGCTATCTTCTACTCATCAACAGGCCCAATTCTGATTTGATGGCAACCACTCTTTAAATAATTTTTGCTAAAAATCTTTGCATTGGTAAGGACATAAAGGATATCATTTATCCTTAAAATAATAAACCTATACCTCATTATTATTCTATTCACTACCTTGGAATCAATGCACATCCTCCATTCATCACCATCCTTCTTTGGCACTAGTGCCACTAGAACTACACAAGGTAAAATGGATTTCTTCATGAAACCATTTGCAAGTAGCTCCTCTACTTACTTGTGCAATTTAGCCCTCTAATTTGGTGCCATATCATAAGCTCTCTTGTTTGAAATGGTAGCACTAGGAATGAAGTAAATATGATGTTGTACATTCCTCATCAATGGTAGTCCATCTAATTTCCCCTTAAGCACCTTGAGAAATTTCTCCCTTAAGCCTAGCACACTTGTAGAAAGTTCAACCTACACATCATCATGGTTAGTAGCAACTATTGTAATAACAAAAAAACTAGAACTTATTCCATCATGTTCCTTAATATATTCCCTATCTTTTAGAAGGATTAAGGAAGCATTAATTGAGCTTTGCTACCTCACTTGTTCAACTTTCATAGGAATCAAATCATGGATTCCATTAGGTCTAGCTACACTCCACACATTTCTTATTCCATCAAACTGAGCACCATTGTTAACATTCCAAGTCTACAAAGAATTATATCAACAAAATCTATTGGAAGCACATCACATTTCACAACATCATGAAAATTTTCAATTTTAAATCTCAAGTTACATTGTTCCCTCACCTCTTGAGAAAAGTCTCTAAACAACCAATGTAATTTATAGGATCTAGAATAAGGATTAGTTATCAAATCTAATTTATTGGCTACCCTAGAAGAAATAACATTTTCTTGGGCTCTCCCATCAATTAAAATATGAATTCACTTCCCACTAAGTAAACATCTAGTCCCAATATAAAACAAAAATTTCTTATTAGGATGATCTCCTCTATTTACATTCACCATGAATGTAGAATAATTTAATTTAGAAACATTTGAAATTTTTGAAGCATTAGGATTACCTCTTTGAAGACCTTGGCTTGATGTCTCTTCAACCTCCATGGTTTGTACATTCTTATTGTTGGCTACCTTGTGCAGTGGGCATTCCCATTGCTTGTGTCCCCATTCTCCATACTTGAAGAATTAAATTTTTGATGAGCTACTACCTTGACCTTTGCCTCCTTTGCCTTGTTCCTTCTTAGCTTTACCCTTCTCATTACCTCTTTTAATCTTCTTGGCATGGCTGCCATTCTTGTCTTTGGATTTGAACTTGGATCCCTTCTCCTTCTCCCTAGAAGTTTGTTTGCTCCTATTTCTAAATACACCTAATTTCTTCTTAGCCTTGAGTGTTAAATCATAAGTTTCATCAAGAGTTTATGGCTCATAAAAAGATAAATCCTAATGGTATGTCTTTTTGAGGCTTCCTAAAAAGATTGAAGCCTATTTATATTCCTTCCAGTTTGACTTGGAGTTGCTGATCACCAACACACCACATGCTGATCTTGGAGTTGCAATCACCAATTACACTCACTCAATATGCTCACCCACTCTCTCTTTCTCAACTCTCCATACTTAAGAGCCCTCTTTCTCACTCATGGTACTAACAATGATGAATACACTAATATTTATGATAAACTAGAAGATAATAAACCTAAAAACATTCCTCAACTTAACTTGAGGTTGTTTAGATGTTTCCCAAGTCTTCTCACATTCTTCCCATCTATTTTCATTATTTTTCATTTTGTTTCAACTATTTTCTAAATTGGAATGGGTGTTTTTGAAAGGTTCCTTGGCAGTACGAGTTATCTCTTATCTTGCCAAGATGTCTCCTACAAAATCCTAGCTCTTGGAAAAGAAATCTATTGTTTATGTAAGGCATCTTCTCTAAGGCTAAGATGCCTCTTGCATAGGCAAGACATCTTGCCCAAGATGTCTTACATTCAGGGAAGATGTTTCATCCAAGACATCTCTTGGCTTGGAAGGATGTCTCCTCCAAGATGTCTTCTTCCCAAACAAGATGTATTTTCTGGAACTTCTACAATTTTAGCAAAACATCTCTTTTGACTCCCATATGTCTTCTGTCACTCCTAGGTCTCACCCAAGATGTCTCCTAACCTTCAAAGACATCTTCTTAAGGTCAAAAAATTGCAAAAACACACATGTAGGAAAGATCAAGGGAATTGGAAGAGGTGATCCTACATCATGATGCTTCTAGATTGTATAGTTGGACATTAGACAAACTTGCTACTCATCATTTAGCATCATTACTAGGGAATTATGCTAGTTATCTAGATTGGTTAAATTATAAAATATTTCTATTAAAAAATTAACAATTTATCCTTTGTAATATTTGATATTAATAAAAATTGCACACACATTAATAATTAACCATGTATGCTTCTCATAGGGCTAACACTCCATCATGTGCAAATCAGCCCATAGGGAGCAATGTTGGAACAAACCATGATGATTAAAACAAAAGGCCATTCCAAGTGAAGATTTATTATGCACATCCAAATCCTTCTCTAAATTCACTTTTATCTTTGACTAGGATGAGCGAATGTGATAGAAGAGCTTGCAAGGAAACATCATGCTACCACTTGATAGAGGAGCCTCATCAATGCTTATCATTATATTGATGAGAAATGAATTAAAATTTATCTCAGATGAGTATTAGGTGGACAAGCACATGGCCAAGCCTTATAATCCTACTAAAGTGTACCATAGGTAAGATCATTTGATGGAGACCCAACATGATTTTCACAAATCTAAAAGTGTGATACCATTGAGATCCCAATATTAGAAGAACACTAATTATCAACTCTCGTTATCAAAGTCCTCCTATCTTTAATGTTGATAAATTGGGTAATCCATAGGTATGTTCCACCTTAGCAAGAAATGAGGAAAGAGATGAAAAAAATCCTAGAACATGAAGGATCTTAAGGCTTGGGTCCTCCTATAGACCAAGATGATATGATTGAAGAGGCCATGGAAGGAGAACAAGTTAAGATGGCTCTCCTAGTTCTTCATCTTCCCTCTCATATTTATCATTCAACTTTGACCAAGATGAACATAACTAAGAGGAGGGGCTCCAAATAAGAATAATGAAAAATAAATTGATAAGAATGAAAGGAAGAATCATGGTAGACATCTTAGCAGAGACAAAGATAGAGACAAAGATTAGAAAAAAAGTAATTAAAAAGACATAAAAGAGATCACAGAAGAAGTCATGCTAAAAGTAGATAGAAATAACGATTATAACTATGGGATGCCTAGTGATGGTGATCCCCTATTGGTTACTATAAGTATGATTTAGATTTGAAAGCTAGTGGGAACACCATACAAGCATCAAAGTCAAAGTTGCATCAAATAGCTTGACATGAACAACATTACTAAATTCAAGTAAGACTGCAATTCTAATCCACAACATCATATGTTAGAAATCCATGATCACTGTACCTTACAAAATATAGAAAACAGGTACCTTTTTCTAAGGACACTCATCAAATAAACTGAAAGTTGGTACAAATTGTTAGAGGAAGATTCAATCCACCAATGGTTCATTATGCTAGAATTTTTTAACAAGAAGTACTAGATCTATTCTAGAGTGTTCACTATGAGGAAAGGGATCAAAGGTTGGAAATAAGGAAATCATGAATCCCTTGATGTGGCCTTAGGTAGATATTATTCCTTACTTCATAAATGCCTAGGCCACAATTTTTCTTGAAAATAAAAATTTCCTCAAATCATAGATGAGATCTAGAACAAAATAAAGGAGATCCTTTGGATCTACGTCTAAGGAAAATTGTCAAAGATTATAGCCCATTAGATATAGAGGCTCATTGAACATGTAACAAACAAAGAAGGAGAATTGAAAAAGAGGAAGAGTGTAGATGAGTATAGTTGAGATCCATTCCTTCGTAAGAAGAAGGTTTGGACTTGTGATGATTAGAAAGAAAAGGCACCACTTGATGAGGTGGTTTTGTAAAGAAATTAACTGATGTAGAAATTTATCACTAAAATAGCAAAAATGATGCATAAAATATGAGGTTCCTTTGATGAAAAGTTTGCATCCATATTAAAAATTATTGAGGGATGGGAAAAATCGGCTAGAGGTAGAGACCATAACAAGGAAAGTAAGAAAGACAAGAAAATAAACAAGGACACATATTTACAAAAAGAAAAGTTTATAATACTAGTGGAGGTTAAAAATTTAGATTTTGAAGAAGATGATGAATATAACATTACTAGTAAAAATATCCAAAGAGTTGCTACCTAGTCATGTTACATCTCCAAGAATCTTGAACTTAGACTCTAAATCCTAAGTTCACAAAGAAGCAGATACTTAGGAAATTGCCTTACTTGCAAGAAAATTATAAAATGTCCTACACCAATAGTATCATCCAAGTGGGGCTTATCATAAACCTTAAGAGTATTATTAGTAGTAGTGGAAAAACCCATAGTCATATGAGATACCAACACCTAAGTAGCAATCACTAGCAAAATCCACATGGTTACTATGTTTAACAACTTATTTCTATAAATGTTCCCCTACTGCACATGCCTCTGCTTATCACTTCTACCTTAAAACAATCATTTTCCCATAACACCTCATAAGAAATTACCATTATAGGTCTCTCATCATTTATCATATAATCCTCAATGCTCTCTTTCACTTGTGCCACCTCCACCAATTCAAAGAAAGTTTGCACCTCAATTCTAATAAAAATCCATCACTTGCGTTATCACCACTTAGTGGGATGATAATGATAGAAGTCTAGATCATAAGTCTAAGAAGTGCCCCTTCTTCAAGATGGTGCCCATTTTTGCAAAATAAGTTAGTAAACTTGCTAATCTACCAAGTCCAACATGAGGTCATCATTAAGTAACTCCTTTTCTTACAACTTTAACACCTCTACTTCCTATGCATGAACCAACAATCATCACCACTCTAAAGAAAAACATAAAAATTATCATGCTTACCCATGTTGTAACTAGTTGGATAAAAGTAAGTGCTTTTCCTAAGAAAGGAGTGAATTCAAAAAGTCTTCTAATCTATTTTTAAATTGTTAAGAATCCACCTTTCAAAGCTATGCTAAACTTAGATTTAGGCATGAAATTTGTTTTTCAAGAAATGTACAAAGCTTTAAACTTGCCCCTAATGAGAAAAATAAATACTTAGTTAGAGCTTGCACACCAATCCATTATTGTCTCTTTAGGATAGGTGGATGATGTGGTAATCATAGGTACTAGATGGTTTTGCCTGGCACATTTTCTAGTGATTCAATTAGGAAACAAAACAAAAATTTTTTCACCATAATGGAAAGATCATGGATTAGCACTATCAATGCTAAGCTAGAAATAAGAGATATTGTCTTGAAGATTACCAAAGAAAATGAACACATGTGGAGAAGTAATAAGTTCCATGCATCACATATAATGACATAGGAGCAACTACATTTAAAGAGGATGGACCATTAAGTAGATAAAGATTTTAACATGTAATAGGTGTGTAGAAGAGGTATGTGTGTAAAGGTTCTTATACATAACAATCATATGTAGGAAGGTAGATAATGGCTAACAATAGAGGACAATTGTAGGTCTTAAATTTGCATAGAACAAACAAAAAAATTTATTAGGTCTTATGTTGATAAGTTGGATATGATTAAGAAAGTACAACCTTAAATTATATAAGTAGGACACATACATGAGGAGAATATTGACTAGAGGAAGTTGTAGATCCCTAAAGAATTAGTTCTAGTAATAATAAATATGAAAACATTACTAGAGTTACTTGAATATCTATTCCTTGAAAATGGAAAATTAGTAATGATTAATGTCCAACTAACTAAGAAGCAAAAACAAAAGTTTCTTCAAGTAATTACTAAATGGTAAATAGCCTTTACTTGATCTTATGATGATATTACAAACATTGATTCATGTATATGCTAGTACCATAGATATATATATCCTATAATAAAGCCCAAGTACTAATCATAGTTCTCACTAAATTCCAAGCTTAAGAAGGTTATTAAGTAAGAGGTCAAGAATGTACTTAAAGTGGGATTTATTTATCCTATAATTGATAGTAAGTGGGTTATTCCACTTGTGATTGTGCTAAAAAAAGAGGACAAGTGGTGGATTTTCATAGACTTTAGGCTATTAAAAATGCAACATTCAAAGATCACTTTTCTTTGTTATTTATTAACCATGTATTATACACAATTATAGGGTATAAGTACTATAGGTTTTTGGATGTTTATAGTGGATATAGCTAAATCCAAATTACCCTAGAAGATTAAGCAAAAATAAATTTAATGAGTTCTTGGGGAATATTTGTATATAAGAAGATATCTTTTAGCTTATGTAACACCCCTCCAATGTTATAACACCTCATCCTCAACATCTTTTAGAAAGAAATTAGCAATGGTATATAAGTCTTCATGAATGAATTCTCCACCAATGGTTCTAATTTTGAACAAGCACTAGACTAGTTGAAGTAAGTGCTCAAGAGGTATGTTAATATCAATTTGAAGTTGAACTAACAAAAGGATTAACTAATGGTCTAGGAGGACATTGTTCTAGGAGATTGTATCTTAGTTTGAAGAAAATAAAAGTCATCTAATAAATCATATAGAGACCTCAAATCATGAAAGATGTGAGGTACTTCCTTGGACATAATAGCTTCTATTGGTGCTTTATTAAAAATTTCTTCAAAAACATCAAGTCTTTGGTTAAACTCATGAAGAAGGAAATATCATTCATTTGGGTGAAGGACTATGAAAGGGCTTTTGTGCTTCTCAAATAAAGGCTCAATGAAACTTCTATTCTATAAGCACTTGAATAGTCCAAGCCTTTTCTCATTATAAATAATGCATCAAAATATGCTTTAGGAGTTGTGCTTACATAGTGGAATGATTAGAAATTTCCATATTACATCCTTGATGCAATGAGAATAATTGTAAATGCATAATTTAGTTACACCATGACAAAGAGGAAGCTAATGATAATGGTGTATGCATTTGAAAAGTTCAAGTACTACGTGCTTGACTATTTGGTGATTATACATACTAATCATAATGTGATCTAGTTTCTCATGAATAAATCAATGATAAGCCCCTAGATTATTTGGTAGCTAGTAATCCTACAAGTATTTAACATTACAATGATGTATAAGAACGAAATTGAGAATGTTATTGTAAATCATCTTTATTGATTGTGATGGGATGACAAGACTATTGGAGATTCCTTGTTGATTAATTTTTAGATACATCTTATTTTGTAAGGCTATCAGAATCTGTTAATGAACAATCACTTCTTAGTAGAGAAAAAGGTTCCTACTAAATAAAACAAGTACAAGATACAATATTTTCTACATAAGGTCAAGAACTACATAGAAATAGAGGGAAATCTCTACAAAATCTATGCAAATGGCCTAGTCTACTAGTGTATACTAGAAGAGAACCAACTAAAGGTTCTCAAAGATGTACATGAAGGACCTTGTAGTGGCCAAAATGTTGGAACATAAATAATAGTAAAAATATTTATGGTTGCCTACTTTTGGTCCACACTTTTCAAAAATATGCATAACTTTATTACATTCTATGAACATTATTAAAGAGACAGTGAGGTATTAAATCATTCTAATGGACTGCAATAGTGAATCCAAATATGTAAGCTATTTGATCTTTGGAAATTTGACTTTATGGGGGTCATGTTTGCTTCATTAAATAAGAAAGCATATATTATCATTATTGTTGAATACTACACAAGGTGGGTCAAAGTAGTTGTAGTCAAATTTTATTATAGCAATCACTGCCAAAATCTTTGAGTAGTAGATTGTGAATAAATTTGTTATGTCATGTGTACTTACTTTAGACATTGATACATACTTTATAGGGATAACATTTAACAACTCATGTAGCACTTAGTGATGGATTATAGACTGACTACATCATACCATCCCCAAGCTAATGGTTAAACTAATGTTACAAATAAGGAGATCACTAGAATATTAACTTGTACTATGATGAGCTATCATGGTTTGGTGGCGTTGACGGTATGCCATTAATGTGACCTTTTCAATGGGATCTCATTAATGTGTACCCATTGACAAGGCATCCTATTTTTCTTGTAAATGTGTTCCTATCTGTTGCATTTATGGCATTCCATTCATAGTTGTAGTGAAGCTCAAATAGTTTTCCCATTCAGAAGTTAGAATATTTTCTAAGTGCTCATAGTAGGATTCAAAGAGTGTACAAATCTTTATTCGAGCACTATTGTACCTAAGCACTTTAGTATGTGTGACAATAAAGATAAGATTTTTGATCAAACCTTGCAACACTTGAATGAGATTAATTGTTTTCTTTAAGCATGTAATATTCATGCTATTTCCTTTAATTTTTTAAGTAATTAAGTAGTTAGTTAATATAAATTTAATAGCACACATAAGTATAGCCACTTGAAGCATACATCTAACACTTGGTAATCCTAGTAACACTTAATGTTCGGTAACCCAGTAGTGTTACATGTGTTCAGGATGTGACGGAAAATGAAAATGAATGCTTATGATAGGATTAGTTAAGTGATAGCTAGTTATTAGATTAATTTAGCAATTAAATTACTTTATTCTTTATTCTTGATTCTTAGGCAACTTAATTCATAAAAGAGAAAACAATAAAAATCATACACCTCAGTTACACTTAATCATATAGTGGAACTAGGAAAACAACAATTGCAATGGTTAGTTTCTCCTCTTAGACCAATGTACTTTAAAACCAAAAGTCTTTAGATTTCAACTAGACTGCTAAGTGAATGCTAGTGATTCATATGGTTGGGCGTAGGGTATACTCACTGCTCATCATTGGCACCATTGCTAGGGACTTTAATTAGTTATGTGCGTTATCTAGGACATACTGATAATCATTTAACATTGTTGGATTAAACCTTAAAGTCACAATCATTCTAACTAATAGCAATTGTAAAAAAGCACACTAATTTTTCTTGTAAATTGAAAATGTCTTCTTCTCATAAGGATGATTCTCTGCCAAAATTAGAGCACACATCTAATCAAAGGAATGAACGATTAAATCTACCATTGCCTTAATAATGTTGAGTGGTATATACTTATCTCGATGAGTATGTGCTTGACTTCATCTTCATCTTACATTAGGATGACTAGATGTAGTGGAGGAACATGGATGGCAACATTGTGTTGTTGCCTAATCTATCCATTCCTAGGATGCTCCAACAAACTCTTATTAGGTTGGGCATCTAAGGACTCCATGCTGAATCTGTTGTGCATGATCATGACTCTAGGGATTATCATCCCATTGAAGCACAACATAAAAATTATTGACAATAGGAGAAGCGCTATGAAGCTAGAAAGGGGAAATGGTTTAATAACCCCTTATTCGGGCTAGGCCAAAAAGACAAGAAGGATTCTTTCTCTAGGAATTCTCATTTCACTAACTCTTCTTCCTTTAGTTTCAAAAAAGGGGGTTTGAACTAAAATTTATAGTCCATTATAAATAATTTTGGTTCAGGCAAGAATGGATCCCATGATCATAGGGGATCCAAAGGTGGGAGTCATGATAGGAACAAGGATAGGTATCATGATGATGACCGTGGCTATGACCATCAAAGAAGGGATGGTAGGTATGGTGGTGCTAGTCCTCCTTCCTCTTCACCTTCATCATCCTCTTCTTCCTCCTCTAGCTTCAACCAAAGCTGTAGATGGTGTGATAGTGATGGAGGTGACCGGTGGGATAGAGATGATTGTGATCATAGGGCCTGTTGGACCAATTAAGATCAAGGGTATGGGAAATTAAGGAAGGCCTACCACCACAAGAGAAGTGACAATAGAGGGCATCATAGGCATCATGGCCATCACATAGGCCATGACTATGATGTGCTTTTGCTTGCAACTTGAAACATGCCTAATATCGTAGAGGCAGTGAGAATTCCATCTAGGCATGTGAAAGATAGCAGAATAAAGTGCTTGGATATGAAAAATATTCCCAAGTTTGAAGGGAAATACAATTCATATTCATAGAATCATCTACAAGCCTTTCAAAATGTTTGTGCCTTGTAGAACATAGAGAATGACTGAAAAAAACTTAAGTTATTCCCAAGTATAGTAATAAAACAAGCTAAAAGCTGATATTGGTCTTTGGAGTCGGAATCAATTTGTAGATGGAGTATGATGCTTGAGCTATTCAATGACAAGTATTACACGTACTTCCAAGTGTCCAACTTGAGAAAGTAGATTCAAGGTTGGTGACAAAGAACACATGAACCCTTGGATGTAGCCATAGGTAGGTACTATTTCCTTTTGCACAAATGTCCTATCCATGATTATTCTCAAAGGGAGTAGCTTTACCATATCATAGATGGACTTCAATCATAAACGAGAAGAAATCTTGGTGTTTATGCCCAAGGTAGACTGTTAGAACTTAGAGCCCATCAGATTCAAAGGCTCATCGAGAAGGTTGCTAGAAAAGAAGGAGAGCTTAGAAAGAGAGAAAGTGTGGAGGAGTACAACTAGGATCCTTCCATTAGAAAAAGGAAATTTTGGTATTGTGATAATGTTGGATGCACCCCTTGATGAGGTGGTGCAATGAAAAACCTTGCTGATTTAAAAATATTTCTCCAAAATTTTGGCTAAGGTAGATAAAATGTGGTACTATTTGGATGAAAAGTTCCAAATCGCTTTGAAAATAACAAAGGCATCCAAAGAGCAAAGTAGTAATTGTGATCACAAGAGAACGAAGGAAGTTGAACGTGTCCACCAAAGGGGTAAGGGCAAGGTTGCTGCAGTAGAGAATGTTGTGGAGTCCAAATCAAATGATGATGGTGGATGTGACATCTTCCAATATAAACACCCTAAGGGATGTTGCCCTATTGTGTTACACTTGTAGGAATCTAGGGTGTATGCTTTAAATCCTAGATTGGCAAGATGAAAGAACCTAGAAGATTACCTTATCCTTAAGGCAATCTAAGGTAGTTCCATGAATAATAAGCCTATTATCCAAGTGGAGCTCCACCATAACCATTTGAGTAGTACAATTAGTGGCAACATCCATAGTTGTGCAGAATGCCACCACTAGGTAGTAGTATCCTTATCAACAGCCAGATCCATATGGGTACTATGCTCAGCAACCCATTTCTCCATGTGACTCTTCCAATCATGCCTCATTCTAGCATCACTACTACCCTCCTGAGTACTATAGAGCTCATTCTCCATCTCCCAGAGGGGAATCCTCATATCCTTATAATCCTCCTCATTCTTTTGTCCATGTCCCTCCACCCTCAACCTAATTACCACATGCTCCAATGTAGGATGAGATTCTAGCCTAGCCACAACAACTTAATGCTACCAAGGCTGTTAACTTACAACCAACTCCTTAGCTAAGTGGTTTGGGAACTAGATCCTAAAAGTGACCATTCTTTTGAACTAGCTATCCTACAAAGTCCTCATAGACTCATGCGGTTGATAATCCTACTTCTTCCTCATCCTATGCATGTAATCCACTCAAGTCCCCTTCAAACCAAACACCTCCCAAAGTGCATACCATCATGGTAACCCATGTAGTAACTGATTGGATAAAGGTTGGTTACCTTCCTAGGAAAAGATCTGATCTTTGAAGTCTCTTGATTTATTTGCAAATCATTGGGAATGAGCCATGCAACGATCTTCTTGATTTAGGTTTTGGTGTTAATTTGATTTCTCATGTGATGTATAAAGCTTAGAACCTGCCTCCACTTAAGAAGAGCAACATTCACCTTGAAGTGGTAGATCAGTCCATCACTATTTCCTTAGGATTGATGGAAAACATTATGAGCACCATCTATGGTTGGTCCTACCTTGCCAATTTCCTAGTGATCCAAGTTGAAAATTGCAATGGGGACTTGTCAATCATCATGGGAAGGGTTTGGATAAGCACCATTGATGCATGACTGGGCGTTAACGACCTTTCCTTAGAGATTTTCAATGAAAATTTATTTGGAAAGATCAAGAAAAAGAGAGTTCCATGCATCACATATAGTGATAAAGGGTGCAACTATGTGTAGAAACTATGGGCCATAAAAATTACATCAATCAAAGCATGTAGATAGTGTGTAGATGGATCAGAAATTGAAAGGTGTTTGTACGTAGTTGCCACAACATAAGAGGACATGTAGTGGCTAATAGTTGATCTTGAAAGTAGCACACTTTGCATGGAACCAATTGAGAGCTTAATGAGTGCCTATGTTGGAGGCATGGTTGAACTAGAGTAAGTTTATCGTTAGCTCTCTAATGATGAAATTGATATCATAAATTGAGGAGAGCTGGAAATCTCTGAAACTTTTAAATAGGAGCCCTTAGAGTTCAAAAATATACCTACTAGCATGAAGTATGCTTTCCTAAAAAAATGAGAAGCTAGTGATAATTAATCCCAATCTTGCTCCTGAGTAGAAAGAGATTTTGTTATAGGTGGTTAACAAATGATCCATAGCCTTTGCTTGGTCATATCTTGAACTCACTAGGATTGATCCTAGGATACTCTAGCATCACATCTATACTGATCTTTCCATAAAGCCAAAGAGGTAGCTGTAGTGACAGTTGAATCCCAAGTTGAAGAAAATTTTCAAGGAGGAGATTGAACAATTTCTCAAGGTGGGGTTTCTCTATCCCATTGCAGATAGCAAGTGGGTTAGTCCACTTGTGGGTGTGCCAAAGAAAGATGATAAGTGGAGGATTTGCATTGATTTCAGGCTTTTGAACATGGTGACCTAAAAAGATCATTTTCTATTGCCATTTGTGGACTAGGTTTTTGACACTATCTCTGGGCATTGCTATTATAGCTTTTTGGATTATTATAGTGGTTATAACTAGATTCAGATCACACTCAAAGATCAAGCTAAAAATAACATTCACAAGTCCATGAGAGACTTTTGCATAGAAAAAGATGTCATTTGGTTTATGCAATGCCCCTACAACCTTTGAATGCCTTGTCCTTAACATTTTTCAACAAAACATTGGTAGAAGGGTGGAAGTCTTCATGGATGACATCTCCACCTATGGTGCTACATTTGAGTAAGGTCTAGACTGCCTTGAGCCTTAAAAGATGTGTGGAGACTGATCTTTAGCTTAATTGGTAAAAGAGCCATATAATAGCCCAGAAGGGCATTGTGTTGGGGCAAAAAATCTTACAAGTAGGGATTGAGGTGGATCCTAAAAAGATTAGGGTTATCTAAGAAATTACCTATCATCTGGAAACCATTAGAGATGTTCAGTCATTCCTTGAACACATTGGCTACCACTAGTAATACATATAGAATTCCTCTAAGATCACTAAATCATTGGTGGAGCTAATAAAGAAAGATGCTCCATTTGTATGAATTGAGAAATGCAAAAAGACATTCCAGCAACTTAAAGAAAAGATTTTAGAAAATCCAATTCTACAAGTGCCTGATTCACATCATGATAGATGCATCGAACTATGCTTTTGAAGCCATGCTCATGTAGTTAGATGATTAGAAACATTGATATTACATCCACTGCATGAGCAAACACATTGTAGATGCACAACTTAACTACACCACAATAGAGAACGATCTAATGGTGGTGGTGTATTCCTTGGAAAAATTTAGGCACTATGTGCTTGGATACAAGATGTTCGTGCACATAGAACATAGTGCAATTCACTTCCTGATGAACAAATCAATGGTAATTCTCTATGTCATATGGTGGTTGGTGATCTTGTAAGAGTTTGATCTCATGATGGTAGATCAAAATGGAACTAAAAATATGGTTTCTAACCATTTATCTCAGTTATGATGGGATAAAAATAGGAGGAGAGCTCACTTTTAGATTAGTTCCTTGATGAACTTCTCTTTGCTAGTGGTATAAATGAACAAGTGCTCATTGAACCTAAGTGTTATGATGGCATCCTCACTTATCTTCTCACTTAGGAGATGCGACAAGAGTTAGAACATAGGAAGAAACAATAGTTTCTTCATCAGGAAAAATGCTTCATGGAGTTTAATGGACACCTTTACAAGGTGTGTGCTAATGGCCTGGTTTGTTGGTGTGTTCTTGATGTTGACTGATTGTGTGTTCTCCAAGATGCTCATGAGGGCCCTTCTAGGGGCCACTATGTTGGAAGATGCATGACCATTAAGATCCTGATGGTAGGGTATTATTGGCCAATACTCTTCAAGGATGCCCACAACTTTATCCACTTTTGTGAATGCTATCAACGTGATGGTAGAATGACCATTTGAATGGAGGATCCTCAGTAGTGGATCTAACCATTGAAACCCTTTGACATATGAGGTATTAATTTTATGGATCCCATAACATCCATGTTGAATGAAAATGCATACATTATAATATTTATTAATTATTATACGAAATGGGCAGAAGTAATAGCCATCACTGACTGTACATCTTCCACTACTACTTGGTTTTTATAATAGAATGTTGTAAATAGGTTTGGGGTCCCATGTGCACTAATTTCTAATAATGGTACTTATTTTATAGGCACCACCTTTGAAAAACTCATGCAATGCTTGGAGGTTGAACATAAATTAACAACACCCTATCACCCCCAAGCCAATGGTTAGGTAGAGGTTACCAATAGAAAGATCTCTAAAATCCTAATGAAAAAAATTAACAAGTATAGGAGAGAATGGAGCATAAAACTTAATAATGCCCTCTGGGCCTACCACTCCACATGGAAACTCCTTATAGGCTAGTCTCCCTATGAGCTCATGGATGGAAAATTACCAACTCTTCCAATTTAGTTTGAGCTCTATACACTTTAAATAGCTTGTGACCTAGATCTTGACCTTAACCTAGAATAGAAAGAAAGATTGATCAACCTTAATGTGCTAGATGAGAATATATTGGTGGCCCTATCATTGAATGAAGTGAATAAGACATTCAACAAAAAATGCCATGACCTTAGAATAAGGAAAGTAAAATTTCAACTTAGAGACAAGGTTCTTTATTGAAACCCCACACATGTAGCACAACAAACCAAGTTTCAAACATTGTGGAAAGGATCTTATATCATTTATGAAACCTTTTCTTATAAGGCCATGTTGATCTACAAACCTGAGAGCCCAAACAAAAAGCAATTAATCAACATGTAATAACTTAAACCTTTCCATGATCCCAAGCAAGTTAGTGATAGCAACATCTCATTTGATGGATAGCCATGCTCAATCTTTTAGATCTCCTCCTTCCAACTCAGTCTTGGGGGAGATGACCATCTATGCAAACCAACAAAGTGCTCCCTCATTTTTACCCCTTTTTTTGTTTTACACTTTTTTTATTTTTATACTCTTTGTTTTACACTTTTCTTGGTTTTTTTCCATTTTTTATTTTACAACATCATTAGTATGTTTTATCTTTCTTACATATTTTCCAATTTCTTTTATATTTTACTTTATTTTGGTATGAGTTTTTCTTATGTTTTCTAATAATTTCTTTGTTGTCAACAGGACACAGTAATGTTGTAGATATTTGCTAATGGTGGATTGCACTTAATATTTTTGATTTCTAATGTTTGGTTTCTATTTTTGAAGTTTCATATTGATAACTAAGATAAAGTTTTTTTTTTCATGGAATAGGCAGTAAGTCCATGTCATCCACCCATCTACAACAATCTATGGTGTTCCTTATTTTGGAAATTTGAGGTCTCTTTCATTAATGAAACTTTAATGAACTTGTGACCTTGGTAGTTTTCAAATTTGGAAAAGATTGAATAGATTGATAAGGGTGTAACCTAAAGGGGACTTGATGCTCTTCGTACTTTTCTAATCACTTGAGTGTATGAGTGTTTTTTATGGATTTCTTATCATTCTATGTCAACCAATAATATGAAGTTAATAAGTCTTTGCATAGTATGGTTCCCATCCAAAAATCCATAAAAACATAAAACCAAAAAAATAAAATAAAATGATGGGAATTCAAAGCACACCACTGAGACAAAATTATGGGCTACAAGCATTGGCTATGAGACTAGAAAGATATGTTACCCATGTGTGAAGGTCCCCTCTAACTAAGACACTTTCTCACTTTTTGCTTCTCTTTTCTTCTTTAATAAGGAACAATGCTTAATCAATGGGAGCATTCTTGTGTCTTGTAAAGATGAACTACTCTTAGAGTATTGATGCAAAGTCACTAAAAGTGGTTGGTTTTGATCTAGACTAAAGCTGGACTTTATTGAGTCATTTAACCACAAAATCAATAAGGGACTGCATGTGACCACAATTTGGAACTCTATTCCACCTTCTCTCTCATCCATCAATGCTTTCCATGATTCACCTTACTACTAGTTTTCCATGTCTTATTCAATGTCGTAGTTTAATATGTTAAAATTCTTAGGTAGATTCTTCTAGATTCAATCCTTAACTTTTTATAACCATTAATCAACTATTGGATCCATGGACTCCTTGGTCTAAGGATATGTAAGGGCAAAAGGGCATGAGCCTACTATGGGGAGGATCAACTTACATGTTTCTTGGTTGGGTTAGTAAGTTCCTTGTCCTTGGGTATTTTGGTAATCAAATCTTTCATGCACCCCATCAATTGCATCCAATTGAGTGCTCCTTAAGGTATTTTCTCCATAAAATTTTATTCTCCCAATCAAATCTCCATTTTTGTGAATTAATAAGTCCTCTTCAAGTTTTTTATGATGTTTACAACTTTTCTAGCTCTCTAGGAACCCTAATTTCATGTTAAAACTCATAATGTTTGAAATATTCAATGTAAAAAATTTTATGGGACCCCATAGATGTGGGGCAAAAAGTCTATATATACATGGTGATACTTTGCAAATTTTTCACATTTGAGCCAAAACAAAGGGGGATTTTTTGAACTTTTTAGAGCCTAGAGCCTTCCAAGAGCCATAACTTCCTAACCATTTATCCAATTCACTTCATTTTTTAATCTTGTGACTATTGGAGGTAATCTCTTGATCAACAAAGGGGGAAGGGGGGAGGGGGGTGTTGGTGCGCACCACAAACCTTAGGTTTTTGATGAATTTTTTTTCAAAATTTTTGGAGCTCCCACAAAAGTTAAACTAAGAAACTAACATCAAAACATTAAATTTTGAAAGTTAAACCCTTCCAGCAAGCTCTAGTAACATTAAAAATGAAATAATATTAAATTAATATTAAAAATAATCAATCCACTATGGTTTAACTTAGCCTAAGTGTAACTACCCAATGAGATAAGGTTACTAATGATTATAAGTTAGATATTATATGCTAATCCTTGATTACGTTGTAACCACAGATGACACCTAAAGGAAAGCACATGTAGGAGGGAGGATTGTCCCAACCAAGGGATAAACAACCACAAACTGGAAATGGCCAAGAACAACCCCATGTGCAAGAAGCTGAAACCCATGTAATGGAACCTCTTTAGGAGGAGCCCGAAGAGGAATCTGTCTAATAGCTTCCCAAAGAAGCGACCACAATAGCTTAGTTTTACTAAGATGAGGCACTAGAACCAAGATGAAACCTTGAGGTCACCTTGATAGAGGCTTGCTTCAGGCAGATCACAAATAAGGACGTCTAGAAATTCATGCTTCAAGAGTTGAACTTTGGACCTTTCTTAGAGTTTGTGCCTCTAGAAGTCAAAGTGTAATTGTAGAACTCTCCCATGTGGCTAGCAATGACTTCTAATAGAGAGTGGTAAATTGGAGACACATACTTGTTCTAGAATAATTAGTAAGCTAGTTCAACTATCAAGATCAAAGATATTTCAGTGTCCTACTCAATGAAAGCCATTTCAGAGGCCCTTGGGTTACTAGAAACTAGGGAGAATCTTGTAGAGATCCTAATGCAAGCAAATCCTAGTGTCAAGAAAGAATGGATGCAGTGGTGTTATGGAGTAGATCATAAGGATTTTGGTGCACTTACTACAATGGTGGAGTGTGCATACTTTAAGATTGCAGTCTTTCACCTTAATCCAATGATGAGGCTAAGAAAAATCATGGCCTTCTCCACCCATGTATGTGTTACTCTAAGTGGTAGATTCCTAGTCAACCTTCCATAGCTAATCTATCTTGAGATAGAGAAGTAGTTTAAGAAAAATGAACATGGAAGGAAGGCACTCCTTTTTGTATGCCTCATTAGAAAGTTATGTAAGAGGGAAGGCATAACCCGCTACATGAATGACATTGTCTAATGAGCTCTAACCACTTCTTGGGTAGAGATGATGAAGGACAAGGTGATTTCCAAAGTTATTCAAGAAGAGGAGTAGCAATAAACACCTCCATCTTCCACTCATGAAACAATGTTGGAGGTGCACACTACCCTTAAGCACATGCTTAAAATTTGAGAGTAACTCTTGTAGTAGAAGTATTAGTAAGTAGGAATGAGTGGTGGTGACCCATTTGTAAATAGATCAATAATGAGCCACCTCAATGAAGTGGCCCAAACCATAAGTCAGATGGAAGGTGAGGGTTAATTTTCTCAGCCTAAAGAATGTAGTTTCCTGCAAGGTCAAATCCTAGCATTTGAGAGATAACAATATCTCTCTCTCATAGCAGCAATTCCTAGACATCTTTGGGAACACTGATAACTTTTCAGTGTGTTTGGAGGAGGGTGTGGGGGCAACTATCTTGGTGATGCAACACCATGAGTAGGAGATAGTGGCTAAAGTAGTTACTGACAAAATTGCCAAAGCACTTAATGCATCTATGGGATTCATATAAGATATTTCTACACTAAGAGATGTGCAGAAGTCTATAGGAATTATTAGTAGTGGATTGAGTGTAGCTCAGCATGAGGAATTGTTGGACTAATTGGTGGGAACCAAGAAATTGATTCCAGATGTATTTGACCTTTCATATATCATCATTGCAACCTAGTCAAAGGTGCTTGAAGCAAGGAACAAATGCATCATAATGGAGGGGCAACTAGAAATAGTTGGATTAAAGAACCAATGCTTGGCTAGGGAGGTTATTGAATTAAGATCCTACCTTGCTGATCTTGCATTGCTCAATCCAACACTAATGTGAGATGAAGCTTTTCAATAGATTCAAAAGAAACTTAAAGATGTTGAGAATGCCTACAAGATAGTAGTCTTTGACCAATCCCTAGCCAATGCCACCATGCATAATATTTAGAAGGACTTGGTTCAGACTCATCATGAGAATGAGATCTTGACTATAGAGAATCATTGCCTATGGAATGTTGATGCATAGAAGTAGTAGGTGGTAGATTTTATCCATCAATAATAGGAGTAGTTAGCCAGGGTAAACAAAAAGTTGAGGAGATTGGTAGTAGAAAATAGAAACCTCTCAATTGAGAAAGTCTGTGCCCTTTGCTAAAAATCTATAATAGAGGTAGCCACTTGGAAGAATGAGGCTCTCAAATTTAAGAGAGTTAAGAATCATTACAGAGATTAGGTTGGTCTACAAAAAGAAGTTAATGAGAAGCATATCCAATTGATGAAGGTGAAAGTAAATGAGGCCTGCTAGTAGCTCCAATAAGAATACGATGTCTGGTAGCCTATCTTTGATGGGATAAATGCATACAACAAAGCTAAAATGTTCATGAAGAAGCTATAGATTGAGGAGATGACAAAGGACATGGAGGTTGCCAATCTATAGTACACAAACCTGGTGATGGTTACTGTTAGAAGACCATGGTCCAAATTGGAGAAACAAGTGGCTAGCTTGTACTTGATGTACAAGGCAGAGCTCAAGCATCATAAAGATGCCAAGTAGAAGCTTGAGATTGTAAATACCAAAGTTTAGGTTCTCAAGGCAAAGTTCATTAATTAATGATCAACTACTAAGAAGCTGGCCAAGAGGATGAATGATTACTAGGAGCTACAGAATATACTTAATGCGTTTAACATTGAATGTTAATAGTTCGTTGCCTAGTTCGTGAATGTGAAGGAGTTGTTACCTATAATGCCTTGTCCATGGAATGTTTCCATTCTGGCCCACATTGATCATAAAGCATGGACTATGAATGGTCCTTGAGGTAAGGAGGAGAAGATGAAGGCATTGTTGGATGCCTTTCATCTTTCACTAGAAGTTGCAACGATTGTAAGAAAACCATAATAGCCTCAACTACTTTATGCACCTGAAGTAAGAGAAGGTCCTTTGAAGCCTTAGGAGCCTCCATTGCCTAGGATCATTTAATCATTTTCATCATCTTCATGTTGTTAGAGGAATTGTATTTGTCAATTTTGTCTTGGTGTTTAATTCTGTTGTCCTAAACACCAAAATTTTGTAATGATTGTAAACCATACACTTGGGGCACTTTGTTTTTGTTGTGCTTTTGTTTGTTTATTTAGTTAGTCAATAATTCCACACGTTTCCAAATTTTGTAAAGAACTTGAGAATGAGTTTTCATTTAGTCATGGGGGTATGATGAGTTATCATGGTTTGGCCATGTTGATAGGATGCTGTTGATGTGACCTCGTCAATGGAATCTTGTCAATGTAGGGTTTAACTCATTGATGTGTACTCATTGATAGGGCATCCTATTTTGCCTATAAATGTGCACCTACCCATCACGTTTAATGCATTCCATTCATAGTTATAGTGAATCTTTAGTAGTTTTCCCATTCAGAAGTTAGAATATTTTTTGAGTGCCTACAATAGGAGTCAAAGAGTGTATGGATCTTTATTTGAGCACTATTGTACCTGAGCACTTCAATGTCTGCGATAATAAAGATGAGATTTCTAATCAAGCCTTGTAGCACTTGGACTAGATTAATTGTTTTCTTTAAGCATTTAATAGTCATGCAATTCCCTTTAATGTTTTTAATTAATTAAGCAATTAGTTAATATAGATTAAATAACACACATAAGTACAACCACTTTGAGCATATGTCTAATGCTTGATAATTGCTAAAACCCATAAACTGTTTACTTTTATATAGTATAGACAGTATTTAAATTTTTTTGTTATTTGACATATCGAAGATCATTGATTTTTGCTACATAAATCAATATGAGCTAATGAAATTTATTTTTGGCTATCGTAGGTAATCACAATAGCAAGGAAAATCAATATGGATAATATCAATCCACATAGAGACAATGATGAGGGTCAATACTCTAGAATTTGGACAACAAGACCAAGAAGAATGATCAGGATATTGATCGAAGTAGAAGTGGATGACTGGCAACGATGATCAAAAGAGATTGAGGCTATGATGGAAATTAACAAATTATACATCGATTAACATTAATACCCATGAAAAGGATTGATTATCCTATATTTAATTTTAAATATCCTTATAGTATAAATACATGCCACAACTCAAGTAAGGAGAGATATATAGATATATAGAGATAGAAACATAGAGAAAGAAAGAGAGGTAGAAAATTGATACCTAAGCAAACCCACATCAATTTGAAGTCTAATTCCCTTTGAAACTATTAAGTGAGGATTTGTTAAAATCTTGTTGCAACCATAAACCATTAGAGTCCATTGATGGGCTATTGAGGTTGCTGCTTTGTTAGGACAGTAATGTAGAATGACAAATTAGGTGAACTCTCCCTGGTAATACTCAACATTTATGCTTGTAACTTTTTCTTCAATTTGATTTAATCATAAATCTTCATTCTTGAACTTGTGATTAGAAGTTAGGATGAATATTCATGTTTTTACTTGTGAGTGATAGTCATAAGTGTGGACTTTGTTTGGATTAGATTCTAATCATTTATTGTCTTGATGATCTTTTAACTTTTGAATTGTTCCTCCATGGGATACAACTCATGGGTTAGTCATAGATGAGATGGATTCTCTACAATGAAAGAAAAATATTTAAGGTATCTAGCATCAAATGTTTCTTGGCTTGTCAATTTTGCAACTATTGTTGGGGAGGCTAGTTGAGTCAATCTTCATCAAGGGTTTTGTATGTTTAAATTTTTTATTTTTCAAAAGAATTTTATTTTATGTTTCTTTTAGTTAAGTAATTTAAGACATGGTTTCTATTACATGTTTTTCTTATATTAAAAAATTTAAAAATAAAGAAAATTCCAAGAATTAGCTCCTCTTCTCACACAACCAACTAAAACTATTAAAAAATTTGCAATTAAAGCTGTAATAGTAGGAGTTATTAAATTAGTTTATAGAATCTTAGGAATGGTAGCCCATGAATGTGCCAACAAAGAGTGTTCTTGTTAAATGAAACTAGCAAAGCAACCAAAGAAACCCACATGTATTCAACCTCCTAGGAACACTTTTAGCCTTTACAAACATATAAATGTCAATAAAAAACAAAACCAAGAGAAACCAATACAATTAAAATTTGATCATTCAGTCCTTTTGACAAAGAAAAATTTCAAGGAACAAACACAACATAATTTTTCCATATCTATTAATCCTCTATTTGATACTCCACCCATTACAATATCAGCCATGAGTTCAGCTATAGGAGTAGGATCCTAAAATACTACCCTAATATCAACCTATGTGACCATAATTAGATAAACTACCCAACTAATAAGTACTTTGAATTTACAAACTACGCCACTAGTTTCTATGTGTTTACTAGGTCCTCTAGTAACCCCAATAGTAACTTCTACCTATGCAATGGGATCATCTTCATAACATACACCTCCCTCATTTTCCTTGGGTTCAATACCCTTCTCCTTTGGTAGTTTGAGCTCCAATGTTATAATGGGTGAACCTTACCCAAGAAAAATCCTTGGAGAATTATTAAATCAAAGAGCATCCATCATATCTCATTGATTGTTGGTTTTCCCACAAGGAAGATATGTAGAAGTCAAAAACATTCATCTATTACCTATTTTTAAGGGGAAAAATGATGAAGATTTGGTTACCCACATAAGGAAATTTGAGACAACATTAGGCATGTTAACACCTCAAAGTGGGGATAGGACTAAGATGATTACTTTTAAATCAACCTTGAAGGACAAAGCTGATTTTTGGCTACAAATACTTAGAACAAAAATTAGTTCATGGGATGAATTTAAGAATGCTTTCCTACAGATATTCCTTTCTAATGATAGGTTGTACTCATTAAGGAAATAATTAATGAGTTTCATGCAACATGAGAAATGAAGACTATGAGAGTACCTTTGATAGATTTAAAGGATTGTGCTTAAAAAATCTAAACCATGGATTCCTAGCCCATTAATTAATTCAAATATTTGTAGAAGGCTTATTACCTTATTATAAGAAAAAATGTTGACTTTGCATGTGGAGGAAGTATCTTAAACGTGACACCTGAAGATGGTTGGAAAATCATAAATTCATTAGTAGATCAAAGTAAACATTGGCAAAAACCCAACATTATGCAAGGCATGACCTAACAAATAGAAAATTTAAATAAAAAAGTGGATGAGTTGACATGGTTGATTAAGAAACAAGCTCATGTAATTCAAGATGAAATATGCAATATTTGTGGTAGCCCCCAACATGACCAAATAACTTGTCCAACCTTGTATTATTGTTAAGAGGAAATGCAAGAATCTGTGAAGGCTTTTCAACAATATAAGAACTAACCAACAGTGAAGTTTCCTCAATGACCATTTTTGCCCACAACAGTATCCTCAAAATAATTTTAGGCCATTTAAAAATCTAACCAATGAACACTTGCATAAACTCACCCAAAGCTTCACTTCCTTCAAAGAAGAAAGAAGACAATTTATGAGTGAGATTAGAAGAAGATTTCAAGACCTAACTAACAACAAGTTACAATCCCAACCTAAACCTAATCTGACATCTCAAAGAAAGGGAAAAGAAAAATTACATTCCATTACTACAAGGAGTGGAAAAACAATTGAACCAAAACCCCAAAAGAAGGTGAGATTTGAGGAGGTAGGGACACAAGAAGGAGTATAGCCACAAGTGTTAGATGAGGAGAATCAACAAACTAGGGAAAGAGAACAACCATTATTCTCTAAACAATCAGTTTTTCCTCCTTTCCCTAAATAGTTATAAGAGGATACAACTAAAGCCCATATGGAAATTTTTTTTTAGTGAATTATACTTACATAATCCTTTAGAACAAGTAGTAAAAGACATGCCTCTTTATGCCAAATACTTAAGGGAACTATGTACTAAGAAAAGTAAGGAAAAAATTCTTAAATAGGTTTATTTGGTGGGTAATCTTTCTCAACTCATACAAAGTCATGAGATTCCAAAGTGCCAAGACCCAAGAGTTCCTACCATTCCAATCAAAATAAGTGATCAAGTAATTAAAAATGCATTATTAGATTTAGGGGCCAACATTAATATTGTGCCTCTTGAAATGGCTAGGATGCTAAATGTCAAGGGTATTATAGAGGTAAACATGACCGTATCATTGGCTGATGGATCAAATGTTAAGCCAATAGGAATAGTTAAGGACTTGATAATAGAGGTGGAAAAAGGAAAATATCCAATTGATTTTGTAGTTTTGGAAGTAAAAGATCCTGATTATTTTCCAATTATATTAGGTAGACCTTGGTTAGCAATAGTTAAAGTAGTAATTAATTGTAGATCAGGGTGACCTCAACTCTCTTTTTCCAACCTTACTTTTATACTAAATATATATAATAAGGTAAAAGAAGGTGTAGACTTGAAGGAAGCACGAATGATCTACACTTTACCCACTCTAGCAATTGCACAAGATAGAGAAACCTTAGTATTGAACAATTTTGAGGAAGGACCTTTAGACCCCTTGACTAAAGAACAATAAGATCTTCTTTGCTAGATTTTGAATTTAGGCTCAAGAAATATTGGGGAAATAAATCAACCTGCAAATAAAGATTCTTTGGATCTTAAAGAACTACCTAGTACACTTAAATATATTTTTCTAGATCATAATAAACTATTAATAATAAATTACCAACTTACTTATGAAAAATAAAGACAATTATTAGAAGTTTTGCATAGGAAGTTAGAGGCATTTGCATGGAGTTATGAGAACCTTCACTAAGGAATCTCACCCAACATTTGCCAACATCATATCTATCTAGAAGACAATGTAAAACTAGTAAGAATTCCCCTGATGAATTAATCCAACCTTAAAAAAAATTGTTAAAGATGAAATTTAAAACATTTAGAAAGAAGGGATTATTTATCCAATAGCTAATAGTGAATGGGTAAGCCCCATTACTATAGTTCCCAAAAAAGGTGAAAAATGGAGAGTTTGTGTGGATTATAGGAGATTAAATTATAATATGAAAAAGACCATTTTCCATTACCATACATGGATCAAATTATGATAAAGTTAGAGGAACATCAATATTATTATATTTTTGAATGGATTTAGTGGCTAACATAAAACAACCTTTACATGTCCTTATGGAAGTTTTGCTTGTAAACAGATGCCTTTTAGCCTTTGTAATGCACCATCAACTTTGCAAAGAGTCATGATCTTAGTCTTTTCTGATATGTTAGAAGATTATGTTGAGGTCTTTATGGATGATTTTTCAGTTTATGGAAACACTTATGATGAAACTTTGAAACATCTTGAAAATATCTTAGATAGATGTATAAATAAGAATTTAAAATTAAGTTGGGAAAAGAGTCACTTGATGGTTATAAGTGGCATCATGCTAGGACATGCTATTTATAAAAATGGGATAAGGATGGATGATAAAAAATTAAGATTCATAACTACACTTCATAACTACACTTCCAACTCCAACTAATCTTTTCTAGGACATGCTAGGTATTATAGAAGGTTTATCAAAGACTTTTCCAAAATTAGTAAACCATTATACATGCTCTAAGAAAAAGATGTTTCATTTGTTTGGACTAATGACTATCAAGAAGCATTCTTGGAATTGAAAAAATGAGTAACCACAACACCTATATTAAATGCACCTAATTGGGATTATTCATTTGATTTAATGTGTGATGCTAGTGACATAGTAGTAGGGGTAGTTTTAGGACAATACATTGATAATAAACCAAGGCAAAGTAGATTATAAAACTATAAAAAAAGAATTATTGGACATTGTATATGCTCTAGTTAAATTTAGACATTATCTAATAGGATATAAAACTAGAGTATATATAGATCATTTAGCCATTAAATTCTTAGCTACCAAAAAAAATAGAAAATGTAAGAATAGTGAGACAGTGTTTATTACTCTAGAAATTTTACCGAGATATTTTAGATAAAAGAGGTAGGGAAAATGTAGTAGCAAATAATCTTTCTAGGCTAGAAACTATCGATGAGAATCAAATACAAGGAGTCTTTCATGATGAATTCCTTGATGAATAACTTTTCTCCACAAGAAAGGATCCTTGGTTTGCTGATATAGCCAATAATCTAGCCACTATGAAAACCCCCACCAATTGGACTAAGGAAGAAAAGAAATATCTCCTACACATTGTATCTAGATATATTTAGAGTAGTCCATAGATCTATTGAATCTATAAGGATAATATAACAAGGTGATGTGTAGCTGAGAATGGACAACAAGAAATTCTACATATGTGCCATGATGACTTAGGAGGTGGCCACTTTGATAGCAAGAGTATTGTAATTAAAATTTTACAAAGTGGATTTTATTGATCTTTAATCTTTAAAGATGCACATAAGTATGTGTAAGAATGTGATAAATGTCAATGAATGGAGGCCATCACAAAGAGACATGAAATGCCCTTACAACCAATTTTGATTACAAAACCATTTGATGTGTTGGGTATGGATTTCCTAGGACCATTTCCACCATCTAATGGATGCTAATACATTTTGGTATGTATAGATTATGTCATCAAATGGGTTGAAGCAAAATCCACTCCAATAAATGATGTTAAGATAGCTGTAGCATTTCTTAGAGAAAGTATTTTAACATGTTTTGGAACTCCATAGGAAATCATTAGTGATTAAGGAACCCATTTTTTTCAATAAAATTATGGAAAAATTCCTTAAATCTTGTGGTATCTAACATAAGATAGCTACTACCTATTAACCTTAAACAAATGGCCAAGTAGAAAATGCTAATAGAATTATCTTGAATATATTAACGAAAACTTTATGTACTAAAAGGAAAGATTGGTTTAAAAAATTGCAAGATGCACTCTAGGCCTATAGAATTACTTATTAACCAAATTTAGAATACTAATTCTATCAATTGATTTTTGGGAAGTTATGTATATTATTGGTTAAACTAAAATATCAATCCATTAGATTAGCCGAACAACTCAACTTTGATGAAGACATGAACTAGATTGCTTGAATTAACCAACTTCATGAACTTGACAAAATGTGGCTCCATGCTCTTGATAAACAAAAGATAGTGAAAAAAAATGAATGAAAACCTTACATGATAAAAATATTTGTAAAAAATACTTTTTAGTAGGGGATACAATCCTTCTTTATAATATGAGGTTACATAAATTTCCAAGGAAATTAACAACTCAATGGGAAGGTCCTTATTTAGTTGAACCCACATGAAAATGGAAGTGTCTTAATACCCCCTATTGATGATTCCTCAACTACATTGGGGAACCCAAAGAGAACGAACTAGTAAAGCTAAGTGACCCAACTTATTCCATTACAGATGAATTACATAACAAAAATCATTTGGAAGTCTTAGCTCTTAAATGTATCCCTCAACAAGACTCTTATGTCATAGAATAAACTAATGAAAAGGTATTTATAGTCTACAACTTTTACCTTGAAAAATGTAGAGGGAAATAATATTTTCTATTATTAGTTGAAACTTTAAAGAATTTAGTAGGATCATGTTTGGAATGCAAGGGAGAAGGACAACTCCACCTACCTTGAGCTAGGCAAGTTTAAATCCAAAAGCGAACTAAGGGTGAACCTTAGATTAATAAGTGTCTTACATAAACTTTATTATTTTAACCAATATTATTTAAGTACAATGATCATAAGTCAAGGTGGCGAAATAGCTTAGTATAGGGTAATTCTTATTTGTGTTTAGTTTCAATTAAATACCTACTTGGATGAGTTACTAAGGTGAAAATGATGTGTTATATTGGACTTAGTTTCTCTAGTGGTAAAGGCATCTATCAATCTCAAGCCATGTGAGAAATCCTTTTGAAATGAATTTGGCTCCCATAAGAACCTCATGATTGAATCTAGTTAGTTATTGAGTTTCTTGTGAAGAAAACAAAAAAAAAAAAACAAAAAGAAAGAAAGCAAGAACATAAAATCTAGAAAAAAATGGCTACACAAGAATGTTTACTCATGAGTTGAGCCCCACTCCCACAAGAACCTTACAATTGGGATGATGCTCTAAGCTCATAATTTCAAGCATCCTACCAGAACGCCCTTCTATAAGTAGAGTGTTTAAGGGTTAGGAAACAATTACCAATTAACTAAAAATGCCACTACCTTAGAACTATGGTATAACACTAGTAGTGAAGGAGTGACTCCTTTCTAGTTGGTATCTTAATGGACACCTTCACTTCTAATCATTCCTTTTGCTATGTTATTTAGTTACTTTTCTTTTGCTTCTCTTACTTTTTAGAATTTTTTTTTGGTTTCATTTTTTGTTAAATTCCTCTTTTCATTTTAAAGTTATCTTCCCATTTACCATGTTTTCTTTGCTAATGAACCTAGCTATGATCCATACATTAGCTTAATCTAGGGGGTGGTGGAGGAGGAATAACCAATTAATAAAGGATATGATAGTGGGGTATAACCAACTTGAAAGCTGAAACAAGAACAAGTTAGGGAATGGGTTAGATGTAAGTAATGCATCTTGGATCCTTAAATCATAGTAAAGGTTTAGACATTCTTACACTTAATAAAGTAGACCTTGTAAGCTAATGTTAAGCCTAAGTAATCCTAGGAAGGGCCTTCCTAACCAAGCTGTATGTGGACTCATATCTAAGAATAAGAATTCATTAATTAAAAATAAGAATAAGCACATATAAATAATTTATAGATAAAATTATAATAATATTTATTAATATCAATAGAGTTGATTTAGGGCAATTAGGATATATATAAGTATTAATATAACACTAAGTATTGATGTCTATAGATAAAATAAGAACATCCTAATTTTTCCTTTATCGAGAGACATCACAATTTTGATGTCTCACTATCATAATAAACTATAGATTATTGATCTTAGTGACCAAGCTTGATAAGATGGTAATGAACTAGGGCTTATCAAAGTAACTTTTGACTTTATTAATAAAAGTTAATACCAATATCAATATACTCAATTGAGCTTGAACATGAGTAAATTTTCATAAATATTTATAGTACAACATTGATGCAAATTAATACACATATCAATTTGTGTAGTGTAGATTAGTCTATATCGGTATGTTTTAGGATTTCTCAAATGCCTTGAGTTTTATCAGCATGATAGCGATGTCAATCGATACACATATTGATCCTTATAGCCTAGATCGATATGAATCAATATCTCTTGGAATTTTTCAAATGCCTCAATTTTTATTAGTGTGGCTTTGATTGTATTGATATGTCTACAACTTGAAGTTGCACTATATCAATCTATGTCAAGGTAGTGATAAAAAGCAACCTAAAAGATATCAAGCCCAATAGAAGTCGCGATGTGTATTGATTACTTAAAAAGTTAAAAAAACATAGTAAAATATTCATGAGGTGGTGATTTCTATTATAAATCACCACCCCACCACCTCAAACATGCATTTTTCTCTATGAGCTTAGGGTTAGGGTAGTAGCATGAGCTAGGGAAGCAGTGTGACCAGGTAGTGAAAGCACTGTGGGCCACTATAGAAAGGAGAAGTCATGATAGCAATATGGATCAATGTATGCTTTGAGGGCCTAATATTCCTTCTCACCCTTATTCTTTCCCATTATTGGAATAACCAGAACCCTCATTTTTGCCAACTATGTTTGAATACAACAAGGGACTATCATTTTCTTTGGTGTTTTCCCCCAATAATTGTACAAGTTAATCTAGTTTTTCAATTTTGTAGCATAAAATGGTCAAATCAAGTAGTGTCAGAGAAAAGGTATAGGTATGCATCCAATGGAAGATTTAGTAGATAATTTTGATTTGTTAAAAGTTTTTATTTACATACAGGAACCCAGGAGTGAGTGGTTGCAAATTGCTCCATGGCATGCAGAGGCTGATTACATGGAGTGGTTCAACCACATCAGTGTGATGGTTCTC
Organism: Gnetum montanum; assembly: GCA_015680685.1. Taxonomy (NCBI): domain Eukaryota; kingdom Viridiplantae; phylum Streptophyta; class Gnetopsida; order Gnetales; family Gnetaceae; genus Gnetum; species Gnetum montanum. The sequence goes on from MNCI01033354.1 coordinate 997,993, forward strand.
CAATAGCTGGAAGCCATGGGTTGTGGGGTTCTTGTCTAACAACCCCTAAACTGGTACATGTAGGAGGAGGTTTTGGAGTTCTATTAGAATCTCCAATGCCACCTCTCCAATGCCGATCCTTTGGAGTGCTACTTAGTGTCTTCTATTGGAAAGACATGCATGAAGGTCATGGCAGCCAAGATGAAGAATGATTTGGATTACCAACTCAAGGCAATGAAATATTTAGACCAAATGCTAGAACTAGGGAAAAATATGAAATTTTTCATTAATTCATTAGTGAGAGTGAAATTAGTTGACTACAGAACCAAGGTATACACTTTTTGAACCTTCAACTAGAGCACAGGGTGATGGCATGGATGATTGTTACTAATGTCCTACCATCAAACCATACCACTTATGTACTCAACCCTACACTTCATGTGATGAAGGTGTTGATGTATGGGGAAGAGGAAAATTTTTCCTACCTTCAAATTAGGTACCTCATCTAGCATTATAATGATGATGCTCCTAAGCTGTGTTTTCCCTTCCTCATCTCGGTAATTCTGTGGAAGTGTGGAGTTCTTGAGTTGCATACAACACAAAGGTACATCTTTATATTTTGAAGAGAGACACCTTTGCCTAGTCATTAAGGATCTACACCAAATTTGGACCATTCATCCAATTATCCTATGAGCCTAGCTCTTCTTTGACACCTGAATCTAGTGAGCTCCGTGGTTGTTGTGAGGAAGTCCAAACATAGCTTCATGAGGTTGAGTCCACCTAGCAGGAAATCCTTTTGATTCTACAATAGGTCAGCTATACAATTAGTGCTCTAGAAAAGAGGGTGGTGGACATTAAAAAATAAGTCCGCCCTTAGACCCGTGATGATGATGAAGGAGAAGAGCCCTCCTAGTTTAAGGAGGACATGGATGTGAAAGGAGGCTTGGAGGCTTGATACAGCCTCAAAATTATGTTGTTTTACTTTTTGAACTATGTGTTTAGATGACCACTTTTGTTCTTGTTCATAACCACATTTAAATGTAAGACTATTTTTAGCTAGCTACATTATGTTTATGTTATGTTTTGATTTGTATATATTTTAATTGTATCTTTCCTTGTATCGGGGTGTTATGTTTTTTTTCTGCTTGTTGTGACCAAGCACTGGCCATAGGCTAGTTGGGGGTTGTGTTAAACCTCATAAACTATTTAATTTTATATAGTATAGATAAAGTATTTTTATTTTTTTATTGTTTGACATATTGAAGATCATCAATTTTTGCTACATAAATTGATATGAGCTAATGATGTTTATTTTTGGCTATTGTAGGTAATTCGCAATAGAAATGTAAATCGATATAGATAATAACAATCCACATAGAGACAACAATGAGGATCAATACCCTAGATTTTGGGCAACAAGACCAAGAAGAACAATTAGGATATTGATTGAAGAAGAAGCAGGAAACTTGTGGCAATGATTAAGGATCGACAAATTGTACATCGATTAACATCAATACCTATGATAAGGATTTATTATCCTATATTTAATTTTAAATATCCTTATAGTATAAATACATGCCTTGATTCAAGTGAGGAGAGATATATAGATATATAGAGATAGACACAAAGAGAAAGAAAGAGAGGAAGAGAATTGATACCCAAGCAAACCCACATTAAGTTGAAGTCTAATTTCCTTTGAAACTATTAAGTGAGGATTTGTTGAAACCTTGTGGTAATCATAGATCATTAGAGACCATTAATGGGCTATTAAGGTTGCTACCTTGTCAAGACCATAAGGAAAAATCAAAAATAAAGAGAAATCTCCCTTATAATACTCATCATTATGCTTGTAACTTTGACTTCAATATGATTTAATCATAAATATTTATTCTTAAACTTGTGATTAGAAGTTAGGATGAAGATTCATTTGTTTACTTATGAGTGATAGTCATAAGTGTGGACTTTGTTTGGATTTGATTCTAATCATTTATTGTCTTGATGATCTTTTGACTTTTGAACCATTCCTCCATAAGATAACATTTGCAGGTTAGTCACACACAAGGTGACTTCTCTACAACAAAAGGCAAATATGAAAGATATTCAACACTAAATTTTACTTGGATCATTAGTAATCCCAGTAGCGCTAAAAATTGGGTAACTCAGTAGTGTTATACATGTTTAGGGTGTGTACAACAAGTGGGAACGAATGCTTATGATAGGATTACTTAAGTGATAGGTAGTTATTAGATTAATTTAGTAGTTAAATTACTTTAGTATTTATTATTGATTCTTAGGCAACTTAATTCATAAAAGAGATAATGATAGAAATCATATACCTCAGTTACACTTAACCATACCCTTGAACTTCACAAGTGGAACTAGGAAGACAATGATTGCAATAGCTTGTTTCACCTCCTAAAACCAATGTACTTAAAAACCTAAAGTCTTTGGATTTTGATTGAATCACTAAGTGAACACTAGTGATTTGTATGGTTGGGCATAGGGTATACTTACCGTTCATCACATTATTAGTCAATATGGAAAGGACTGGAGTATGAAACTTAATGAAGCCTTATGAGTATATAGATCCATATGGAAACTTCCTATAGGATACTCTTCCTATGAATTAGTGCATGGAAGATTACCAATTCATGTTAAAATCTATATGCAATCACTACATATGACTTAGACTTGGAACTAACTCTAGCATAATGAGAATGATTAATAAATCTAAATGTACTAGATGAAATTCATATGGTTGTCCTTATGCATAAAGAAGTCCATAAATTTTATAATAAGAAATGGTATAATATGAAGATTAGACACTTAGAACTATAACTAAGGGACATGATCTTATACTACAACTCAAGTCATGTATTCTAATGCATGAAATTCCAAATCCTTTAAGAGGGATTCTACATTATCCATGTAGTTTATAGATTAAACATGTTGTAGATTTACCATCCTTTGATCCCAAGAAAGCATAAACTAGTTAATATATAGTAAGTAAAACCATATAGAAAAACCATGAAAGCTACAACTATCTCAATCACTACAACTACTATCACCCACTCCATCTTCCATATATTCTCGTTAGATCTTATTTGTGAGGGAGAAACCTCAAATGAATTTAAGAGTGGTGTGCCATTTTTTAACTTTTTTGTTATTTTCTTATTTTTTAATTCCTAGTACATATTTAATTTATTGTTATTATTTTATTTTTAATAATTTTTTACTTTCTTGGGTTCTTTACTTATGATTTTGTGGATATTTTCTTATTTTTCTTAATAAACTATCAATCCTAATGTAGGAATCAACAACACATGTTTAAATTTTGGGCCATGGTATTAAACTATAGAAAGAATGATTTCACATGGTAGTAAGACTACATCATTAGTCCCTTCATTTTTATGATAAGAATTCATTATCAGTGAAAAAATATGGTCCCTGTTACATTAAAAATTAAATTAATTAATGATAACTATACTTTAAAGAAAGGAGGAAGCACCAAGAGGTTATAAATATGATAGGACATTAAAGGAATTCTTTAATTCTTTAGACTTCTATCATGGGTTTTGAAACACCATAAAAAATTCATGTTGTAACCTTCATCTCTCAACTTGAGGCAAGGATTCATTGTAAATGTGAGATATGTAGCCCATGAGCTACAATCTTTCATACTTCAACTTTTTAGGGGAAAAAATGCTTCAAAATTTGTTATTACCTCACTTCCCAAGTGGAAAAAGATATCCCATGTCTATATCTAGGCTTGGGAAGGTTGAAAACACCTTGGGAATGGATAAAATTAGCATTTCCATGGATTTTTGTAGGGGTATAGCCCCAACTACATTGGAGTCATTCATTCTAACCAGTGTTACAATAGACATGATTCTATAGTGTACATGGTGTTACAGTAAGCATGATGCTATAGTAGATAGGAAATGGGTAGCATAGTCACCACCAAGACCTAGTGGAAGTGCAACATTGGAATTGTTGGAATTTCCATTTTTCCAATAGTGGCTAGCATAGTCATTCTAAGTGTTCAACAAGTTTTCAATGAAAGAGCGTGGCAGCATAGTTATAGCTCTAGCATAGTTGTAGCTCCAACGTAGTTGTAGCTTTAGCATAGTCCACCAAAGCCAACATAGTAAGAATGGTGCTACTGCAATTACAAAAGTCTATTTACTATTTATAGTAAATAGATGGATTTTGGGGCTATAGTCCATGCCAAACTTACCATAAATGGTAACTACGTTGAGATTTGGTAGTCGTTGTAGCTACAAATTAATGCCAATCTATCAACAATCATGCTAATAGTGCATAGACCTAAAAATAGCCATAGCAACCCTATAAAAATCCAACCAAAACACCATATTCCAGTTCCTATATTTTTTTGGGCATTTACAACTTTCATAGAAATTTCAAACCTTCACACAAGAAATAAAATTTTTCCAATTTCACAACCAACAAAGCCCATTCCAACCTTATTTCAACTTTTTGGTAGTAGAAACTGGTACTACATTGGGAACAAAGACTTCCATGTAGTTGCCATTATGTCAAAAGTGAAAATCCATTTCCATAATTATGTTGTAGAACCTAGTAAAAACTAATAGAATGTTGTTGAAAATTGGAATAAGGAAGAAATTAGATTATGAAGTTTTTGTAGAACACACCTTGCCTTCTCCAACGAACTTTAAGCTCCTGCAAGCAACTTTTGGTGCTCTTAGCACAAAATTTGTACTTCATGAATCTTATTATTTATTTTTATTTAAATAAAGTTATTATTCATGTTGTGCAAGTTTTAGTTTACATTTTTATTTTTGCATCTATTTTCATTCTGGATTTGCAACTTTTACTTCATTTTCATTTCCATTTTCAAAGCCATTTACATTTTCATTTACATCTCCATTTATACTTTCATAAGTCCATTGGTGATCAACTAGGTTATTTAGGGGTGCCTTGAATCCTTTTTTTAGAGTCCCTTAGGATTCAAGATTAAAACTATTCTAGTGCTTGGTTTTTTGGGTTTTTATTCCAACAACCAAAATTTCCATCACCAACAATTTTTTGATGTTAGAAGAAGGGCCTTCATTCAAATTCTTGGTCATAAATCTATTTCAACCTTTTCCTATTACCAATTCTACTACATTTCCATCATCTTGTCATTTCATTAAAGCCAACACCTATTATCCAAACCTTCTTCCATAAGCCTTGGTGTAGTAGTGGTAATAGAGTTGGGTTTTGCTACAATTTCACAACACCCATCTATTGCAACACCATTCCTATTGTAACACCCAACCTACTCTAGTACTTGTCCTACTATAGCACCTATTTCCATTTAGTAGGTAAATCACATTTTCCATTCCCATCATTTTGTAGTAGTTTTCTACTACCTTTTTCATTTTTAGTTAGTTATGTTAGTAGGTTATTCTACCTACTACATTTTTACTAAAAATAGTAAAAAAGACTTAGTTTTCAACATGTCGTTCCAATAATCAATCAAATTGCCTTTTAACTTCACTAATAATGGGTCTGACTAGTAGGCCATGAGGATATATGGTCCCAAGGACCCTGCTATAGTTAAGTGTAGGTAATCTTTGAGGCTAAGGTAGCGAAGTCCTGAATTTTTAGTCATAAATGAATATGACTATAACTACATTTGTGCAAAAATCTAAGTTGGCATGTTGATTCCACATGCAAAATAAGAAGCAAAAATGAACTATGAGCTCATACACTAAGATGGAAAGGAGTAAATCCCTTCCCCATATAACCAAATACCCCTAACAGATGTCTATGTCAGAATCCTATCTTAACTAATTAAGATGGATGAAGAGGATGAGAAGCATAGCTTGAAGGAGTAGTAAGAAGACGAGTATGAGTTAAGGGTAGAATCCAAACTTCAAAACATCCTAGGTGGGTTGTTCCAACAAGAAACCCCTACAGCCATAGTACCTTCCTCTAGCCCCTTTATTTCCTTCATGGTCTAGATGCCACCATCCTCTACCCCTTCTCACCCAACCATGTTTGGGCCCATACCAATTATAGCAATGCACCAGACAGAACTGGTGCCCCATTTCACTTTGCCATGTCGTTCATCACCTAGCCTTGGTCTATAAAATCCTTTTTGGTGGTGGTCACCACCACCAATCCTATAACCACTTAGGTAGATCCCACCATGAAACCCTAAGTAACCTAGGGATCACACACTCCCTTCATTCCAATTGTGCGCTAGATACTTGCATAAATGTCATTATTCTTATTTTGTCTACTGACTATTGTAGTAACACAACCTCTTCTCTTCTTGCTAAAAACTATATAAGGCCACAAGCCTTCCAAAAAATGCCATAACCCTTTGTTCAAATGCCATAACCAACAAGGACATCACAAGGCTTGGCTTAAGCCTTCCAAATGATCTAGGATCTAATGAAGGAATTGAAGAGTCTCAAGGCCTCTACATATAAAAGCATCAAGATCATGAACTTTTACATGGACAATCCCATCAATCCTATGGTCCCATCCTTAACACTCCCTCTTAGTGTCCCTATCCCTCAATTTACAAAGTACAATGATAAAGGTGATTCCAATGTTCACCTAATAACCTTGACAACATACCATTATAAGAATATTCCCTATGTCCTTGACAAGGAAGACACTTGATTGGAAGTGTGCCTTTCCAAGAGGATCCCTATCCTCTTTGGAAGAACTAATTTCATAATTCGTTAATTGTTTCAAGTATAACTTGAACCTGATACCATGCTTGACCAATTGATAAAGGTCAAGTAAGGTCTCCTTGAATTGGTGCAGAAGTTCATCCAATAGTGGAACCCTTTGCTCAATGAAATACTAAAACCAATAGCTAAAATGCAGCTCTTAACTATTTTCAAGAGGATGGTTATTGACTTCATTAAGTCAAAATTGTGTTATCTTGATCCATGGTCTCTTAGTCAAGCCTTTTCCTAGACTAAGAACATAGAGGATGCCAAGGATGCTAGCCATGATCCTACCTATATGGCATATAAGAATCAACATGCATGGAAGGAAAAAGAAAGGGGTAGGTAAAACAATGTGGTAATAGTAATCATAACTAAGGAGAACAAGTTAACTAACCATGGGTCAAAGACTAACCAAACCAAGTCCCCTACTACCAACGACAACAACCAACCCTCAACCTCTAGGACCACTGCATCGACCATGTCTAGGCCTAACTTTATGCAGAAAGACTAGTCTAAGTATACTAGGTTACCCCTTAATCTATTAGAGCTTTTAGACTAATTTTTGAAGAGTGATAGGATCTAATATAAAAAAATGACCAAGAATGCTCATAAGAGGCATGAGAGGTTATGAAAAATAGCTAGGGACCTCACTAGCACAATCAAAGATGACCTTCTAATGTCCAAGTACTTTAAGCTTGACCATTTTTACCACTATCACTAATTTTTGGGTCACAACACCAACTTTTATCTCATGTTGAAGAATGACTTACAAAAAATGATAGATAAGGGTCAACTAGTACTAGATACTTCAAGCCTGATTAGACCTTAGAATCAATTGATGCACATATACAAGGATCCTCTAAATGCGAACAATAGCCTGTATACCATAGCAGCATTTAACATCCATAATAATTGCATTATAATCAAGTCTAGTCAGCGTAGCTTCAAATCATAGATTCTAACATGAAGTCATAGCATGAACAAAACCAGGACACTAGAACATTATAACTAGAATTAAAACTAAAAATTAAAACTAAAATTAGAATATAACCATAAGCATAACCGTAGCCACATAATGTGGCAAAAATGTTCAAACAAAAAACATTCAAACAATAAACTATTTTGGCTAGTGCTAGCCATACATCATCATGAAAATGAAATCAAAATAGTTGAAATTGAAAGGCAACTGATGGAACTAAGGAGAATCTAGTGGAGGAGGTGGAGGATCATCTCCTCCCTCATCATTGGGGCTGTCGATATCCTTTGGTGCCTTTAACATGACAACACAAAACCAATTAGTAACCAATGCACAAAAAAATAAAATAAATAACTTAAAAAATAAAATGTAATAAAACCAAAGCTAGAAAAAGCAAACTTGAGATGGTTCTAGGGCTGCATGTTCCATAGGGAAGTTCTAAAGACCAACATCTAGACCATGGAGAAGTTGATCTTTAGACATGTTTGCCTAGTCTACATCCCCAAGATTAATACATGTGATGATATTAGTATTATCAACATCACTTCATGTAGGTGGTTCATGTGAAAACATGGTGATAGTTACCTCCCCCAAGGTAGTAATCATCTAACAAGTAAGGGAGTTGGCTACAACCACACTCTTCGCAAACATCATATCAGTTTCCTCCACATTTATGCCCATCATGAATAGCTCTAGTTGTTGCCACTCTATGGACTCCTCCTATAGCCATTTGAGGTAGGCATCCTACTTGGCCTTGTACATCCTCTTGTGGTCCTTTTGTGTGTGACCTCGCTTAAGGACCTAAGCACAATAATCCTTCCACTCACCAGCCTTACAGTTTATGAGGTCAATTTGAAGCTTTTGTTCCACCACCTCTCTAGCAAGGGCAACCTTGCCATGGATTGCATTCCAGTAGCAAAACCAATTTATTTCCTTGATGCATAAGGAGTCTCGATTGGACACTTGGACCTCCATGAAGTCTTTACAATTTTTAAGGTCTTTTACCTCCTCTGTCAGTTTTTTGTTCTTCCTCCTCAATCCTACAACTTGTTCCCATAGGAACTCATTAGAGTGTCTACATCCCCACAAAGACTTAGTACATGAAAGTGCACATCCAATGGCAACCTCATATAGCTTTCATGGGACATTCTCTACATTAAGAGGTAAAGAAGGTAATGCAGCAGCCTCCACTGGTCGGTTAGGATCCCATCTTAGTTTAGGCATTGCAACCAACACAAAATGAAATCCAAAAAATAACATCAGTTAATAACTTAAAAAAAATTTAATTAAAAACAAAAAGATGATAAAAAATTTATAACCATAGAAAATAATATAAAACCAGAACATGAAAAATAGTAAAGGAAAAATGAGTTAGAACTCTTACCAACTTCAAGGGATATCTACTGCAATTGGTTAACCATGTCTTCAACTACGCCCCACATGAATTCAAACTTATTTGAGGTATCCACCCATGGTTCCAAGTGGAAGGTGGAAGTGGAAGCTTTGGCTTGAGGTTCTTGGGCTATAATAAGCACTCATAAGGAAATCAATAATTATAGCCAAGGTTAAACATGAACCAGTAAAAAATAATAACACTGCATAAAATAAAAAATCATAAGTACCTAGTGGACCTTTTGATGAGATAGTAGGAAGCTCACCTAGTTGTTCATCCTCAAGAAAGACATCAAAGTAATCTATGAGAGGAGGGGGTAAACCCTTATTCTCCTATTGCTGCAATGCCTCATCCTCATAATGTTTTAATATTTCATCTTCTCGATGTTGTTGTTCCTTCTCTTCTTGACACCTTCACTCCTCTTCAGCTAGCACTACTACTACCATGGCTTCCTACTCCAGTTGCTTATGTACAAGAACACCAATTGTAAAACATAAAACAATTTAGAAAACTTTATCTAAGACAAAACATTAGACCAACTTAAAACCATAACTTGAAAATAGATTCATAAAATAACAAACCAAAATATAACATACCTATAACATCATGCTACACTTCTCTAAGCTTGACGGTCACTTTATTTTTCCTTAAGGACTCCTTAATCATTGGCACTATCTCATCCACCAAGGGCCTCTTGAGCTTTGCCTTGGTTGTCTCATCAACCTCAAACTGCAATGCTTGAGTCCTCTTGACATTACCTAGTATTGTGAGAGGTTCCACCCCCATGTTGTTAGGGGATGCACAAGGTCTATCATCAATCCCCTTGGTGGTAATGGATAGTGATTCACCCATGTTGTCTAGTGGATCCTGGGCATGTGTGGTGGAAGAAATATGCCTTATCCAAGGCTTGGTGAGTTGAGATGAGTCTTAAGTCATCCATCATCTATCCTTCCTCACCACAAGGAACTTAGCAAATCTCTGTAGATAAGTTTCAAAAGTGTGAAATGCACATGGCACTTCATATTGAGATTCTCTATGAGTTTCATGACCTCTGAATGTAGCCCTAAAACCAAGTGAGAAACCTAGTTGAATCGAGCATCCTTAGTGAGTATTTGCTTCATGTTCTAACCTTGCTCCTTATCTAGAACATTTACTTATTATAGAAAATTAGGATATGCACAAGATTAGAATAAGGGATACATCTCTCTAGCATCTAGATCCTAGAACTAGCGTAGAGAGAAACCCTTACTACCATGATGAGTGTTTACCCACTTCACTTCCTCTTGGTGCTCAAACTCCCTCATTGCTTTGGTGGAAATTGGCATATCATCATTTGGGACATTAAAGAGATCACTAAAGGTGGATGCATTAATATCCAAGATGATAGTCACATCATGAACATAGGTGACAAACCTCATGACTACATCCTTTCTTTATAATTCTTGTTTCTATTTTTTTTACCTCATTGGGGTTGATGTGCTTCTTATGAGAAGGCATCATTCTTCAGCTTGCTAGGATCCTATAGGATTGAGTGGTTGGTGCAACATCAAGGATGCTCAACATCTCTATAGTAGGAATGGTTGGGATTGGGGCCATGAAGAGGTCAAGCAAGCTCTCATGAATGATCCTTGCATGGATGGCATTGGATGCCTAGTTGGACAACTAGCACTATGTAGTTTCCACCTCACTATACTTAAGGATCAAATTCTTCTTTGTACAGCCTAAAGTAATAATAGTAACTTCAATTGATGGAGTGACCTTTGCAACATAAAGAAAGATAGCTTGTTAGCCTTAGCATAGGTGCACCATGTAAAACAAAATACAAGAAGCATAGCCAAATTAAAATGAAACCAATGCAACTACTGAAACAACCAAAATAAAAATAACATAATAACCACATAACTAAAAAAAATTTAGCATAAAAATAACCCAAAATTAATAAACAACAACACTCACTTCACCTATATGACATAAGCATCGTAGGAGCTCTAGGAGATGGATTTACTTCTATGTCATCAAGAGATGAGTTTGTCCACCAACTATCTATCATCCCATTTACTAGAAATCTCTTATAATACTTAGAGTAGCATTTGATGGTTTCTCCAAAGTCACCCTCCAAGTGCTCCACTATTGCAAGCCTCACATTTAGGCTTTTGGTAAACACCTCTAAAGCTGTGTGGGCTAGGAAAAGGAGGTTGTTAGCTTTGATTAAGCCTCCCTCATCCATCTTGAGCTTGTAGGCAAGTGAAGAAAAAATAAAATGTCATAACTTAAGCACATAATGAAAAAAAAAATAACCATAAGCCAAAGATAACAATTATACCGACCCCTCTATGCGATAGACGGTGTCTAGAGGGTTTTGGAACAATGTATGGACATGGTGGCTAATAATCAAAGTGTTGTTCATATTATATTGGCTAAACTTTACATCTCCAAAATTTAGACAATTTTTGAGTGTCCATAGTAGTTGTATCATCATTGTTCTCTCCCTTTTTATGAATGTTAGATTCATCAATCAAGAACTTGATGATCAAACTAGAGGAACCAAGCAGAAGAGTTTTCACTATCGCTGCTATCGTCTTGAAAGCCAAGTGTGACCAAACCATCACATTGTAATTTTGGCGTAGGTAGGCAAGGAAGTTATTGACCCTTGATCTAAACCATACTCCACAACATCTCTACTCCATATTAGAAATTGGAGTGTTAGGCCCAGGGAGATGGATGCAGCATAAAAGCCCCACCATCTCTATAACCACCAAGATGGACTTCAAGATGCCCCTATAACATTCAATCACAACTGTTATGATCATGTAGGCCAAAGACAAAACTAAAATACATCAAAAATATCAAAAAATATAATGTTAAAACTACACATTGTAGAAAAAAACACTTAGAAAAATTTCAAAACATGATCCAAGTCTACAACCAAAATTTTACATTACACAGCGAAATGGTCATGGAAAATCACTTACAAAAAATATCAAAAACATTTTTATTTGATCCAAAACATTTCCAACCCCTCTCCAACATCCCAAGATATCCCCTAAATCATGGGACATTGAAGGAAATTTTTTTTCAAAGTCTTAATGTTGCCCATCTTCACAAGGATAAATGCATAACAACCTTATAACAAGGATTTCATGCGACCATACGGAAATGTTTGTAGAAAATTAACCACTCAACAAAATTTGATGATTCCATGCGACCATACGGAAATGTTTGTAGAAAATTAACCACTCAACAAAATTTGATGATTCCAAAGCCATTGGAATCATATACAACCTCATAATATGAAACCATAAAAATTATTAATCATATTTTTAGAAAAAATTAGCAAAGTGACCTAACCATGGCCATCATGTCAAAACCCATTTTCACATGAACTAAAAAAAATGATCATAAAAGCTAAACCATTCATTCAAATTTGATGATTAAAAATTCATTGGAATCCTCAAAAGATAAAATAAAAATAAATAACTTCCAAACTGAAAATTTCATAACCGTTCACCCTAAAAACTACCAAACTTATATAAAAAATGGCCTAAAAATGGAAAACCCACTATACTCAACCATATAGAAATAACCATAGAAAATTAATCGTAAGGAAAAATCAAGTGGTTAAAAATTATAATAGACCAAAAAATAGTAGGAAATAACCCCATGACCTTGAAAAAAATTAAAAAACCTAGTTGTTTTATCAGAAAAAGTTTCCATAGGTGACATTGCTTTTTTGGGTAGAAAAAATAAAGACCCATGAAAATCATAAAATGAACATTTAAATGTCAAAGTAAAATAAACCCAAAGTTCAAGTAACACCAAAAATGAATAAACATACCAAAAATGAATAAAAATGTCCTAAATCTATGATGGGATTTTTACTAAACCTCATAAAAATGAACATGTAATCCTAGATCTGAGAAACAAAATAAACCCCAAAAATGGAATACATGGAATGAATAGAAAAAATTGGTAAAGAGGTGTACCTAGGAAAAATGATGGTGGAGCCTTTTCCAATCCATGAATGGGGGAGACATGATAAGCCTTGGGTAGCTACATCTACCTCCTCTAATGTAGGATTCTTGGTAAGAGCCTCCTTCATTGTGTGGGAGAGTAGTGCACAAGAAATGTAGAAGATCCTTGGTCTTTGGTAGTTTTGGAGTGACTACTCTAGCACTAGTGATTGTAATTGTTTTCACTACACTAAGGCTAGGATATAGCACCAAGAATAGAGCTCCAACTTGGGTGTAGTAGTAGAAAGGATGGGAGTATGGACACTTGGAAGCAAATTAGTTTACCTTTGAGCCTAAGTGGGTCACATGGTGATGTTGAATGATGTATTAATCTTGATTGCTTAGATCTTGAGCTTGAGAGTCTTGTTGATCATATAGTCTCAATTGAAAAACCTCTAGAGTGGTCTGAGAACCTAGTTAAAACCTTGGACCTTAAGGCTAGCAACATAACTAAAGACTCTCTAGTTGAGGATCCTATCACAACACATAGTGGTAAGGAGAAAACATTGAAACTAAGTTTTTCACTAGAACCTCAACAAGCTCAACACACCACCAAAGTTTTGCAATGCAACATTAAGGAATTTGCCTCATCATATGAAGATATGCTAGGCCTAGACCCATGCTTAGTCCAATAAAACATCATACTTAATCCTAACATTAGACTAGTTATGTAAAAGGTTCATAAGATTAGATTTGATTTAGCCTTGGTAGTTCATGATGAAATCATAAATCTATACCAAGCTGGTTTCATTAGAGTTGTTGACTATGTAGAATGGGTATCCATCATAGTGATAGTCTTGAAGAAAAATTGGAGTATTCATATTTTTATAGATTTCTAAGACTTAAATAAGGCAGCCATCAAGGATGATGGTCCTTTCACTAGTATTGATCAACTTATCAATATTATGGCTAGACATGTCTTATTATCCTTTATGGATGGGTTCTTGGGATACAACTAAATTAAGATCAACTTAGTATGACCTTTATGACCCCTTGGGGTACCTTTTGTTATACTATGATGTCCTTTGACCTAAAGAACATGGGAGCAACATACTAGAGAGCCATGACATACATCTTTAGTGATTACATGCTAGGTTTGCTTAATGATTATGTAGATGATATGCTATTAAGTCCAAAGTGGCTAACGACCATGCACGTGACCTTGAATTTGTACTTAAACAATGCCTCAAATATGAGCTTAGGCTTAATCCCAAGAAGTGGGATTTTGGTGTCAGGACTAGAAAGATGCTTGGCTTTGTAGTATTTAAAGTAGGGATATGTGTTGATCCTAATAAGGTTAAGATCACATCCAACTTGGCAGCACCTACAAACCTTAAGGAGCTTTAGGGATTGCAAGGTAGATTAAAATTTATTCGTAGGATTATCCCTAGGCTTATAGATAAGTTATAAACCATGCAATACTTGCTCAAGAAAGGAGTTAACTATGAGTGGATGGTTCAATTCCAAGAAGCCTTTGAAAGCCTTAAAGCAAGAGTTGGCATAGCTACTGATAGTTTATCATCCACAAGAGGGTAAATCGTTTGCTATCTCTAACATGTCCATCACCTCTCTACTTTGCCAAAAATATGATGATGGGATGGAGATGCCAGTATACTACCTTGGTCATGCATTAGTTGCCCATGAGACTCGATACATTGAAGTTGAGAAGTATTCTCTAGCAGTAGTCTTCTCATTGAAAAAGTGGAGACACTACCTCTTCAGAAGCCAGGTCAACGTCATTTGCAAATATAACATGCTTAGAGCCATAATGAACAATATGTATGAGAGTAGTCATATAGCCTAATGGAAATCCATAATAATGAAGTTTGACCTTCATTACATTTCCTAGTCCTTAATGAAAGGTCAAGCTAAAGCCATACAACTTATAGTTTCACCTATTTATGACCATGCAACCATAGATCCTAAATTTCTAGATGAACAAGTTAACACAATTAGCCAAGTGCTTTAGGTTTATGAGGTGATCATGCACTTTGATGGAGCTTCAACTACCCATGGGGCTAGTGCCACTACCTTCATAACATTCTTAATTGGTGAAATCTAACCCTGCACCTATTGTTTTAAATTTCCATGCACCAACAACATAGCAAAGTATGAGGGATTGATTAGGGGAATGATGGTAGCTCGTGACCTAGGAATCAAATGCTTAATGATTAAAGGTGATTCATAGCTTATGGTTAACCAAGTAACTGAGGTTTACACCTATAAAGTTAAACATCTGCAACCTTATCGTGACCTAGGAAAGAAATAGTTGTAACAATTTACAGATGTTGACATCCAACATGTACCCTGAACTGAGAATACTATAGTCAATGCAATTGTATTGCTAGCCCTTAGTATGAGGTCAAATGTGTTTAGCAAGTAATCCACTTTAACTATGGACTATGCTATCCCCATCACATAGAGCATTAAGGATATCTTTATGGTTGTGGTTCTTACTATTCCTACAAGGGAGTGGTATGATGATATCAAGTTTTATCTTATGCATGGTGAACCCTCAAAAGACATGACAACTACTCAAAAGGACATTGTTTGTAAATGATCAAAATAGTATGTCATTGTCAATGATAATAGATTATGTCAACCATTCTATGATGACATATTTTTAGTATGCTTAGGCAAAGCTGAAGCCCAAATAGTCCTAGAGAAAGGTCACAAAGGTGTTTGTGGGGGACATATAGGACCAAGAGCCATGGCCTTTAAGATTATATGGCTAGGCTATTACTAGTCCTATATGGAAAATTATTATCTATGTAAGGTTAAAACTTATGACATGTGTCAATGGCATAGCAACCTTATACACATAGCCTTGACTGAGTTACACACTACTCATATCACTTGGCTATTTCAATGATGGGGATGGGATATCATCATACCTATAACACCTAAGTCTTCCATAGGGCATAGCTTCATCATCACCATAACTGAATGCTTTACTAAGTGGGTTGAGGGTGTTCCCCTAAGTAAGACTACATCTAAAAAAGTATGTAGATTCATTTTAGACAACATAGTAGCCCATTTTAGCATACCTATGATCATAGTCATAGACAAAAGACCATAGTTTAGTAGCCAAGAAATGAAAGACTTTTGTCATGACCTAGGCATTAAGCATTTTTTCTCATTTCCATACTATTCTCAAGCCAATGGACAAGCTAAAGTAAGCAATAAGGATATCATAAACTTTCTTAAGAAAATGTTGAGCAATAGCAAATGCAAGTGGCATGAGTGACTTGTCCACACACTTTGGGCCTACTGAATGACATACTAAACTACAACAAGTGTAACCCCATATAGCCTTATTGATGAGTCTGATGTCATTTTGGCTCTTGAATTGTAGGTACCATCACTCTAAGTAGCTTTATTAGACTTCATCAATGATAAACAAAACAAAGAGGTACATATCATGGACCTAGATTTGGTGGAGAAGTAGTAGGTGCAAATACTTGCTTACATTGAGTGATACCAGGAGAGGCAGAAATAGCAACACTACCATAGCTTGGGCAAGCATAAGATTAAGGAAGGGGAGCTAGTCCTCAAAGCTGTTTGTGAGCATGTAAACAAATTCTTAGCCAACTGAGAAGGGCCTTTCCTAATCACCAAGACCTATGGAAACAAGGCTTATTGAATAGTAAATGGATTGGCCAATTCAGTCAATCATTCCTATCTAAATTCATACTACATGTAATTGACAATAATTAACAAGTGAGCCTACTTTCCATGATTTGCCAAGGTCCTAAACTAGCAACATGGCCTTACAAGGTCTTTAATTAAAAACAAGGCCTACCAAGGCCTTAAAGTGGCAACATGGCCTGCTAAGGTCTTAAACTAGAAACATGGCCTGTCATGGCCTTAAACTAGCAACACTGGTAACCTTGGTAGCCTATTTTTGTTCATTGTTCTATGGGCCATGTGCATTGTAATATGACAACATGTTTTCTTTACTTAGGTTTTCTAGTCCTCTTGGAGTTGTGCTTACAGGATAAAGTCTAGATTCATCATGGAGGTGCAACTCACTATGGTAGCAAGTCACCACGTGGTCTCGATAAGTAAGGTTTGGTGAGTTTTTCCTACCATGCCAAGAGTGCTTGTCTCATATTATTTTTGTTATCATTTATTAAGCCCAACCTTATAGCATGATTATAACCTTCTGTACCTTGGGTGATAATGTTGACTAATGTTTGACACTCATGTACTATGGCAACACAACATACCTTTGTCACGCTCTATCGTTAAGACCATTAAGTGTAGCACATATTATTCAAAGGGAAAATCACCAAGTCCACTTGAATGTAACACATCTCATTTAGTGGGAAACCATCTATGCCATTGAATGTAATACATCTAACTTGATGGGAAAAACCAAATCAAAACTAGCTTCAGCAAAGAAACCTAATGAAGGTTTCATCCCAAAAAAAATATAAAAATGGAAGAAGAAAATTGCCAAGAAGTTGAATGGACAATGAATTCTAAAGGATAGATCAATGGATCGAAACATGCAAAGGGAGGAGCTAAGTAGCCAAAGAAACCTAGGAATGAGGTATTGATTCCTCAAATGCATTTGCTATGTGAACCACACTTCAAAACATGAAGTTTTAAGTCCAAATGGAGTAACAAACATGTCTATGCCACACCATAGTCATGATGTCAACATTTGAAAATCATTTTTAACCCTTGTGATCATCTCCTCATAGCCAAATATCATCTCATCACCTATTACCCCATCATGATCTCATCCCATCATCATAAGCATTCCTGGGCATGGTTCAACACTACTTAATTAGGCACAGAGAAGGAACATTGGTGATGGACCTATAGTGATGCTTTGTATCCTTTGTTGATGTCTCTTGGATCAATCCTCCAAACATTGACAAAGAGGAACCAATGAAGCACCACTAGAAATTCATGGTGTAACCTTCATCTTCCAACTTGAGGCAAGGATTCATTGTAAATGTGAGATATGTAGCCCATGAGCTACAATCTTGCATACTTCAACTTTTTGGGACAAAAAAAAAATACTTTAAAAGTTGTTATTACCTCACTTCTCAAGTGGAAAAAGATATCCCATGTCTATATTTGGGCTTGAAAAGGTTGAAGACACCTTGGGAATGACCAAAATTGGCATTTCCATGAGTTTTTGTAGGGGTATAGCCCCAACTATGCTGGATTTATTAATTTTTATTAGTGCTATAGTAGACATGGTGCTATATTAGACATTGTGCTATAGTATATGGGAAATGGCTAGTGTAGTTACCACCAAGACCTAGTGAAAGTGCAACATTGGAACTAATGGAATTTCCATTTTTCCTATAGTGGCCAACATTGTCATTCCAAGTGTTCAACATTTTTTCAATAAAAGAGTGTGATAGCATAGTTGCAACTCTAGCATAGTTGTAACTCTAGTATAGCTATAGCTTTAGTGTAGTCCACCAAAGCTAGCATAGTAAGAATGGTGCTAGTGTAGTCACAAAAGTCCATTTACAATTTATAGTAAATGGATGAATTTTGTCATTGTAGTCTATGCCAAACTTACTATAAATGATAACTACACTAAGATTTGATAGTTGTTGCACCTACAAATTGATGGCAATCTATCAACAATCATGGTAATTGTGGGATTCCATTCTCGAATGTCATAAAAATATGATCACTTAATTTATTACATTCATCATTTTCTTAAATAGTATAATGGAAACATCATAACTACTTAATAAATGAATTAGCTGGTAAATAAATAATTAGTAATATGTAATAGAAAAGAAAAATAGAAAAATTTTATTAATAGGAGAGAGTACTGTAATGCCCTTAGGGTTATCTTCCCATGCCACTTAAGCCTTAGAGGCAATTCAGCACTACCACCATGATTAGGCTATCTAGCCAAAGGGGTGATCAACCCCCTTCTTATCCCACTTCACTCAACTCCGATCACTTGCCTTTTTAGGCTCCACAACTTCATGTTGACATGATGTCTAAGCTTGGCCTTAAATGACATAGGTTAAATCCTTTCTTGAGAGATACATAAATAATCGTAACTTCTCATAATGATGTGCCCCTTCATTTGAAGGTTAATTACATTATTACAATTTGTTTCCACCCTTAACAGGGGACTAGATGTTACAATCTACCCCCCTTAAGCATTTAGCTTATCCTTGAGCACTTCCTCTATATCCAGCTACTTAGCTGCTACTTCACTATTATGCTCCTCAGGTTCAATTTCTTTATTTTCCTCATTATCATCTATAAAAATAGAAGATTAGAAATTAGAAAACATAATTTATTACATCAATAATAAATACAATTTATCATTAAATATCATGATGATCAAAAAGTTGGGGATAAGTACTAATAATAAACTCCCTATTTTCCCAAGTTTGCAGATCATAATTTGATCATTGAACAAGTACTTCATTGATAGTTTTATTTCATAATTTCTTGGTTCATTAGTTCTTAATTACAATGGGTTTAACTTCAAAGCTAGCAATGGATCATAATGGAAAAGTATTCTAGTCCAGCACCAATGTTACATCATTTTCATGAAATTTATTTATCAAGCTTACATGGAAAATTGGATGATTTTTTAAGGTTGCTGGAAGATTTAATCAATATGCTACTTTGTCAATTCTTTTAGAAATTTCAAAGGGTCCACAATATCTAGGTGCCAATTTAGTATATTTTCCAAGTTTAAGAGAACTTCTAGTAGGTTTTACTCTCAATAGTACTTAATCTCCTATTTGGAATACTTTTTTAAGTTATTGTTGATTTTCATATCCCTTATATTTATCTTGGCTAGCTTGTAAATTTTGTTTAACTCTTGTGACAATGTTTTCCATTATTTTCATTTCTTCTTCTTTCCATTCCCTTCTTAAGGTTGGATCTACCTAAGTTAGTGGTGTATAATAGTTATGTCCATATACTACTTTGAATGGTATTTGATGTATGGAACCTTGATAATTATTATTATAGGAAAATTTTGCCAGGTGCAAGTAATTCTTCCACATTTTCGATCTACTCCCAACATAGCTTCGTAGGATATCTTTTAATGTTTTATTCACACATTTGGTTTGCCCATCAATCTTAAGATGGCAAGTTATGCTAAATTTCAACTAGGTTCCAAGATCTTTGAAGAAAGTTTTCTAGAATTCAAATATGAACTTGGGATATCCGTTTAAGGTGATAGATTTTGGAAAACCATGTAATCAAAATACTTCACATACAAATTTTTGGGCTACTTCTTCTACTTTTTTTTGTAGATTTCAAAGCTATAAAATGTGCCATCTTTGATAGATGATCAACCACTACCAAAATTGAGTCATTTCCATTTTTGGTTATTGGCAATCCCATAATGAATCCATGCTGACATCTTTCCATTTCTAGGTTGGGACTTTCATAGGTTGTAATAATCCACTAGGTTTCCTCTATTCATTTTTTATTCTTTGGCATGTTAAACAATTTTTAATATATGAGGACACATCATTCTTCATTCTAGGCTAGAAATAAGATTTTCATATTATCATATAAGTCTTAATATAACTTGGGTGTCCTGTGTATGGTACTTCATGTGCTTCAACAATAACCTTAGTCTCCAATTTCTTTTTGGTGTGCACACTCTTTATCCTTTCATCAATAAACTGTTAGAGATAAGTTAATATCAAGGCTTAGAGGAAATATTGGTTAAAATCTTCTTAAAATAAGATCTTCTTTTATTTGTTCCTTAATTTCTTCTTCCATAGGGGTCGTTACCACACCTATCATCAAGTGCCACATTCAACTATAGGCATTGGCTACTACATTTTGCTTACCAAGGATATATTTGATTTCAAAATCATATTCAGCCAATAATTCTACCCATCACCTTTGATGAGTATTCAAAATAGGCTATCTCTACAAATATTCTAAACTTTTATGATCTATTTTTAGTACAAACCTTTTTTCACAAAGATAATGTCTCCAAACTTTCAACGTATGAACAAGCGATAGTAATTCTAAATCATGGGTTGAGTAATTTACCGTAGCTCCTCATAATTTACAAGATTCATAATATACCACTTTATCTTTTTGTCAAAGAACTGCATTGATTCCTATTCCACAGGCATCTATGGATACTTCAAATGGTAATTCTTCATCTAGAATTCTCAAAATAGGTGTTGTTGTGAGTAGCATCTCTAATTTAAGAAAAGCTTTCCTGCATTTTTCATCAAACTTAAACACACATTTTTCCAAAAAAAGGTTAGTCAATGGGGCTACCAAGGTGGAATAATCTTTAACGAAACATCAATAAAAATTGGCTAAACCCAAGAAACTGTGAACCACTGTAGCATCTTTTAATTTAGGCCAATCTCGGATCACACTAACTTTTGCTGGATCTACTAATAATTCTTTCTTAGAAACTATATGGCCAAGGTATGAAACTTCTTTCTCAAAGAGCTGACATTTACTCAATTTAGCTTTTAACTAATGCTCTTTAATAATTTCCATTGTAATTTTAAAATGTTTGACATGTTCTTCTCTCAACCTAGAATAAACAAGTATATCATCCATAAATAATATAATAAACTGATCAAGATATTTAAAAAAATATTATTAATTAATGCCATGAATGTTGCAGGTGCATTAGTTAATCCAAATGACATCACAACCAATTTGTATAATCCATACCTGGTTCTGAAAGCAGATTTTACAATATCTTTCTCCTTAATCCTTATTTGGTGATAACCTAATTTTAAATCAATCTTTGAAAGATAACATGCACCCATAAGTTGAACAAATTATTGATCCTAGGTAAAGGATAAGTATTTTTAATCATCACTTTATTCAATGTCCTATAATTGATGCATAATATTAACGTACCATCTTTCTTTTTAATGAATAAGACTTGTGCACCCCAAGGTGATATGCTAGGTTGAATTTTCCCTTCTTCCAATAATTAATCTAATTTTCCTTTTAATTCTCTTAATTTAGAAGTGGAAAATCTATAAGTGGCTTTTGAAATAGGTTGTCTATTAGGAAAAATATCAATAGCATGCTCAATAGTTCTTTTTGGAGGTAGTTCTCTAGTTTCACCAAATACCAAATCTTTATATTCCTCAAGTTCTTTTGAAATCTCAATACTTGAAGATCTTTGAAATTGCGTTACTTTGACAACCAACATCATAGCACCATTTTTAAATAATATTTTGGCTTTCTTAATGGTTATGATATGAATTTTTCTTGTTGTTCCTACCCCCCTTAGAACCTTGACCCTGTTACTGGTTGGAACTTTTAAAATATGAGTTTCAAAGTGGGTAGTAATATCAAATTTTTGTAGGAAAGATAGTCCTANAGTTGGAACTTTTAAAATATGAGTTTCAAAGTGGGCAGTAATATCAAATTTTTGTAGGAAAGATAGTCCTAAAATTGCATCAACATAACCTAATTTAAATTCAAAGAATTCATCAATGAAAGACATGTTTTACAAAGTAAAGTTAGTTTCTCTATACCTTGTATGCTTGCTCATGGTCATTCCATCTACCTATTCTATCTTAATAATTTTCTTGGAAGGTAAACTTAATTTCAATAAATTAATTAATTTTGAAGAAATAAAGTTATCATTGACACCATTATCAATTAAAATTTTAATTTTTTACCTTTAATTGAACCTTCAAAAATTAGTAAAGTAAATTTAAATTTACGCAAACCTAATTTAGTTGATGTAGATATCATTTTTGACTATGGTGGTGGTTGGAATTTTTCCTTTATTCATGTTTGGGTTTGGTTTGATTCGTTCTTTGTACCTTTTTTTGCAATTTTGGATAGTCTCATTTGAAATGATATTTTCCACAAACAAAACATCTTAATCCTGATACAACTCTTTTGATTGGTGTTTCCTCTACCATTGCTTTTGGAAGGGTAGCTTGTTGAGAGTTGCTTGTTGAAGAGTAGCTTGTATCTGATTAGATTCTTCATAATCTTTAGTAATTCTGTATGCTTGATCAACGGTTTGAGGATTATGGGCTCATGTTTGGGGACGCAGTTGAGCATGTAGTCCACCAATGAACTTTGAAGATAATTCTCCCTCATCTCATTTGTTTACATATTGAGAAAGATCACAAGATCCCTTGTAATAATCCTCTATAGATCACCATCCTAATCTAAAGGAATCAAGTCTCATTTTACGCTCTTTGAGGAAAGAAGAAAGTACAAATTTTTACTCAAAATATCGACAAAAATTAACCTAATTTGTAATCAAACTTGAGATCTCAATCCATTCCACCATGTTGCTACAAGTGCTCTTAAATACAAGGAGACAACTTCTAAATGTTCTTGGCTTAACAAATTCAACATATCGAAGTAGTTTTTCATTGTATCAAGCCAATCCTTCATCTTGGCATTAGATCTAGGGGCTCCATCATAATGATCTAATTTTACTTTCTTGGCATGAACTTGTGTCAACTATTCTCTAGGGGGAATAAGCCAGTTCCCATATCTCTCACCTTTGGTTTCTACTCTATGGCCTAAGGGAGGGATTTTGGTATCTTGTTGACTAATAGTTGGGGATTGATTTCAATGTGGATCCTTAGGGGAAAGTTGATCTTGATCTTGATGCTGACCCCTAGGTGGAATGTGGGTAGGATTTGAAGGCTGAGTGAGATGGTTGATTAATTTCTTGATGGATTCTACAAAGGAATCCATATTTCTTTGCATTTTTGACCATTTATCCTCTGAACTCTAGGATAATTTCCTAATTTCCTAAAACATATTTTACATCTTTGTCTTGAATCCTTGATTTGACTGACGAAGCTCTTCTTGAACACCCTTGATCTCATTAATTTGATCTTCAAGGGCATTCATCTAATCATTGACTCAAGCCTCCATTGCTTTTCAATTTATTCTTTCGGTTCTAGATATTAATAAGTTGATCATAGCAAGACCTGGTTGTACCTGGTAGCATGGCTGATCATAGTCAGCAGGAGGACCAATCATAGCCTTGTCGAGGGTTTGGTGTTTTTTTTATTTTTTATATTTATTTTAAATATAAAATTTTAAAAATTTGGGGTCCCTTTTTTCTAAAATAAAAATTTAAAATTTAAAAAAGCATTTTTTTCAAAATTAAATTTAAAAAATTTTAAAAATATTTTTTTAATTTTAAAACTACATGTAATCCAAGAATTACCATATCTCTCAAACTGTAAGTCAAATTTTGATGAAAATGTTATCGTTGGAATCATCTTAGAGAGCACTACACATTGAGCTAGAGATAATGCCATTTTAGTCAGCCTAGAAATCAAAAAAATCAAAAAAATTAAGCATTAGCTTTATCAAATCCTTGATTAACTTAAGTTAAAACTTCCTCTTTACTACTATTAAGATTCTTGTTGTTCTATTATAAATATGAGAAGAAGAAAGACTTTTCCCATCATAACTCAATATCCATAGAAGATTGAAGGATTCTATTAGCAAATAAGTTTAAAAATTTTCTACCATCAAAGGATTCTAACCATCCTCATCAGGACCCCAAAGCATCATGCTTCATCTCTACCTCAAGCTCTTTCAAGTAGCTCTCAATGACCACTATTATTTTGCATCAAAATAATGTACTTTCTACTTCTGATTGTGTTCGTAGGTTACTTAGGAAGGATGGGTTTTAGTACTTTACAATTTCAAGGTTATTTGATTTACTTGTCTTTCCAATTTTTAAACTTTCCCATTGCAAAGGCTTTCTCATGGAATGGTGTGTATAGTATAATAGTAAGAAAAGTTCCACTTCCTAGTTAGTTTTTGGAGCAATAAAAATCCTTCCTTTTGATATTCAAATAGCCTTAGGCTTTTAACAAGAATAGGATCCTTTAATTCCATCAATTTCCTCTCAAAAACTTAAATCATTTTGCAAAAAGGAATTAGTTGATTATGTTATTCATTCTGCTATTAGTAAGAGCCAATTTGTTTGTGGAGATTTCATCAATGAGATTCACTTTGAATTATGTCTACTCATCTATAACAAGGTTTTGTGTTATAAACAAAAATCCTATGTTAATTCTTATTCCATTTACATAATTCATGGTGCCATAATTGGCAAAGTTTATGATTGGTTGTTGTCTTGTTTCTCTACCTAGTATAATGCCATGACTGAAGTTATTGCTACCTAGAGAAATCCTCCTGAATTTTATATCATATATTGTGTACCTTTTTTCATGTGTTTGGTCCTAAGTTATGACCATTTAAATAGAAATTTTAGTTATTACAATCCTTGATTATGTCCTGAATGTCTCAAAGATGAGAAAGTTATAAGGGATAAGATAGAGGATGCTAAGAAAGGTTAGATGGCTTTACAGTAGGCTCAAAATCAAGAGGAAACCAACACAGTATTTTTATGTATATATTATTTCCTTATTATTGATTAGTCCTTATTTTATGTATTTGGTAGTGCAATTTGGGTTGTAGAATGAACCAATTTTGTCTAGAGTTTCATAGGCTAAAGATGTTCATGGTACTTCAACCTTTGGTATGGTTCAACCATGAGAACAAATCACACTTACCACTCCCAAGGTATATATTTAAATATATATATATATAAATATACATATAATAACTTAGTTTAATGTCTTATTTTCTTTTTAAATAAATTTCTTTTTATAGAGGTAGCATACTGGGCAAAGTTTTGGTGGTCCAATAGTTGTAAGACAATAAGCCCAACAACAGGCTCAACAACAACCCCAATAGCAAACTCAATAACAAAGTATAAGACAAGATAAAGGAAAGAAAGTAGAGGTAGGTTTTAATTATTTAAAAATTTGAATACTTCCCTTTTTATTTTCTTGTATATTGTATGATGTTGATCTTTTCATGTTATAGATGTCTATGGATAGTAGTACTTTATCTAAGAGATTGACAAAGATGATGCAGGTGCCACTTTTGAATAGACTCTCATTCCTCCATCTAGATAGCTAGGCATGCTTTCTATTTTTGTAATTCCTGTAAGAGCTTATTTTTCACAGGCAACACTAACACTAGTTCCCAAGTTTGTTCTAGTGGTTCCTTCTTTCTCTATCTCAGGTTCTCCTTATTCGATGGGATAGATAGTGGTAACTGTCGAAGAAGAACTTGTGCTTTTTCGATGTCTTGGTCAACAAATTTTTGATAACAAATCATATTCTATTCATGAGGATTTCTACCACTTATGGGAGTCTCAGTCATGCAACTTCAAGGTAGAGTATGATTTAGTACAGGCTAGAGTTCCATCATCTTTGCATCCAATTCCTAAGAATGCTCCAAAAGTTGTTAAAGATATGGAGAAACTCTTAGGAGAATTCGAGAATGCAACATGCTTGGCTTGCCATCTGGAGACTCATGAATGATTCCTCCAAATTGACAATGATCAATTTTAAGTAAATAATTTTTATTCTTTACTCTTTCCTTTTTCTCTTTTTTTTATAACTCATAATTTTAGCCTTGCTTATGTAGAGGAAAGAGAATGAATGGCAAAAGGACATAGATGATCGATTGATTCAAATAGAGATGCTAAAGATCCAACTTAACAAAAAGGAGGAATCAATGGTTGTAGCAAGGCGTGTGATTAAGTACATTAAAAAATTGTGTGACAAATTGGTTGGATGTAAGATAATTCTTAGCAAGAAGGATGCCACTGATAAAGAAAGGAAAGCACAATTGAAGATAGCCGTAGATCTCCTCGACTCATTCGATTGCAACAAATGATCACTATTGTTTTCTTTACATCTCTTCCATTCTTATATGTCACTTCTTTTCCCATTCTTCCTTTACATATACTTTGCTTCTACCTCTATTACATAATAATAAAAAATAAAATAGTAATTTTCGTCCATTTTGGCATTTTTCTTAGATGTACTTGTGTTTTACAATAATAATAAAAAAATAATATTTTCTTCCACCTTGGCTCCTAAAGCGTGCTTTGCTCTAATACCAAATGTGACATTCTATTTCAAGATATCATAAAAGTATGATTTCTTAATTTATCACATTCATCATTTTCTTAAATAATATAATGGAAACATCATAAATACTTAATAAATGAATTAAATGGTAAATAAATAATTGGTACTATGAAATAGAAAAGAAAAATACAAAAATTTTATTAATAGGAGAGAGTATTATAATGCCCTCAAAGTTATATTCCCATGACACTTAAGCGTTAGAGGCAATTTGGCACTACCACCCTACCTTCTCCAATAGACTTCAAACTCGTACAAGAAACTTCTTGCACTCTTAGCACAAGATTTGTACTTTGTAAACCTTATTCTTTATTTTTAATTAAATAAAGTTATTGTTCATGTTGTGCATGTTTTAGTTTACATTTTCATTTCTACATCAATTTTTATTTTCGATTTGCAAATTTTACTTCATTTTCATTTTCAACTTCATTTCCATTTCCATTTTCAAAGCCATTTATGTTTCCGTTTGCATCTTTGTTTACACTTTTGTAAGTCTTTGGGTGATTAGCCAGACCATCTAGGATGCCTTAAATCCTATTTTTAGAGGCACTTGGGATTTAGGGTTAAAACTATTGCAACGCTTGGATTTTTTGGTTTCCATTCTAGTAACCAAAATTTCCATCACCAACAGGTTTCACTGGTTCCAAATGAATACATAACCACTTATGCTTTATTTTATTTTAAGAAAACATTATTTGAAAGTAATTATTATCTTATTACATGATCCATGTTAGAAGGTAGTCCTATGGAAAGTTTAATAAGATAATAATTAAGTAATTCATGTGAATTTATTCTTGGGGTACCACTTGAAAGACATGTGACTCATATCTAAAGGTATGATATTTATAAGAATTTCATGGTTTGTTAGACTAGTCCCACCATGTGATTGAAAAGGCAAGTGATCCATGTCTAAAAATACTTTTGTGGTGGGATTAGCATTGGCTATGAGGTTGAAAGGGTAAGAGACGTGTTTGGAGGTACTTTTCTAATCATTGGCCAAGGTTCAAAAACTAAACATCATTAATTAATTATTCATTCTCAAAATATCTAATGCTTTTCATCTCCATTTTCTTTTTGAGAGATAATTTCTTCATGTGATGAGTAGTCATCTCATGATGATGAGTCCATGATGACATAATGCATTATCACTAGTAAAAATTATTAAGAGATTAATAGTAACCTTTGGTGATTATATAAGGTACATAAACATGTTCTTGAGGTAGAAGAACTATTAAAAGTAAGGAAAAATAGGCCCAAAATGACTAGGTAACAACATGAACATGGCTAAGATCTAGAAGAACAACAATCCTAAGCATGATGACTAGCACAAGAGAAACCAAAAGTATATTTTGAGAGGAGAATTTCCACTATGCAATTTGAACAATAAATCAAATTAAAAGAACCTTTACTTAATTTAAAGGTAAATCTTACAAATAAAACAATAATTCATGATACGACTATCTTATGAAGTGTGCTTTCAAAGTTAAACTTTACTTAATTTTCAAAATTGAGTCCTCAAGAGATGTGTGAGTAATTATAGGTCTTTCCACTTTGACCATTCTTTTCAACCAATGAGGAGTGATATGTTGGTGAGATCCACCTCTTTGTAGTAATCACCAAGTGTATGTCATTATAAAAATCAAGGATACCACCATTTTCTACCTGGTGAACATGATTACAAAGATGTTAGGAATCCAGAATGATGGGATGAAAGTTTTTGAAGTGTTCATTTACTCAAATGATAGCATCAAGATTGAATTAGTTCATAATACATACAATGTGGACCACAAGGAATACAATTCTCAACATGGATAAAAATAATTTATTTCAAAATTACAACCTACAATATCAATTCAATGATTAGGTTGAATAATATCATATCTTTCTTTATCAAGGCATATGTAGTCCTTAGTGGGTGCTTTCCAACAAATTTTCTTTATCTTTTCTTCATGGATTTTAAGATATGGCTCAATAGGATGAAACTATTATGAAAACCATTCCATTTGTATGCCCATAGAAAACTTTGAAGAGGAGAGGGATCATCCATTATACCAGTGATACCATCTACACAGCTTCTACAACATCATGAACCAAAATCATGAAAATAGTATTGACAAAGAAAATCCAAGAGGATCTTCTACCACCATTGAACGTTATAAAAACATCAATTACCACCTTTATAGTCATAACAACGTTCATAATGGTAATAAGCTAGCCAACCATAGGAACCATAGGTGTAGGATTCAACATAGCACATACTAGTGTAGTAGCTAATAATACTTAGCCACATGTAAGTAATTTTAATGCATATCATCTTACAATGAGTTATTTGTAGAAGATATGTCAATCCATAAGTTTCAATAATAGCATAAATAGTGGTGAAATAGAAATGATAATTTAAGATCAAAAAGTTCTTTATTGTAAATAGTTTTACTACCTAGGATCAATGCTCCAATCCCATGGTAAAATTGATAAAGATATAAGAAATAGATTATGGCAGGATAATTAAAATGGAAATAGGCCAGTGGTATTCTATGTAATAATAGAATATTAATGAAACTAAAGAAAACTTTTTTCCAATATAGCAATCAAACCTACTATCTTATATGATGCTAGATGTTAGGCTAAACAACAAATACATGAACAAAAAATTAGTATGACAGAATTGAGAATGCTAAATGGATGTTTAATGATACTTGATGAGTGGCGAGGTACCCCTACACTCAACCATACGAAACGAGCGTAGCACGCATGATCTGGTTGAAATCTGCAGACTAAATGCCTAAACGCCCCATGGAACACTTGGGGTTAATCATTCATTGTCTTCCCAGACTTACTTGTAGTTGTCACGGTGTATGGTTAAGTAAGTTCGAGGTATATGATTTTTATAGTCTTTTTTGGTTTTTCTCCTATGCTATCAAGGTGAAGGGTTGAGAGAGCTAACTAACTCTAACTAATGACTAAGTCTAGATTAACTAGCGTCAGCATCTGTTCCCACTTACCATACACACCCTAAATTATGCAATTGTGGCTACCAAACGCTAATCGTTACTGGGATCACCACACGTAACACACATGCTTAAAGTGGTCATACTGAGGCATCTAACTAGCCTAAACGTGATGAGTAGCCGATTCCTTGACTAGCCGTACACATTCGTAGATGCTCGTAATCAAGTCCTACTCATCCCACGTTCTAGGAGACAAGGGTAAGAGAGACAAATCGCGATGAGTAGCTAATTCCTTGCTTAGCCGTACACATTCATCAATGCTCGTAATCAAGTCATACTCATGCCACGCTAATGCAAGTAATAAATAAAATGTAATAAATAACAAGTAATAAATCCTATTCCATGCACTGCAAGGTTTATCCACAAAGCTCGTCTTTATTGCCATACACAACTTGCGTTCAGGTACAAAGCTGCTCAAATAAAGATCTGTTCACTTGGGGACTCCTACTACGGGCACATGGAAAATATTCTATCTTCGAAGTGATCAAACTGCTAGATTTTCCCTACTTTAAGCCTAGGATGGGAAATAAGGAGAGTGCCACCTCTTATTTATAGATTTGGCTGTGGACCGTGATATTGCGTACGCGATATCGCAGTGCATGCAATATCGCGGCTCATCATACCCTCATGACTGAATGAAAACTTGTCCTCGAGTTCCTTACAATAATATTGGGAAGGTATGAAATTATTGAGGGGAATTGGAACTAATGGGATGACATGTGAACGGATCATCATTACAAGACTTGACAAAATTGGTGTTCATGACAACAAGGGTGAACACCTTATTACAATGACATCAGGCCTTAGTTGGCAGCTGAGAAAGAGAGAGAGAAAGAAGTGTTGCTACTGCCAATACCAAGATTGCACCTTCATTATCCATCCCTAAGCGTGCCATCGATCTTGCTCCTTGCATAGCTACTTCAATGCTTCTCCATTCCAAGTGTTTACTCTAGATCCAATTCGTTGTTGCATGTCCACCATCTGCACACACAACACAATCATATATTAGCAAGGGTAAATGAATCATCATGTAATTAATACCTTGCTTCGGTGTAGGTCCATTGGCTAGGTTGTGTATGGTTGATATGGATATGGGAATATATTAATGATGACTATCGAAGTTGTAGGGGTTAGGAAGAAAATAAAAAATCAAAAATTTCGGGGCTAGGAGAAAAATAGAAAAAATCAGGCCCTGTATCCCCATGACTAATTGCAAACCTTCGGTAGTGTTAGAATGGAGAAAGAAAAGGAGTAAGAAAGATAGATAAAAAGGGACAACTATGGCATCGATGAAATGGATGTCAAGATGGAAATGAACAAAATAAAATGAATTGCAAAATGTTAAGGGAAAGAATTTAACCAATGCTCCAAATAGGAATGTCAGTGGGTCCTCCCCAAAGCAAGCTCATGCCCTTAATGCCCTGAAAAACCTACAGTCAAAGAGTCTGTAGGCTTTGGGAGTTTCATTGGAACAAGAGTTAAAGTTTTAACTATAAGAATTTATCAAAAAGAAAACAATGCATGGACCAAAATATATACACTAATGATACAACCGACAATGAGGTGAACAATGGAGAGAAGGATGAAGAGGAGAGAATGGAATGGAATCCCAAGAACAAGGTGATGTATAGCCCCTTGTGTGTTTTATGATTAATGTGACTTGGCAAGTCTCATTCCAACTCTGGCCTTGAACCAACCATATCCAGTGATTTTGCATCAATGCATTCGGCCAAACTATCCATGTGGATAACAAGAATGCATCCTCCAAGAGCCACCACCATTCTGACGAAACAAAGGAGAGAATGGGAAGTGAGAAGGGCCTTAGTTAGAGGGAACACTTTTGGTTCCATAACCAGTGCTTGTAGCCCAAGTATTTATTCCATCTAAGGGGTGTGCTTTGAATTCTCACTTTCTCTCTCTCTCTCTCTCTCTCTCTTTTTGTTTTTTGTTTTTATGCATGAGAACCACACCATGCAAAGACTTTTTATTTTTATTGTCTCAGCTTCCAATAGTTGGGTAACATTGGAACGGTAAGAAAATTCAAGAAGAAAACATTCGAGCACCCAAGAGAATGACCAACACAAAAGCATTAAGTTCCCTTGAAGTCACACCCTTTGCAATCCTTGAGTTCTTAGTTTGAGGAATGCCCAGTCACTGATTTGTTTAAGTTCTTATTAGAAGGGGACTGTACATTTCCAAGCTGAGAGAGATCATAGAAACTAGTGGATAGATGGATGAAGTGAACTCATTACCTGTCATATCAAAAGAAACATACCTTAGTATCAACATTGTGACTTAAAGGTAAAAACCAAACATTAGCAATCAATATGAAAACAGTTCATACTATCATTCCGAACACTTATTGGGTGACAAACTTACATGGTGGATCACACGCACACACACAAAATGAAAAAAGTATAATGATGTTGTAAAACAAAAATTAGAAAAGTTAAAGAAATTTGTAAAAAAAAAACAAGAAAAGTTAAAGAAATTCATAAAAAAAAAATGTGTAAGACAAAGACGTTGTAAAACAAAAACGTGTAAAACAAAAATTGAAAAAAGAACTGAGGGCCCCATATGGTTAGCATAGGTGGCCATCTCCCCCATGACTGAGTTGTAAGGGAGAGATTCGAAATAATGAGCGCTTGTTTGAATTTCTAAGAAGTGTCCAACTTCTTCCAATTGATGATCTTAGATTAAGGGGTAGAAGTTGGCGATGCTCATATTCCAATGTATATATGCTTTCGTTATGGGCGTGGGTTTCCTCAGTTCATTCCATGCATATTTGGTTACTCCTTCAAGTAGCTGTCAACCATGGGGTGTCTACTACTGGTTGTGTTCCTGCTACATACATGCATCTTTATTTCAAAGTTTTGTGGGCATACCTATTGCATGGAGGAATTTCCTCCATGTCATCACCTGATGAATCACTGTATGTGATGCATGGAACTTTCCTCTTCTCGATCTTTCCACATATGTTTATCTTAGAGATTTCTAAGGAAAGATCACAGATCCTAAGGCATGCATCTACTGTGCTTAGCCATGCCCTTCCCATTATAATTGGGAAGTCCCCTTCGTTGTTGTTAACTTCAATCACCAGGAAATCAGCTGGGTAAGACCAACCACACATAGTGGTAATGATGTTCTCCACCAATCCCAAGGGAATGGTGATGGACTAGTCTGCCAGCTCTAGTTCAATGTTTCTCTTCTTAAGTTGGGGTAGGTTTCAGGCGTGATACATCTCTCGTGAAATCAAGTTAACTCCGGAACCTGAGTTAAGAAGAGCCCTATGTGGTTTATTTTTGGTGATTTGTAAATAGATTAAGGGGCTCCCAGGGTTAGTTAGTTTCCTGGGAAGGTGGCCTATCTTAATCCAGTCAGTTACGGTATGTGTTAACATAACCGTATGTGTTAAGCTCTGATTTTGGATGGAAGGGTGCTCCGAAGTGTTAGATGGTGGAGGAGTGTACATGGCCCCAACCGCTTGTTGTTGTGAGAGTTTGTTTGGGCTTTTGGTTTTGAAGTAGGGTCTTCTCTTTTTACAGTTGTCAGAACCAATAGCAGGTTGGATATTTACAGCTCTCACAGTGTGACGTTGCTGCAGTTGAGGAGGAAGTTCCCCTTGCATTGTTGGAGCAAGAGGTGTTATGGGAACTACTTGTGGTGAAAAAGGTGCAGATGGATTAGGAGAATGGTGTGGGTATGGAGTGTCTCCCAGAGGAGAAGGAGTCCTTTTGAAGTACTCCCAAACTTGGTAGTGATGGTTGGGGATTGTGTGACTCATAGAGTTACTTGGAGAAATCGGCTGCTGTACATAATATCCATAAGGGTTAGGCTGTTGGTAAGGGTATTGATGTTTCAGTGATGGCATCCCCCATGACTATGGATATTTCCACTACTGATGCTGTCCGATGGGCTATGGTGGAGTTTCACTTGGATAATACGTTAGTGGTTGGTGGAACTGCCTTGGGTTACCTTGTGGATAAAGTAACCTTTGGGATGTTTGCTGTTGGTTGAGTCTTAGATTAAGCGCATACACCCCAGACTCCTGTAGATGTGAGATGATGGGGCAACATCCCTTAGGATGGTCATAGTGGTAGATCTCACATCCACCGTCATCGTCTGTGTCAGAGTCCTCAGCCACATCGGAGTTAGTGATTTTTCCCTTGCCCTTGTTTTGTGCAGGGCCTAAATCTCTCCACTTTTTCTTACCTTTGTCACTACTTTATTCAACCTTAGACTCTTCTAATATTTTTAAGATAGTTTTAATTTTAGAGTCTAAGGAACTCCATATGTCATCTACCTTAGCCGCTATTTCGGTTGTAAGTTTTTGAAGTAGCAAGGTCTTTCTGTTCACCAACTCTTCGAGTGGTGACTCATCCACTTCATCA
Source organism: Gnetum montanum (assembly GCA_015680685.1). Taxonomy (NCBI): domain Eukaryota; kingdom Viridiplantae; phylum Streptophyta; class Gnetopsida; order Gnetales; family Gnetaceae; genus Gnetum; species Gnetum montanum. Next base: position 1,032,421 of record MNCI01033354.1, read on the forward strand.
CAAAATTTCACTCCATTCTTTTGAAGGGAGGGATCACGGTTGTACTCTTCTGCACTTTCCCTTTTGCTTAGCTCATCCTTTTCTTTTGCTACTTGTTCCAAAAAGCTATGTACTTCATGGGCTCTAAGTTGTGAGAGTCTCCCTTGGGTGTAAGTTCCAAGGATTCTTCTAGTTTCATGCCTTAGCCCATCCACGATGTGGCGAAGTTGATCCCGCTGAGCGTACCCATGCCTTGGGCAACGATGTAACAATGTGTAGTAGTGGGCCATGGCAGCATCCAAGGGTTCATGTGTACCTTGCTTCCAGCCTTGGATTTGCTTATGCAAATTGGACACTCTGGAGTACGTTTGATACTTTTCGTTGAAGAGTTCTAGCATCGTACTCCACCTCTTGATGGTTTCTGGTTCTAAGGACCGGTACTAGCTCTCTTCTTCCTTGGTGAGTGTCGTTGGGAACAACTTAAGTTTTTTTCACTCATTATCTATATTCTGCAAGGCACAAGCATCGTGGAATGCCTGTAAATGATTTTGCGGATCAGCATTATATCCCCCTTCAAATCGTGGGATGTTGTTCATGTCTAATCATTTGATCCGACTATCCTTTAAATGCCTTGTGGGAATCCTAACTGCCTCCGTGATGTCAAGCATACATCGGGTTATGAGTAGGGGCTTATCATGATCATCTCTTTCATGATGCCTGTGATGTCTGCGTTGTTCCCTACTCTCCCTATGTCCTTGCGCTTGTCCTCTCTCTCGACTTTCCCATTGAGGTCTTTCGTCCTTCTTACTTTTATCCTCACCTTTATGTTCATGGTGGCTGCACCCAGATGTGGAAGGAGAGGGTGAGTGATGTAAAAAAGGGGAAGAAGAAGGGGAACCATCGCCATGACGATGTTTCTTACCTTCTCTTCAGTTGCTATGGCCTTGATCATGGTGACGATCTAAGTGCCCATCCTTAGCATAAGTGGTTGTTCCCTCTGTGAATAGTTGGTGCTCATGGGCATCAGAATTAGGGATATGTATTATTGATCATAGGTTCTGATACCCAACCTCCTCACCATCGTTAGGAGGGGGAACATCATTTGTTAAAGAACCCGTGATAAGGGGGTCCTCATCTCCTATTTCGCTAAGGACGTGCAGGACCTTGCCCTTTAATAGTGCATGTTAACTCTCCTGCCTTAAGTCTCTCATACATTGGGCATCTATGGGATAATAATCCCTCATGTCAAAATCTTCTGCAACATATTCAGCACATAATTTAGTCATGCCAATCTATGCTAAGGAATGAAAAAGCATCCAAGGGACTGATCAATCTGGGGGTAACACAATGTTACCTTGCAAATCTCTCCATCGCAGCTGCTCATCTTGATGGAGGATAAAAGTGAAGTCTGGAATATNAGCACATAATTTAGTCATGCCAATCTATGCTAAGGAATGAAAAAGCATNCTATCTTGTATTATTTAGGACTTGGCTGATTTGGGTTATGTTTTTTATGTTGC
>MNCI01033354.1:1044640-1082463 GCA_015680685.1 Gnetum montanum
GTTTCCTCAGTTCATTCCATGCATATTTGGTTACTCCTTCGAGTAGTTGTCAACCACGGGGTGTCTACTACTGGTTGTGTGGTTGCTACATATAGGCATCTTTGTTGCAAAGTTTCAAGGGCAAACCTGTTACATGGAGGCATTTCCTCCATGTCATCACCCAATGAATCACTGTATGTGATGCATGGAAATTTTCTCTTCTCGATCTTTCCATAAATATTTATCTTAGAAATTTCCAAGGAAAGATTGCGGATCCTAAGGCATGCATCTACTGTACTAAGCCATGTCATTCCCATTATAATTGCAAAGTCCCCTTCGTTGTTGTTGACTTTAATCAAAAGGAAATTAGCTGGGTAAGACCAACCACACATAGTGGTAATGATGTCCTCCACCAATCCCAAGGGAATGGTGATGGACTGGTCCGCCAGCTCTAGTTGAATGTTGCTCTTCTTAAGTTGGGACAGGTTCTAGGCATGATACATCTCTTGTGAAATTAAGTTGACTCTAGAACCTGAGTCAAGAAGAGCCCGATGTGGTTCATTTCTGGTGACCTGAAGGTAGATTAAGGGACTTCCAGGATTAGTTAGTTTCCTGGAAAGGTGGCCTACCTTGAACCAGTCGGTTACATTATGCATCAACATAACCATATGCGTTAAGCTCTATTGGACTGAAGGATACTCTAAAGTGTTAGATGGTAGAGGAGTGTACATGGGCTCAACCGCTTGTTGTTGCAAGAGTTTGTTTGGGCTTTTGGTTCTAAAGAAGAGTCTTCTCTTTTTACAGTTGTGAGAACTAGTAGCAGGTTGAATATTTACAACTCTCACAGTGTGACATTGCTATGGTTGAGTAGGAAGTTCCCCTTGCATTGTTGGAGTAGGAGGTGTTATGGGAACTACTTGTGGAAGAGGTGTAGAAGGATTTGGAGGATGGTGTGGGTATGGAGTATCTCCTGGAGGAGAAGGAGTCCTTCTAAAGTACTCCTGAACTTGGTAGTGATGGTGGGGAGTTGTGTGACTCATAGAGTCACTTGGAGAAATCAGCTGCTACACATAATATCCATAAGGGTTAGGCTACTAGTAAGGGTACTGATGTTTCAACGATAGCATCCCCCATGACTGTGGGTAATGCCACTGCTGATGCTACCCGATGGGTTGTGGTGGAGTTCCACTTGGATAATACATTAATGGTTGGTGGAACTGCCTTGGGTTACCTTGGGAATAAGGTAACCTACGGGGTGTTTGCCATTGATTAAGTCTTGGATTAAGTGCATACACCCCAGACTCTTGTAGATGTAAGATGATTGGGTAACATCCCTTAGGATGGTCATAGTGGTAGATCTCACATCCACCGTCATTGTCTGTGTCTAAATCCACAACCACATCGGAGTTAGTGATTTTTCCCTTACCCTTGTTATGTGCAGGGCCTAAATTTCTCGACTTTGTCTCACCTTTGTCACTACTTTGTTCTACCTTAGACTCTTCTACAATTTTTAAGAAAGTTTCAATTTTAGAGTCTAAGGAACTCCATACATCATCTACCTTAACCGCTATTTTTGTTGTTAACTTTTGAATCGGCAAGGTTTTTCTATTCACCAACTCTTCAATTGGTGACTCATCCTCCTCATCGCAAAATTTCACTCTCTTCTTTTGAAGGAGAGGGATCACAGTTGTATTCTTTTGCACTTTCCCTTTTTCGTAGCTCATCTTCTTCTTTTTCTACTTGCTCCAACAAGTGATGTACTTCATGGGCTCTAAGTTGTGAGCGTCTCCCTTGGGCATAAGTCCCAAGGGTTCTTCTAGTTTCATGCCTTAGCCCATCCACGATGTGGCGAAGTTGATCCCGCTGTGTGTATCCATGGCCTGGGCAACGATGTAACAATGTGTAGTAGTGGGCCATGGTAGCATCCAAGGGTTCATAAGTACCTTGCTTCCAGCCTTGGATCTGCTTACGCAAATTAGACACTCGGGAGTACATTTGATACTTATCGTTGAATAGTTCTAGCATCATACTCCACCTCCTGATGGTTTCCAATTCTAAGAACCAGTACCATCTCTCTGCTTCCTTGGTGAGTGTCCTTGGGAACAACTTAGGTTTTTGCCACTCATTTTCTATATTCTGCAAGGCACATGCATAGTGGAATGCCTGTAAATGATGTTGCGGATCAGCGTTGTATCCCCCTTCAAATCATGGGATATTGTTCATGTCTAAACGCTTGATCCGACTATCTTTTAAATGCCTTGTGGGAATTCTAACAGCCTCCGTTATATCAAGCATACTTCGGGTTGCAAGTAGGGGCTCATCATGATCATCTCCTTCATGATGCCTGTGATCTCTTCGTTGTTCCCTACTTTCCCTATGTCCTTGCCCTTGTCCTCTCTCTCGACTTTCTCCTTTATCCTCTCTGTTGGGTTCATGATGGCTACGCCTAGATGTGGAAGGAGAGGGTGAGTGATGTGAAGAAGGGGAAGAAGAAGGAGAACCATCATCATGATGATGTTTCTTACCTTCTCTTCAGCTGCTGTGGCCCCAATCGTGGTGATGATCTAAGTGCCCATCCTTGTCATGTGTTGTTCCTTCTATGAATAGTTGGTGTTCATGGGCATTAGAACCAGGGATATTTATCGTTGATCATAGGTTCTGATACCCTACCTCCTCACATTCATTAAGAGGAGGAACATCTCTTGATAGCGAACCAGTTATAAGTGGTTCACCATCTCTAGTTTCACCAAGGACGTGTGGGATCTCTTTGCCCTTCAATAGTGTATGTTGGCTCTCCTGCCTTGAGTCCCTCATACATTGTGCTTCTATGGGATAGTAATCCCTTGAATCAAAGTCTTCCACAACGTATTCTGCATACAATTCTTTCATGCCAATCTATGCCAATGCACAGAAAAGCATGTTAGAGACTGATTGATCTGGGGGTAACACGATGTTACCTTGCAAATCTCTCCATCGTAGTTGTTCATCTTGATGGAGGATAAAGTTAAAGTTTGGAATATACTTATCAGAATGAGTATAAACTATCTTGTAGTGTTTAGGACTTGGCTAATTTCGGCTATGTGTTTTATGCTACTGACTATCTCGTGTATGGTCCTTAGGTGGTGAGTTTCTCTTGTTAGAAGAAGACATTTTTATCGGTGTGCTATTTTACCATTATATAATTTTTTATCTTGATTAACCTGAAGGTTTATTTAGGCTCCCAACGATGTGAGTGATACCCTTTATGTTTTATTCAGCACACAAACACTTAGTTCCCAGCAACGGCACCAATGATGAGTGGCGAGGTACCCCAACACTCAACCATACGAAACGAGCATAGCATGTGCAATCCAGTCGAACTCCGTAGACTAAGTGCCTACACGCCCCATGGAACACTTGGGGTTAATCATTCATTGTCTTCCTAGACTTACTTGTAGTTTTCACGGTGTATGGTTAAGTAAGTCTGAGGTATATGATTTTTTATAGTTTTTATTTTTTTCTCCTATGCTATCGAGGTGAAGGGTTGAGAAACTAACTAACTCTAACTAATGACTAAGTCTAAATTAACCTAACGTTAGCATCCATTCCCAATTACTGTACACACCCTGAATTGATGCAACCACGGCTACCAAATGCTAATCGTCATTGGGATCACCACGCGTAATGCACGTGCTTGAAGTGGTTGTACAAAGACACTTAACTAGGAGGAAATGGTTAAGAGAATCTAATCTAGCCTAAGTGTGATGAGCAACCAATTCCTTAACTAATCGTACACATCTTGGTGCATGACTACCACTGGGATTACCAAGCACAGATCCTGAATACGCCACTAGGTTACCAAGTAGTTACACTAGATGCTCGTAATCAAGTTGTACTCATACTGCGTTGTGATGAGCAGCCGATTCCTTGACTAACCGTACACATCCTTAGATGCTTGTAATCATCGTACTCATACCGCATTTTAGGAGTTTAAGGGTGAGAGAGAAAACAATAAATAAAATCGTATTCCATGCACTACAAGGTTTATCCAGGAATTTTGTCTTTATTGCCATACACAACTTGTGTTCAGGTACAATGTTGCTCGAATAAATATCTGTTCACTTTAGGACTCTTACTACGGGCACATGGAAAATATTCTATCTTTGGAGTGATCAAACTACCAAAGTTTCCCTACTTCTAACTTAGGATGGGAAAACAAGGGAAAGCCGCCTCTTATTTATAGACTTGGCGGCAGACTACGATATCGCGTATGCGATATCACAGGGGACGACACGATATCACATGGGATGCGATATTGCAGCTCATGCGAATCGTGTCTCATCATAATTATAACATTTGTTTACTAAATGACACTATTTGGAAATAGGAACATGACAAACTACCCCGAAGCTTTCATATATATTCAAATGAATTTATAGAAGGCTCTTTCTTCTTGCTCTAAGTTCTTCTTTATGATTGGGTTTAAGGTTCTCATGTTCATTTTACAATAAAATAAAATTTAGTTAGAAATTTGATAAATGGAGATTTTTGGAGTTGTGTCAATGCATTAGCATTAATAGAAGCCTAAAAAATGCTTATATAAATATGCATAACCACCATATTTACAATATTATTCAGTCATTCCTTAGTAAAACTAGATCATTTTAATTCTATATAAGTTAGAGAATTTTTTCTACTAAATGCTTGTAGTATGGATTGAGTAGCTTGAATTATATTTTATTTGATGTAGCTAGACTTACTTCCTTGATGACAATAAAATCAAGATTTATTCTATCCATTATAGTAGTGGGATTAGCATTAATTTTTTATTGCAATTTACTTTAAGCCATCCTTTAGTTTCAATGCATGTAGTTAATTATTTTTTTTATCATAGATAAGTAATTCATATGAGTATGACTAGCTTTGAGCATAAACATATTAACACTTGGTAATCTTAGTAGTGAACCACTTGGTATGCTTGGTAGTAAATACTTGGTAACCTGGAAATGTTTTCATAGGTTTATGATGTGTACGACAAGTTAGAAATGGATACTTTATGCTTAGGATAGATTAGATCTATTTTCTGTACTTAGATTAATTAGATTTGTATTTTCATATTTTAATATTTTTAATTTCTAATAATAAAATCCAATCATATGTCGTAGTTATAATTCACCATTCAACTTGAAACCACAAAAGTGTGATTGGGAAGATAATGATCAACACCTTAACACTTAACTATCTAAGGCATCTAACTAGTCTCAGTCAATGAAATTTGATCAGATCATATGAAAATATTTGTGATTCATATAGTTGGACGAAATGTGACTCTACTCATCATTAGTGCCATTGTTGGGTATGGTGATAGTATTTTAGATAGTTAGAATTACTCAAAGATTGCTATTGGAGCCTAACATGATTTATCATCTAAACAGAATAACATTTTATTCTAAGGCATACTTATAAAATAAAAGATATCTTCTTCTTGCATGGTAGGCTTTCCACCTATAAATGATTCAATAAGAACATATGATAGAATCACAAAGAGTAAAACTAAGTTGTCACAACAAAGAAAATTTATCTACAAACATCTAAATTCCTACTATCCAGACTTCATATTTATTCTTCACAAAGAAGAACAACTATGATGGAGAGAGCTAGGTAGCAACATCATGTTGCTATCTAATCATGTAGTGCCTTTAATGCTCATGGTAGCATTGATGAAACTAGGACTTGATACAATAGCTACAAACTATAAAATAGCTACTGAAATCTTTAGGGATTACCAATACCTAGAGGCCCATCTTCACAAAGATAGATTCATGAAGGTTTGCTATGAGGCTTTCAAATACAAAGGAGCTACTAGTTACTTAACATTGTAGCTAGAAAATAAGGATATTGATAACCAATTTGATAGGTCTTAATACCAAAATTCTTCACTTCTAAATGATGATGACATGAATCATCCATGTCTATGTTTAGTCTTGGCAAGGAACCAAGGAAAGGAGAGAATAGGATCCAAAATAAGGAGAACCTCAAGATGAAGATCTTCTAGTAGATAACCAAGAGAGCATTGAAGGAGTCATAAAAGAAGAGCAAGAAAACATTGCTAGTTCTTCACCTTAATCCTCTTCATCCTTGATGAGTGGCAAGGTATCCCAACACTCAACCATACGAATACGAGTGTTACACGCACAATCCAGTTGAATTCCGTAGACTAAGTGCCTACACACCTCATGTAACACTTAAGGTTAATCATTCATTGTCTTCCCAGACTTGTATTTGTCACGGTGTATGGTTAAGTAAGTCCTAGGTATATGATTTTTATGTCTTTTCTGTTTTATCTCCTATGCTAATGAGGTGAAGGGTGAAGAGATTAATTAACTAACTCTAACTAACTAACTAAGCCTTAATTAATCTAGCATCAACATCTATTCCCACTTACTATTCACACCCTGAACCAATGCAACCTTAGTTACTAGATACTAATCATTACTGGGATCACCAAGCGTAATGCACGTGCTCGAAGCGGTCGTACTGAGGCACTTAACTAGGAGAGAAGGGTTGAGAGAGATTTAATAACTAATAAAGAATTTAAATGATAAACAGTAAATAACAATAAATAAAAATCCTATTTAGCCTATTCCATGCACTACAAGGTTTATCCAAGAAGTTCATCTTTATTTCTGTACACAAACTTGTGTTTAGGTAAAATATTTGCTTGAATAAATATTCGTTCACTTTGGAGTTCCTACTGCGGGCACATGGAAAATATTCTATCTCTGGAGAGGGAAAACTACCAAAGTTTCACTACGGTCTAGGCCTAGAATGAGAAACAAGGGAGAGTCGCCTCTTATTTATAAACTTGGCGATGCATCGCGATATTGTATCCCATCATACCCCTATGACTAAATAAAAACTCATCCTCGAGTTCCTTACAAAATATTGGGAAGGTATGGGATTATTGACTCAAAATGGAACTAATGGTATGACATGTGAACGGGTCATCATTACAAGACATAATAAAAACTGGTGTTCATGACAACAAGAGTGAACACCTTATACATTTCACATCAGGCCTCATTTGGTAGCTGAGAGAGAAGAGAGAGAAAGAAGTGTTGCTGCTGCCAATGCCAAGATTGCACCTTTCGTTGTTTGTCTGTAAGCATGCCATCAATCTTGCTCCTTACATAGCTACTTCAACACCGATCCATTCCAAGTGTTCCCTCCAAATCTAATTCATTGTGTCATGATTGCCATTTGCACACACAACATAGTCTTATATTAGCAAGGGTAAATGAATTTCAATGCAACTAATACCTTGCTTCGGTGAAAGATCCATTGGCTAAGTTGTGGTATGGTTGATACGAATTTGGAGATATCATAATGATGACTACTAAAGGTGTAGGGGTTAGGAGAAAATCAAAAAAATTTGGGTACAGACCCCCATGACTAAGAGCAAACCTCCGATAGCGATAGAATCGAGAAAGAATAAAGAACAAGAAAGAGGGAGAAAAAGACAACTATAACATCGATGAAGTGGATGTCAAGATGGAAATGAACAAAATAGAGTGGATTGAAAAAATGTTAAAGGAAAGAATTTAACGGATGCACCAAATAGGAATGCCAGTGGGTCCTCCCCAAGGCAGGCGCATGCCCTTAATGCCTTGACAAACCCACATTCGAAGAGTCTGTAGGCTCTGGGAATGTCATTTGGAACAAGAGTTAAAGTCTTAACCACAAGAAGTTACCAAAAAAAAATAATGCGTCAACCAAAATATACACTAATGATACAGCCAACAATGAGGTGAACAATGGAGGGATGGAGAGAATAGGATGGAATGAAGTCTTAAGAACAAGGTAGTGTACAGCTCCTTGTGTGTTGCATGATTAATGTGACTTAGTAAATCTCATTCCAACTCCGACCTCAAACAAACCACATCCAGTGACTTCACATTAATGCATTTGGCCAATCCATCCACTCGAAGTAACAAGAATGCCTTTACCCAAGAGCCACTACCATGCCGATGAAACGAAAGAGGAGAGAATGGGAAGTGAGAAGGGCCTTAGTTAGAGGGAACATGTTTTATTGAGTTCCATAACCAATGCTTGTAGCCCAAGGATTATTTCATCTAAGTGGTGTGCTTTGAATTCTCAATTTTTTTTCACTTCTCTTTTTTTTGTTGTTTTTTGTGTTTATCCGTGAGAACCACACCATGCAAAGACTTCTTATGTTTATTTTCTTATCTTCCTGATAATTGAGTGACATTGGAATGGTAAGAAAACTCAAGAAGAAAACATCCAAGCATCCAAGAGAATGGCCAACACAAATACATCAAGTTCCCTTGAAGTCACACCCTTTTCAATCCTTGAGTCCTTCCTTAGTTTGAGAAATGCCCAGTCATTGATTTGTTATAGTTCTTATTATTTTGAAGAAAGGGGATTGTACAATTCCAAGCCAAGAGAGACTATAGAAATTTGTGGATGAATGGATGAAGTGAACTCATTGCCTGTCATATCAAAAGAAACATACCTTAGTATCAACATTGTAACTTAAAGGTAAACACCAAACATCAGCAATCAATATAAAACAGTTCATACCATCATGAAGAACACTTATTAAATGACAAAATTACAATATGGATAATACACACACACACACACACACAAAGAAATGAAAAAGTGTCAATGATGTAAAAAAAAAATAAGAAGAGTTAAAGAAATTTGTAAAACAAAAATGTGCAAAACAAAAATGTGTAAAACAAAAACATGTAAAAAAAACTTAAAAGAACTAAGGGCCTCCAATGATTAGCATAGGTGGCCATATCCCCCATGACTGGATGGAAATGGAGAGATCCGAAATCAAGAACATCTATTTGAATTTCTTAGAAGTGTCAAACGTCTCCTGATTGATGTTCTTAGATTAAGGGGTGGAAGTCAGCGACGCTGATATTCGTTATTGGTGTGAGTTGTTCCCCCAATTTGTTCTATGCATGTTGGTTGGTTGCTCTTTCAATTAGCTATCAACCATGGGGTGTCCACTACTTTTGTGGTTGCTACATATAGGCACCTTTGCATTTTTGTTTCTTGGGCACACCGGTTACATGGAAGAGATGTTAAGCATTCCTCCATGTCATCACCCTCTGAGTCACTATATGTAATGTACAAAACTTTCTTCTTCTCGATATTTTCATAAATATTTACCTTAAATATCTCCAAGGAAAGATCGCAGATCCCTAGGTACACATCTATTGTACTTAGCCATGGCCTTCCCATTATAATTTGGAAGCCCCTATTGTTACTGTTGACTTCTATCACTAGGAAGTTGGCTGGGTATGACCAACCACACACAGTGGCAATGATGTCCTCCACCAATCTCAAGGGAATGGTGATGGACTGGTCAACCAACTCTAGTTGAATATTACTCTTCTTAAGTTAGGGCAAGTTCTAGGCTTGATACATTTCTCATGAGATTAAGTTGACTCTAGAACCTGAGTCAAGAAGAGCCTTATGTGGTTCATTCTCGGTGACTTGTAGATAGATTAAGGGGCTTCCAGGATCAGAGAGTTTCTTGGGAATGTGGCCTACCTTGATCTAGTCGGTAACGGTATGCGTTAACATAACCGTATGCTTTAAGCTCTGTTGTTGGACTAAAGGGAGCCCCGAAGTATTGTACATTGGAGGAGTGTGCACAGACTCAACTGCTTATGGTTGTGAGAGCTTGTCTAGGCTTTTGTTTCTGAAGAAAGGTATTCTCTTCTTGCGGTTGTTAGAACCAGTAGTGAGTTGAATGTTTACGACTCTCATAGCATTACATTGCTGTGGTTGAGTGGGGAATTCCCCTTGCATTGTTGGAGTGGGAGGTAGTGGAACTATTGGTGGAAGAGTGGCAGATCGATTCGGAGGATGGTACATGTGTGGAGTGTCTCCCGTAGGAGAAGGAGTCCTTCTAAAATACTCCCAAACTTGGTAGTGACATTGGGGAGTTGTATGACCCATAGAGTCACTTGGAGAAACCAGCTGCTGCACGTAATAACCATATGGGTCCAGTTGCCGGTAAGGGTATTGCTATCTAGGTGGTGGCATCCCCCATGACTGTGGGTGTTACCACTGCTGATGTTGTTCGATGGGTTGTGACGAAGTTCCACTTGGATAGTACATTAACGGTTGGTGGAACTATCTCGGGTTACCTTGGGGATAAGGTAACCTTCAGGGTGCTTGTCGTCTGTTAAGTCTCGGGTTAAGTGCATACACCCCAGACTCTTGTAGATGTGAGATGATTGGACAACATCTCTTAGGATGGTCATATTGGCAGATCTCACATCCACCTTCATTGTCTATGTTTGAGTCCACAACCTCATCGGAGATAGTTATTTTNCTCTACAATTTTCAAAACAGTTTCAAGTCTAGAGTCTAAGGAATCCCACAATTGATCCACCTTAGCTGATACTTCTATTATTAGCTTCTGAAGTGGCAAAGTTTTCTTGTTCATCAACTCTTCGAGTGGTGACTAATCCTCCTCATCACAAAATTTCACTCCCTTTTTTTGAAGGGAAGGATCATGGTTATATTATTTCATGCTCTCTCTTTTTCATAGCTCCCCTTCTTCTTTGGCTACTTCCTCCAACAAGCGATGAATTTCGTGGGATCTAAGTTCAGATAATCTCCCTTGGGGGGGGGGCCCAAGGGTTCTCCTAGTTTCATACCTTAGCCCATCTATGAGATGGCGAAGTTGATCCTGTTGTGTGTAACCATGGCTCGGGCAATGATGTAGCAATGCATAATATTGGCCCATGGTATCATCCAAGGGTTCATGATTACCCTGTTTCCTTCCTTGGATTTGCTTACGCAAGTTAGAGACTCTGGAGTACGTTTGGTATTTATCGTTGAACAACTCTAACATCGTACTTCATCTCCTAATGGTTTCTGGCTCTAAGGACTGGTACCAACTCTCTACTTTCTTGATGCGTATCCTAGAAAACAACTTCAATTTTTTCCACTCGTTCTCTATGTTTTGCAAGGTGCAGGCATCGTGGAATGCTTGTAAATGATTTTATGGATTAGCGTTGTATCCCCCTTCAAAGTGTGGGATATTATTCATATCTAATCTTTTGATCCAACCATCTTTTTGATGCCTTGTTAGTATTCTAACTCCCTCCATTATATCTAGCATACTCCGGGTTGCAAGTAGGGGCTCGTCATGATCATCTCTTTCATGACATCTATGATGTCTACATTGTTCCCTACTTTCCCTTCGTTCATGCCCTTGTCCTCACTCTCGACTCTCTCATCAAGGTATCTCATTTTACCTACCTCTATCCTCACCATTATGCTCTTGGTGGGTGCACCTAAATGTGGAAGGAGAGGGTGAATGATGTGATGAAGGAGGAGAAGAAGGAGAACCATCGCCATGATGATGCTTCTTGCCTTCTCTTCGGCTGCTACGGCCCCGATTGTGAGGACAATCCAAGTGCCTATCCTTGTCTTGTGTTGTTGTTCCCTCAGTGAACAGTTAGTGGTCATAGGGGTTAGAACTAGGGTTGTGTATCGTGGAGCGTAGATTCTGATACCCCACCTCCTCACCATCGTTAGGAGGAGGAACATCATTCGATAGAGAACCTGTTATAATGGGTTCACCATATCTGATTTCACTTAGGACATGCAGGAATCCTTTGCCCTTCAACAATGTATGGTGGCTTTCCTTCTGCAAGTCCCTTGAATTTTGTGCTTCTGTGGGATGGGAATCCATTGTATCGAAATCACCTACAACGTATTCAGCATAGAGTTGTGTCATGCCAATCTGTGCAAGAGCACGGAGAAGCATGTTAGGGACTACCTAATCTGGGGGTAAGATTATGTTACCTTGCAAGTCTCTTCATCATAGCTGTTCATCTTGATGGAGGATAAAAGTAAAATCTGGTATGTACTCATCAGGATGAGTATATACCACTCGGTATTGTTGAGGAACTGGCAGATTTTGGTCATGTGTTGTAGACTGCCGACTATTTCTAGTATGATCCCTAGGTGGTGAATTGCTTTTGTTCGAAGAAGAAGACATCTTGATTTAATTTGGTGTGCTATTAACTATTATATAATTTTTTGTTTAATTAACCCTAAGGGTTCGTTTAGCTCCCAACGATGTGGATAATTTCCTATGTCCTACTTAGCACACAAACACTTAGTCCTCGGCAACAGTGTCAATGATGAGTGGCAAGGTCTCCCAACACTCAACCATACGAATATGAGCGTTACATGTGCAATCTGATCAAATTCCACAGACTAAGTGCCTACACGCCTCATGGAACACTTAAGGTTTATCATTCGTTGTCTTCCCAGACTTACTTGTATTTGTCACAATGTATGCTTAAGTAAGTTCGAGGTATATGATTTTTATGTCTTTTCTGTTTTATCTCTTGTGCTAATGAGGTGAAGGGTGAAGAGATTAATTAACTAACTCTAACTAACTAACTAAGCCTTAATTAACCTAGCATCAGCATCCATTCCCACTTACTATTCACACCCTGAACCAATGCAACCTTGGTTACCAAACCCTAATCGTTACTAGGATTACCAAGCGTGATGCACATGCTCGAAGTGGTCGTACTGAGGCACTTAACTAGGAGAGAAGGGTTGAGAGAGATTTAATAACTAATAAAGAATTTAAATGATAAATAGTAAATAACAATAAATAAAAGTCCTATTTAGCCTATTCCATGCACTACAAGGTTTATCCAAGAAGTTCGTCTTTATTTCCATACACAAACTTGTGTTTAGATACAATATTTGCTTGAATAAAGCTTCGTTCACTTTGGAGTTCCTATTGCAGGCACATGGAAAATATTCTATCTCTAGAGAGGGAAAACTACCAAAGTTTCACTACGGTCTAGGCCTAGAATGAGAAATAAGGGAGAGCCACCTCTTATTTATAAACTTGGCAGCGCACCGTGATATCGCGTATGTGATATCGGGGGGAAGACATGATATCGTGTGGGATGCGATATCGTGACGGCAACGATATCATATACGTGATATCGCAGCCCATGTGATATTGCGTCCCATCAATGCTCATCATTAAGCTTTGACAAGGATAAATATAACTAACATAAGAGGGGAAATAATCATAGCCAATGTGGAGGTGATAGATGGGATCATCACAAAGATGGTTATAGGGAAATAAATGTGAATTAAAAGAAGGGAATTGCCATGAATGAAGACATAACACAAAATGCCAAGGAAGACATGGCCAAGATACGGATCATGAGAATCATAATAATTATGATGAATCATTTCTTACCATAAGAAGTATGATAAATATCAAAGAGAGTTTGCATTTCTACTAGGCATTAGAGAGACAACCAAATCAAATGGTTGAACATGAAAAACATCTCCAAATTTCAAAAAGGCTATAACATAGATCCATAGCATTAGTTGAAAGCCTATCATGATGCTTATATCTTGTAGATCATTGAAAATAAATAGTAAAAGTTAAAAATCTTTCCAAGGATATTTATCAAAGAAGCAAAAAATTAGTATTGATTCGAACAACCAAAATTAGTCATAAGATGAAGTACAATGTTAGAGCTATATAATGGTAACTATCAAACATAGTGTAAGGTATCCAACTTGGGTAAGTAAATTCAAGAGTGGAGACAAGGTAACCATGTATCCTTAGATGTAGCCTTTAGAAAATATTATTCTCTTCTTCGTCAATGCTCAAGTCATAGCTTTTCTTAAAAGAAGCAACTATGTCATATCATAATAGAACTTTGTAACAAGATAAGAGAAACTCTTAGGATATATGCCCAAGAAAGATTATTTGAAATATGCGTCCATTAAATTCAAAGGCTCATTGAACAAGTGGCCAGAAAAAAGAAGGAGAACATAAAAAAAAGAGAGAATGCAGAAGAGTATAATAAGGATCCCTCTATCTACAAAAAGAAGGTTCATCTCTATGAACCTAATAAACAAGCACCATTAGAGAAGTTAGTGTAAAGAAAGAGGTTGTTGATCCAAGATGTAAGACATAATAGATAAAAAGTTTCAAAAAATACTTAAGATCATGGAAAATGAAGTGAAATAAGAAAGAGCCAAGTGACGTTGCACCTATTTCAATAGATCCCATTCCATAATCTTCTTAAGCACATTCATCTTAGAAAAAAATAACAATACAGTGAAATGTAGAAAATATCCCTTTTATTAAGAAAACTCTCAAAATGTAGAGAAATACATCAATGATGAAGAGCCAAACTCAACTCACAACTCTCCTAAGGATCATAGAGGCCACACATGTTTCTTTGAATCCTTAATTATTCATAATGGAGCTAAATCTCAAGAAAAGACACTTATAAGAGATTCTCACAAATGCTCTTGAGTGCTCTCCCTTACCTTAGTCAATTATTCTTGCACATGCTCTCTCTTGCACAAGTTCATAAAAGACTAGCCTTCTCTCTTGGACTAGCCTTCTCCTTGAGACTAACCTTGTCCCTTCTAACTATCTTAATTAACCTCCCTAAACTCAAGCCTTGGATGTCTTTTTATAGCTTGGTATGACCTTTCATCTTTCCTTCAATTTCTAATTTAATTTTAAGTTTGTTAAAATCTGCATGAGATGTCTTAAAGAAGTATGAGATATCTTTCTTAAAATAGCCAAATCTTAGAGGATACATCTTGGAGTTGAAGATGACATCTTGGAGAAGACATCTTACATGCTAGAAAGACATCTACATTGCAAGGAAGACATCTCTCCTAGTAGGGCCAAAACCAAAGATGCTTGTTTTGAGGCCTGGAACCTTTGAATACCCCCAAACAAGTTTCCATAGATCCATGAATCTCCTAAACTCATCAAAATAGGCTCAAAACACTCCCAAACATGCCAAAACACCCTAGAATCATCACCAAAAAGGTCAACATGTGAAAATACACTCAAACAAGAATCATACAACCAAAATACATTGAGGATCATACAAGGAGTTGGTGATGTCCTTATCATCTCTTCTACCCTTAGAAACATCATGATTAATGATCTTTTACAAGCTAGAAGACACCATTCCTTCATGGTTCAAGGCCATCACACTTAGTACAATAATCAAAACTCAATGCATCAGAAACATGAGAATGATTATTATTTGAGATTTTTGTTTTGAGCTTCTCTTACTCATGGATGCTTTTCCTCATGCCTCACCATGATTTCTTCAATTGAGTATCTCCCTTGGAATGCTTTCCTTACATTCCAATGATGACTCAAACCTAAAAGAAATTAAGAATAAGAAAAAGAAAATGGATACCCAACATCCTTTCTTTCCTTCTTTTTTCTCTTCTTTACCTTCTTCTTCTTGGTATTTGAAAGACTCTCACTCATCCTTCCTCCATCATTAGAATCACAACAACTTGTATTGTCTTTATGTTGCTCATCCATTTCATAGTCAACACAATCAAGTTCTTTAACACATTTGATAAATTCATCATTGCCATAATCCATAGCAAACATTTCCAAATTCTAGATAATCATAATATTATCAATGTCTTCACCAACAATAATCTTCACATAATAACTATCCTAATAATAATCATCATTAAAAATATTACCATTATTAGTATTCCTCTCACTAACAATGGTATCAAAAGTCACAACATGACTCTCATTCTCATCACAATCATCACAATGATCATGATTCTCATCATTACCATTAAACAAATCGCTACCAAGCTAAAGTGAAATACTAGCATCCATCACACTAGCTTTAACATGAGAGCTATTATTACCATTAACAAGATAAATCTTAGAGTCACTTATCTCTTAATGAATTCACCCATCCAACCTTGGTTCAACTTAATCTTCAACATGTGGCTATTGAATCTCATTAAATCTTGAAGGTTCAAGATCCCAAATAGGAGTTCCAAATTCCAATGGTTCCTCCCCTTCAAAGAAATGATCAACAAGCTATTCATTCCATTTTAGAGGTATTAGCTTAAAAGATAAAATATCCTCTATGGATTTATCATCAAATTCATCAAGAACATCATCAAAGTAATTATTCTTCCACATACCTTGGCTAGAAGACTCATCTCTCTTTCATGATATAGTCTCAACTTTGTTTAGAATCTCCTTTTCATTGTCATAACGTATATACAAATTGTAAAAAAATGAGTATCATATCTTCTAGTACTACCTTTGATCTTTATTAAATAAATTCCTTGATCTTTGTAACTCCTTTATCTCTGATTCTTTACCTCCCATGACTCATGAGATAGGAACTCTTCTTAATTAGAAGCACACACCATCTTATATTTTCAAGATCTCTTATTTCCTTTGATGAAGATCTTGGTTTTCTCTCTTGAAATCAATGAGTATTGATTTTATTCCTTGGTTTCTTGGTTACACTCATTTGATTATTCAAGGAAATCCTCTTGCATAAGCTCTCTCCTTACACAAGATCACAAAAGACAAGCCTTCTCTCTTAGACTAGCCTTCTCCTTAAGATTAATCTTCTTCCTTTTGATTAGCTTGATTAGCCTCCCTAAACTCAATCCTTGAATGTCTTTTTATAACTTCTTGATGTGACATTTCCTCTTCCTTTCAATTTATAATTCAATTTGAAATCTATTGAAATACATACTAGAAAACCTAGAAAAGTAGGATACATATTTTTTTGAAATAGCCATATCTTAGAGGAGACATATTAGAGTTGGAGGAGATTTCTTGCATGTCTATACTACAAGGAAGACATCTCTCCTACAAGGGCCAATAATAAAGATGCTTGTCTTGAGGTCTAGAACCTTAAAATGCCTCCAAAGAAGTCCCCATAGATTCCTAAACCTCTTAAACTCACCAAAATAGACTCAAAAAACTCCCAAACATGCCAAAACACCCTAGAATCATCATCAAAAAGGTCAAAAAATATGACACCCTCAAATAAGACTCACACATCCAAAATACATACATAAAGGTTAGGTGATGTCCTCATTACTAAGAATAAAGATAAAAAATAGAAACAATATGTAGGGAAGGATTATTATCAACATAAAGCAAAAGCAGTTATAGTTGAGAAGGTTACACAGTCCTATTTTTGATGATGATGGTTATGACATTTATTAATATAGACATCCAAAGGGTTGTTGCCTAATTATGTCACATCTTTAGAAGTCTAGGTCTTATGACTTAAACCCAAATCTTATCAAGATTTAAACACCTATAAGGTTGCCATATTTTCAATATAATTATAGGTAGTCCTATAATTAATAATAATGTTATTCAAGTGGGATCCCACCTCAATCTTAACAGTAATATTAGTAGTGGCAAAATCCACAATTGTGAGGGATGCCACCACCAAGGTAGTAATATCTCTACAAGTAACCTAATCCATATGGGTATCATGTCCAATAACCTGTATCTCCTAGTGGCTTCACCATCCATATTTTTGCTAAGTATTATTATTCCCCAAAGTATCATAAGCCTACCATTCTACATGTTGAATCTCCTTCTACTTATACTTCTCTTTCTCTATAGTACTCTCATGCTCATACTCCAAATCCTTTAATATCTACTTTACCAATGGAAGGAGAAATTCCTTCATAACCTAAATAGTAAAATGCTAAAAGGGTATTAAATCTGTAAGTGGATGATAACTTAAGTGGTCCAAAGAATAAGCCTTAGAAATGCCTAATTTTAAGTTAGCAAATCCACCCAAATTTTCACAAGCATCCATTACTATAAACCCTACATTAAAAAACCTTCCAAATAACATTTAATCTACCTTCAAATTAAAGTGCTTTGAATGTACAATACTTCATGCTAACTCATGTTATTACAAATGGAATAAAGACATGAAATCTTCCTAGGGAAGGAACTAATTCATGAAGTCCCTTAATTTATTTATAGACCACATGGAATACACTATGCAAAGCTCTATTAGAATTAAGTTTTAGAGTTAATTTGATCTCTTAAGAAATTTAAAAAGCATGAAATCCACCACAATAAAAAAGATACAATATCAAGTTATAGCTTGTAGACTAGTTCATCGTTGTTCCTTTGTGATTGATAGAAGATATTGTAACCATCATTAGTGATTGGTCATACCTTGCTGATTTTTTAGTAATTCATGTTGAAAGCTATAAGTAGAAATTTTCCATCATTATGGGGAGATCTTGTGCTATGCAAAATGAATCCTAAGCTAAAACTAAGATACTTGTCCTTGGAAATTTCCAAGGAAAACAAGCATGGAATGATAAAGAAGAAGAAAGTTACATAAATCATGTATAGTGACAAAGGTTGCAATTGTAGATAGAAAAAAGGACCTATTAGATAAAAAACTATTATAACATGAAGATCATCTATTGAACCAATTAATGTATGAAGGTACCTATATAAAGTAACCACAAAGATGACACACAATGGTTAACTTCAAAAGAAAGCTATAATTCTATAATATGTATGGAACCAATAGAAACCTTCACAAGTGCCTACATTGACTAAATGAATGAAATGACGTAGCTAAAAATACTAACACTCTTATGCAAATAATCAACAAGAAACAAACATGGATTCATAGGAGCTAAAGATTCTAGAAAGTTTTGAACTAGAGCAGCTTGAGTTGAAGATATTACCAGCATTACTTAAGTACATATTCATGAAAAATGGTAAATCAGTAATTGTAAGAATCCGATTCATGATAGAATAAAAGTAGAAGCTACTAAAGATGATGAAAAAATGACCAATAGTATTTACTTAATTATATTATGAAATAACAAGTATCAATTCATGCATATGCTAACACAAGATCTACATGAATCCTAACATCAAGCCCAAAAGATAGTAATAAAGGAGGTTGAGTCCCAAAATTAAAAAAATAGTTAAAAAGAAGGTAGAGAATCTCCTTAAGACTAGATTTATCTATCTTATTGTGAATAGTAAGTGGAAGAGTACACTCATTATTATTTCAAAGGAAAAAAAGATAATGGAGAATTTGCATATATTTTTAGCTATTAAACATGGAAAATTTTAAGAACAACTCTTGGTTGTTATTTGTGGACCAATTGTTGGAAATTATTGCAGGATATAGATATTATATCTTTCTAGATTACTACAGTAATTACAATCAAATCTAAATAGTTCCAAAAAATTAGGTCAAGACAACATTCACAAGTCCTCAGGAAATTTTTGCATACATGATGATGTTCTTTGATCTTTATAGGACACTTAAAATCTTCCAACACCTTATCCTTATCATCTTTTAGTGGTAAATTAGCAGTGATGTTAAAATATTCATGTATGAATTCACCACTTATGGATCTAAATTTGAGCAAAAATTAGAGTATTTAGAGTAGGCATTGAAGTGATGCATTGAAACAAATCTCAAGTTCAATTAGCAAAAAAAAAAAAAAAACATCTAATGATCTAATAAAATATTATTCTTTGGATTGGATTTCAGAAAAGGGAATAGAGGCAAATCTAGAAAAGATAAGAGTGATCCAAGGGAGAACATAAAGATCACAAACTATGAAGGATGTTAAATTGTTTCTTGGACATACCAACTATTATAGAAGATTTGTTAAAAATTTATCCAAAATTATAAAGCTACTAGTAGAGCTAACAATAAAATATGCGTCATTTTAATGGACCAAGGAATTCCATCATGCATTCAAAGTTCTAAAGTAGAAACTTGTAGAAACTCCAATTCTACAAGATCCTAATTGGTCCAAGCCATTTCATATAATGAGTCACACATATAACTTTAACCTTAAATCAATGCTTACATAATTAGATGATTAAAAATATTAATACTACATCCATTTTACAAGCAAGAGTATTGTAGGTACATAGCTAAACTACATCACAATAGAGAAGGGATTAATGATAGTGGTGTATACCTTAGAGAAATTCAACTACTATGTGCTTAGAAATCCAATTTTCATGAATACAAATCATAGTGCAATATGCTTTCTTATACAGTGGCTGGTAATTTTTCAAGAGTTTGATCTTACAATGATAGATATAAAAGGAAATAAAAATGTTATGGTGGATCATTTTTTAAATTACAATGAGACAACAAGGTTGATGAAGAACCTTTTCTAATTAGTTTTATAAGAAGATAACTTTTTTGAAAGGTAATAATGACAATAATAAATGCAGCTACACCATGGTACATAGACTTTAATTCATATCTACTTACATAGAAGGTTCTTATTGAATTGGACAAGAAGAAGAAGAAACACTTCCTTCATCAAATCAAGCACTACATGAAGATAGAGGGAAACATTTATAAAATCTACGTGGATAACTAGGTTTGATGATGTGTATCTAATGAATATTAACTTAAGATTCTCCACAATATTTATAGAGGACCTTGTGAAGGCTACTATGTAGGAAGAAGAATCATCATTAAAATGCTCATGCTAGAAAATTATGGCCAACAATCTTTAGGGATGCACATCGCTTTATCAATTCCTATGAGTTATGTCAATGAGATGACTACTAGGTTGAAGATTTTACAACAATGAATCTAGCCATTGGAATCCTTTGATATTTGGGATATTGATTTCATGGGTCCTATTACACCCATGTCTAATGGAAAATATTATATCATTTTTGTGATGAACTATTGTACCAAATGGGTAGAGGCTACAACTATACTAATTATACCTAGAGCCCTCATTTTTTAATAACAAAACTCATTTTACATGTGCTACTTTTAAGAATATTATGAATTTCTTAAGATGAAACATAAACTAATAACAATCTATCATCCTATAAGAAAATGGTCAAGTAGAGATAATTGATAGGAAAATCATGCATGAATCCTTATTAGGAATATTATTAGATATAGAAGATATTAGAGCACAAAACTCAACGATTCCTTATGGGCCTACTACTTCACTTGGAAACTCCCTATAGGCTACTCCTCTTATGAGTTAGTATATGGTAAGCTACCAAAACTCCCCATTAATGTAGATTTACATATAAAAAGAACAACTCATGATTCTTAATGTACTAATTGAGAAATGAAGAGTAGCCCTCATGATAAATGAAGTACATAAGGCATATATCAAATGATGAGTCATGTTAAGTTGGCTACATTGATGAGGCCTCATCGTCTAGGCCTCATCGATGAGGCCTCATTGACGTTGTGTCATGTGTCAACTATAAATACAAGCTTGCAACTACATTCATGGCATAAGATATTTTAGTTGCACTGGAGCTCTTGCATTTTTTCCATTTGAAAGTTAGAATTTTTCCCCCGAGTGCTTGTAGTAGGATTCATTGAGTGTACAAATCTTTATTCGAGCATTATTGTACTTAAGCATGATAGTGTGTGTAGCAATAAAGATGAGCTTTCTGATAAACCTTGTAGCACTTTGGATAGATTAGCTATTTTATTTATGCATTTACTATTTTCAATTATTTATTAAATGCTTTCAATTAGTTATTAAATGTTTCCTAGTTATTATGTTAATGAGGCAATTAAGCGAGATAGATTACACATATAAGTATGACCACTTCGAGTGTAACACGCATTTTCTTAGTAATCCCAGTAGCGTTATCACTTAGTATGCCTAGTAGTGTAGCACTTGGTTATCCAATAGTGGATATGTGGGTTCAATATGTGTATGGAAAGTGGGAATGGATGCTTATGTTAGGATTAGTTAAATGCTAGTTAATTAATTAATTAAGATTAGTTAATCAAATTCCTTTGTCTACATTTCGAGCACCAAACAATAAAGCATAAAATGATAAAAATTGGATGCCTTAGTTACACTTAACCATACCAATGAATGTCATAAGTGTAATTGGGAAGACAATGATTAACCTTAAGGCTAGATTCACTTCCTAAAGGACTAGTGCACTAGAAATGATAAAGTTAGTAGAACTCAACCAGATGATACATGAATGCTTTTTGATTTGTATGGTTGGACATAGAGGTACCTCATCGCTCATCATTGATGTTATTGTCAGGAACTTTTTTTATGGAATGTGTGCTATTTAGGTTTAATTAAATATCATTAATATCATTGTACGAACCTCACGGTCAATATCATTCCCACTATACATAGAGTTATAAAAGCATACTAATAATTTCATTTTTTTTTGCAAAATGTCTTCTTCTTCTTACAAGCACGAAGATACCAAACCACTGTCCCACAAGAATATAAGGTGGTATACACTCATCTAGATGAGTTTGTGCTAAAATTCATCTTCATCATACATCAGGATGAATAGCTGTGATGGCATGATATGGAGGACAACGTTGTCTTGCCCCCTAATAGATCTATGCCTAGGATGCTGTTCAAAATCCTTAAGAAGTTGGGCATAGCAGATCTTCACAAAGAATATGTTGTGGATGGATACAACACTTGAAACTACTATCCCACTAAAACACAATACAAATAAGATCAACATCAGGAGAAACTCCATGAAGCTACAAAGGGACAACATTACACCAATCCCTTGTTCCTACTCTATCAAGATGATATTGAGGATCCTCTTATTAAAGATTCTCAACATGAAGATTCTCCACCCCTTGCTATTGATGATGAGGGTGTGAACTTGACCCTATGATCTACTATTCATAAATTAGATTAAAAAAAGTGATAGCCAAGGTAGGGACTTGAGCAAGCACCACAATGACAAGGGATCCAAAGATGGAGATCATAATAAACATAAGAGTGCAACTTGCTCAACTAGCCTTTGGATTTGATGAGCTCTCATTTCAGAAAATCTTCCTTGGGCATACACCCTAAGGATGGAGATCATAATAAACGTAAGGTGAGCTACAAAAGAGGGAAAGTGCTAAAAACTATAATAGAGTCCTATCCATCAGAAAATTAGAGGTTTGATTCTGTGATGCGGAGGAGTCACCACTTGATGAAGTGGTGAACAAAAAGACCTTGCCTATTTAAAAATCTATTTTTGATATTTTGGCCAAGGTTGAAAATTTATGGGACTCTTTGAAGATTGCTGAAGAATCCAAAGAGCAACAAAATGATTATAATCACAGGAGGCTAAAAAAAGCTAAACATTCCTACTAAAGAGGTAAGGGAAAAGTTGTTGTAATAGAGGAAGTTGTGGAGTCTAACTCTAATGATGAAACTAAATGTGACATCTATCAATATGAACATCCCAAGGGATGTTTCCCTATGGTGTCACACTTACAAGAGTCTAGAGTGTATGCATTGAATCCTCACCTAGCACATAGGCAAGCTCATAGATAATTGCCTTACCCTCTAGGTATCCTAAGGTAGTTCCACCAACAACCATAGGCTTACTACCTAAGCGGAACTCCTCCACAATCTTATGAACAATACCAATAGTGGTACCAACCACAATCATTGGAAATGTCATTGCCAAGGTAGCAGTACCTTTATAGGCAACTAGATCCATACGAGTACTATGTTTAGCAGTCTGTCTCCCTTAGAATTTTTGCAAGTCATACATCATTCCAACATCACTATTACCCTCCAGAGTAACACCGAACACATTCATCATCTACTCAAGGGGAAAACCCATGTCCGTATACTTATCATCCTCCACATCCCTCTACACCTACGCCTCCACCTTCAACCTAATTACCTCCTGATCCATCTATGTAGGGTGAGATTCCTTCACAGTCGCGACAACGAAATGCTACATGGGTTATACATTTACAACCAATTTTTCAACTAAGTTGTCTAGATAATAGATCAAGGAAAAGACCTTTATTTTTACTCAAAAATCCTCTCCATTCCACATAACCTACTCTACTTACTTGTCCTACATCCCCATCACCCTCATCCTCTACATCAAATATCTTTGAGTGCCCTTCAAACCAAGTGCCACCTAGGATCTACACTATAATGCTAACTCATGCTGGTTCTGACTGGATCAAGGCTAGCAATCTTCCTATGAAAAGATATAACTTGGGAAGTCCACTGATCTATCTATAGATTGCTATACAAGAGCCATGCAAAGCTCTTCTTGACTCTGGTCCTAGTGTTAATCTCATCTCCCATGACATCTACAAGGCCTAGAACCTACCACCTCTTAAGAAGAGCAATATTCATTTAGAATTAGCAAATCAATTAATTACTATCCATTTGGGATTAGTAGAGCACATTGTGACCATAGTTTTTGAGTGGTCCTATCATACTAATTTTCTAGTAATCAAGGTGGACAACTACAAAAATGACTTTCCCATAATGATGGGAAGGGCTTGGTTAAGTGTTGTCGATGCAAGAATGGATATAAGGGACCTATATGTAGAAATATCTAAGGAAAATGACTTAGGCAAGATTGAGAAGAAGCATATTCCATACATCACATACAAGGATAATAGGTGCAATTATGTGCAAAATATTTGGTCAATCAAGAGTACATACATTTAGGCATGCAATTAGTGTGCATAAGAAGCTAATATTCAAAGGTGTTTGTACATAGTAGCCACAAAGCAGGAGGGCACCTAGTGGCTAATGGTTGATTCAGATAGCAGCACAATATGCATGAAGCCAATTGAGATCTTAACGTATGCATATGTTGAAAGCATGAACAAAATCGAACAAGTTCATTTCCAACTCTCTAATAAAGATGATGACACCTATTGGGGAGAGTTGAAAATCCCTAATCACTTCAAGTAGGAGCCCTTAGAGCTAAAATATTTACTAGTTGGTATGGAGCATGCATTTTTAAAGAATGGTAAACTAGTCATCATTAATGCCAAACTTGCTCTTGAACAAAAAAAAAGTTGTTGATAGTGATGAAGAAATGGTCAACAACCTTTGATTGATCATATCTAGATCTAATAGGAATCAATCCAAGGATATGCCAGCATTTCATCTACATTAACCTAGCCATGAAACCTAGAAGGTAGCCATAGAGATAGCTAAACCACAAATTAAAGCCAATTATCAAAGAGGAAATAGAACAACTCCTCAAGGTGGGCTTCATTTGTCCAATTGCGGATAGTGAGTGGATTAGTCTACTCATAATTGTACCAAAGAATGAAGATAAATGGTGTGTTTGCATTGACTTCAGGCTGTTGAATATGGCAGCAATTAAAGATCACTTTCCTTTGCCATCTGTGGATCAAGTATTAGACACCATATCTAGGCATTATTATTATAGTTTCTTGGATGGTTATAGTGGCTATAACCAAATCTAGATTGCACGCAAAGATCAAGCCAAGACAACATTCATGAGTCCATAAGGGACTTTTGCATATTGTAAGATGTTTTTTGGTCTATGCAATGCCCTTGCAACATTCCAATACTTGGTCCTTAACATATTTTAATAGAAAATTGATTATGGTTTTGAAGTCTTCATGGATGACTTTTCCACCTTTGGAGCTACCTTTGAGCAAGCCTTAGATTGACCTGAGCAAGTATTGAAGAGATGTGTAGAGATAAACCTACAGCTCAATTAGCAAAAGAGCCATCTCATGGTCTGAGAAGGCATTGTGCTAGGATACCAAATTTCACAAAAAAGGGGTTAAGGTAGATCCAAAAAAATAATAATCATCTAAGGAATAACATATCAACTAGAGATCATTAAAGATGTTTAGTCATTTCTTGGACACACTAGCTACTATTGGCAATTCATAGAGAATTTCTCTAAGATTGCAAAGCTATTGGTAGAGCTTACAAAGAAAGGTGCACCTTTCATTTGGACCAAGAAATGTGAACACACATTCCAATAATTAAAAGAGAAACTCATAGAAACACTAATCCTACAAGCACCAGATTGGTCCAGACCATTCCATATCATGACAGATGCATCTAACTATGCTTTGGAAGTGGTGCTCATGTAGATGGATGATAAGAAATGTCCATATTACATCCATTGAATGAGTTGAAGAATTGTGGGATCATAGTTTAACTACACCATCATGGAGAAAGAACTAATGGTAGTGGTGTACTTGCTAAAATGGTTTAGGAACTTTGTGCTTGATTACAAAGTATTTGTGCATAGGGACTATAGTGTAATTCATTTCCTCATGAATAAGCTGATGGTAAGCCCTCATGTCATATGGTGGCTTGTGATCTTGCTACAAGTTGATCTCGCTATGGTAGATCAGAAAGGGATCGAGAATGTGGTTGCTTACCACCTCTCTCGCTTAA
Source organism: Gnetum montanum (assembly GCA_015680685.1). Lineage (NCBI taxonomy): Eukaryota > Viridiplantae > Streptophyta > Gnetopsida > Gnetales > Gnetaceae > Gnetum > Gnetum montanum. Next base: position 1,070,681 of record MNCI01033354.1, read on the forward strand.
GATGGAGGAGAGACCACTCTATGATTAGTTTCTATATGAACTCCTCTTTATAAGAGCAATAAATGAACAAATGCTTGCAAAAGCAACATGGTATGATGACATCCTCACATATCTTTTCACTTAAGAGATGCCACAAGACTTGGATTTTAGAAAGAGGCAACAATTTCTTCATCAGGTCAAATACTTCATGGAAATCAATAGACATCTTTACAACGTATGTGCCAATGGCCTGATTCGTTGGTGTGTCCTTGATGAAGATCAACTATTCATTCTCCAAGATGTTAACAAAGGACCTTGCAAAGGCCACTATGTAGGAAGATGCATAGCCATAAAAATTTTGATGGCAGGATACTATTGGCCTACAATCTTTAGGGATGCCTACTAGATTGTCAAGTCATGTGAATGTTGTCAATGTGACAAGGGGATGACCACTCACATGGAAGGTCCTAAATAGTTGATTCAACCACTAGAGCCTTTCGACATAAGGGACATTAACTTCATGGGTTCCATCACACCCATGTCCAACAGAAAGGCATATATTATAATAGTAGTTGACTACTACACAAAATGGGTAGAAGCAGTAGCCATTATTGATTATACAGCATCCAATACTGCTAAATTTATAAAAAAAAAATATCATGAATAGGTTTAGGGTGCCATGTTCACTAATTTCTAATAATGGAACTCATTTCACAAGTGCCACATTTAGAAAGTTAAAGCAATGCTTAGGGGTAGAACATAAATTAACAACACCTTACCACCCCCAAGCCAATGGTCAAGTAAAGGTAACCAACCAAGAGATCGCAAAAATACTAATGCAAAGAATTAACAAATATAGGAAGGATTAGAGTACAAAGCTTAATGATGCTCTCTAGGCTTATCGTTCAACTTGGAAACTTCCTATTGGCTATTATTCCTATGAGTTAGTGTACAGGAAGCTTCTAATGCTCTTAATCCAATCTGAGCTTCATACACTCTCAATAGCCTATGAACTAAATGTTGACCTAATTCTAGCATAGAAAGAAAGATTAATCAACCTAAACATGTTAGAAGAAAATCAATTAGTGGCCCTATCCTTGAATAAGGTGAATAAGGCATTCAGTAAGCAATGCCATTACCTTAGCATCAAGAAAGTAAAACTTTAACTAGGAGATAAGATTCTCTACTGGAACTGCACACATGTACCCAAAAGAAAAAATTCCAAACATTGTGGGAGGGACCTTATATAATTGATCAAAATTTTCCCTCTAGGGCTATGATAATCTACAAAGTTGATAACCCAAATAAAATGTAGTTGGTCACCATCCAACAAGTAAAGCCTTTCCTAGATCCAAGACATGCTAGTGTAAATATTACCTCAATGGATGGACAATTATGTTCTATTTTTCAAATATCCTCCTTCCAAGTTAGTCATGGAGGAGATGATCATCCATGCTAACCATTATCATGGCCTCTTAATTTTTCTACCTTTTTTTTCATGTTTTTGATTTTTGAATTTTTCTAATTTTACGCCATCTTTAGTACCTTTAAAATTTCTTGATTATTTTATACTTCCTTATATATTTTACTTTATTTTTCTTTCTTTTGTTCAAGTGTGATATTTTCTTATTTGTGCTAATAAATGTGCTTTATTTTCACAAGACATAGTGCCACTGTTGTTGTTTACTAATGATGGTTTGTGCTTAATGTGTGATTGTCAATGTCTAGTTTCTATTTTTGAATTCTCATGTTTGATGACTTTGGCATGGTTTATTTTTCATGGAATAGGTAGTGAATCCATGTCATCCACCCATCCAATAAACTCTATGGTTTTCCTTGGTCTAGAAATTTGAGGTTCCATTTCATTAAAGAAACTTTTAATCAATCGGTGACTTTGGTAGTTCTAGAATTAGGAAAGGTTCAAAGGTTTGTAAAGGGTGTCATTTCAGGGGGACTTAATACTCTTTGTACTCTTCTAATCACTTGAGTGCTTATGTGTTTTGCATGGGTTTCTTACCATTCCACACCAACCACTAATAGGAAGTCAAATAATTTCATTGCATGGTGTGGTACACATTCAAAAAAAAGAAAGAGAAAAATAAGAGAGAAAAACAAGAAAAAAACAATGGGAATTCAAAGCACATCCCTTTGACACAAATAAGTCCTCACATGGTGTGGTTCCCATTTTAAAAAAAACATCAATGAAAATTCAAAGCACATCCCTTGGACAAATAAATGGGCTATAATCAGTAGTTATGGAACTCAAACAACATGCAAAGGTCCCCTCTAACTAAGGCCCTCTCTCTCACTTGCTACTCTTTTCTTCTGATTGTGGAATGATGGTTGTTTTGTGGAAGCATTCTTGTGTGTCAAGTGGATGGATTGATCTTAGAGTGGCGATGCAAAGTCACTGAAAGTGGATGATTTTGGTTTGGATTGAGGATGGAACTTCTTAGGTCATTTTAACCACAAATTCCACAAGGGACTTCTTATGACCTGAATTTGGAACTCCACTCCATCTTCTCTATCATTCATCCATGCTACCATAACTCACCTCACTATCGTCTCCTATGTTATGCTCTATGTCTTGGTCTAATGTGTTGAGATTCTTGAGTAGATTCTTTTGGGTTGGTCTTTAACTTTTCATTACCATTAATTGATTATGGGGCCCACAAACTCTTCAGTTGAGGTTATGCAAGGGCAAAAAGGGCATGAGCTTGCTATGGGGAGGATCCCCTTGCATAGCTCTTGTCTTGGTTAGTTAAGGTTCCTTACGTTGGAGATTACTACAATCCTATCTTTCACATTTTCCATTGAGTAAATCACTCAATGCTCCTTAATCTTTCATTTCATTCATCCACTAAATTAATTTTTTTCCTTTTTCCAAAATTTATGACCTTCAACACCCTCTTCTCATGTTTTCATACTATTCTTGTTCTTCTAAGCTTTCATTTAATCTCAATTTCATCCAAAAATTCCTTGTATTTTAAAAGTTTGACTAAGTTAATGATAGTCATTGGCTATGTCCATGAGGCCTCATCGATGTAGTTGATCATGTCCACGAGGCCTCATCAACATAGTGCTTAGATCCTATATATGTCACCTAGCACTTAGGAAGTTTTGTCATTTTCTTATAACACATGGGGAGCTCATAACTTCCCAACTGTTTGTCCAAATCACTCCATTTTTGATCTTGTACTTACTAGAGGTAAGATTTATATTGCGGGGGTCACAAACCTTGTGTTTTCTGATGAAATTTTTTGAAATTTTTTCTAACTCCCCCAAGGGTTACTAACATTAACCACATAGAAACATCAACATTTTTAAGGATTAACCCCTTTAACAGCCTTGGGGATAAATTATTCATAATAACACATAAAATAAATGATAATTGGGTTAATTAAATTAGCCATAATCATAGCTTAGCTAATTGTAACTATCCTTAAGAGATAAGGTATTCCAATTGCTTTAAGCCTATAAAATGGTTGCTAATCCATGGTCTTATTATGATTATAGATGGCACCCAAACATAAATGTCCACAAGAAGGAGAATCCTCAAAACCATAGGAGAAATGATGCACAGCTAGAAGGGGCTAGTAAGAACAAGGCCAAGAACTACTAAAGGCGATCCATGCAATGGGACCTCTTCAAGAGGAGCCTGAAGTGTAATCTATTTAATAGATTCTAGAGGAAGAAGTGCCAACTGAACAATCACAAAGAGGAAAAGTGTTTGGACCCATGCCAAGGCTTGAGGTCACTTTGGCTCAAGCCTACCTAGACATCATTCGGTCTTGAGACATTCAAAGATTAGTTCTTCAAGAGATTAACTGTTACAACTAAAAACTTCAGTGGCTAGAACACTAAGAGGTTACTGGGCGAACAATTTAATCTCAAATCCATGCAAGGGCCATGCTGGAGAGAAATAGAAGGGAGGTGTCTTTAATGGTCTAGTTGATCAAACAGGGACTTAACCAGTGTATCTTAACCTTTCATAAACATTGATTTCAGAAGTGAGACACGTGAAGTAAATCGACGATCAATAAATGCAAAGTAGTGATAATAGTGAAAAACAACAATGATAGTAAGAAAATAGAAAAACAGACTTAGGTGAGAAAGTGCACCACTCCAAGGTCGCAGATTTGATCCTTTGCTTTGTTGAAAGGTGTACAAAAAAACATGCAACATGGAAGAAGAAGCACAACTTACATAGAGCAGTATGGTCGTAGAGCTCTAAACTGTGGAGCCAACTAGCAAACTCAAAGCCAACCAGAGTGCTAAACATTACTAACTATGCTCTCCGAAAGCCAACTTAAAAGCTAATTACTACTCAAGCCAACAACCTACCCCCAAACCCCTCGTGCATTGTTTGCCAGGGTATTTATAAGGCTAGGAGTAGGAGAAAAAAGTTATCTAGATGCCACGTGTCCTAGGCCCCACAAGGTGTAATCATGACTACACTATGCAGGTGTGCAATGCTAGACATGAGCTTTGTTACACTATGACCATACTGCTGAAATTGCATGTGCTAAAATCTAGTGTGCCAACAATGTAAGCAAAAATGGAGCCTATGCTCTAGGACTACGTCTTCGCTACTCTTGCAAGCAGGGTTAAGCATAGGAACAATTTTTGGGGGATTGAACAAGGGTATGCAAAATGAAGCAAACTTGCTAATTTTTTCCACGAAAGAGATATCAAGGCGAGAGTACTCATTGCCAACATGTTATAGAGTTAACCAAAGATGTCTTCATGCTTCCATGCCAGTGTTGTACTACCTACACTATTCAACACATTGGTGTAGCATAAGTAACTGCTCGCTACACTATGCTATGCTATGTAGCATAACATAGCATGGGCATCGATCTTTTCAGAAAACTTGTGTAGGAGCCGACAGCATTGGTGTGAGACTTGGTCAGGCAAATAATTGCAACTTTTGTCCTTCATGCCGGAAAGCCTTAGGACTTGCTGAATTCACCTTTGGAACATTTCTGTCATTTTTTCATCATTGCTACACTGTGCTAGGTTATGTAGCATAGCGTAGCATAGTAGCTAGTGTATCATGCTTCCTTGTTCAATCTGCCATTTTTTACCAAGAAATCTTGCTTGAGGCTTGAGGGCCAAATGGGACAACTAGTTTTGGAGGTCAAAGCATTGCCAAGTTATGACACCCCATTGTTCTGGCATAACAATGTTGCAATAGACATGTCCAAAGTGGTAAGGTAAATGTAGAAAGGCTTATCTCTCTAGGGTGGATAAATAGTTGGAAGGTACAAAAGATCTTTCTTTAAGTCATCGAAGGCTTGTTGACACTGTGCTATCCACTCGAAGTTAACTCCCTTCTTTAACAAGTGTTGCATGGGGTGTAGCTTGTCAATCAACTTTGCTACAAACCTTCTAATAAACTATATTCTACCTTATAACCTACGCAATTCTTTAAGGTTGGTAGGGGGTGCTAAGTTAAAAATGGCCTTAACTTTGTTAGGGTCCACTCGTATTCTAGCTTCCAATACTACAAACCCTAGCATGCGTCCAGTTTTAACTTCAAAAACACATTTCTTTAGATTGAGATGCAAGTCATGCTTATGACAATAATTAAGGACTACATCTAGATCAGTGGGATGATTAATAACTCTCTTAAACTTGACCGTTATGTCATCCACATAATCATTTAGTCTCTCTAAGAGGTAGTCACTGAATATGTACGTCATGGCTCGTTGATAGGTTGCTTCAGTGTTTTTGAGACCAAAGGGCATCATAGTGTAAAAAAAGGTTCCCCAATGTTTCATGAAATTAGTTGTTAACTGATGCTCTGGATTGATGCAGATTTTATTGTAACCTAAGAACCCATCCATGAAGGACAGTAAAGCATGACTAGCCATGGTGTCAATAAGTTGATTCATACTTGATAAAGGGAAGTCATATTTGATAGTTGCTTTGTTCAGATCTCAAAATTCTATACAAATTTGTATGCCTCCTATTTTCTTGGAGACCACAATGATGTTTGATACCCACTCCAAGTAATTGACTGCACAAATGAAGCCTGCTTGATACAACTTGGTAATTTCATCACGTACAGCTAGTGCAATTTTGGGTTTAATTTTTCAAGCCTTTTGTTTAACTGCTTTGATACACAGGTCTAAGAAAATGTTATGTTGTATGAGCCATGGGTCTAAGCCTGACATGTCATTATAGGACCATGCAAATACTTTAATGTTATTTTGGAGAACCTTAGATACATCCTCTTGTATTTGTGAATCTAGGAGGAAGCTAGGCTTTAATGTCTTTATTTCACCCCTTGATGTAGTTACAGGTGCTGCAATGAGAGGGTTCTCGGTCACATCCCCGACCTCTAGGTCTAAGGCTTGGACCAAATGTTCAGGCCAATCTAGGGATGTTTCTAGGGATGCTACAATGTTGTCAGTAGATGATTCCCAATCTATTGATTCTGAGTTTAGGTGTCTCGTACGCTTGCCATGAGGACCTATCAAGGTGAAAAGAAAATGTAGATCATTGTGCATAGCCATTTTTGTCAAACCTATCATAATAAGAAAAGGCCAAGTCAAGTGATACCTATTTCTCACAACAGCATGTAATGAATGTTTGTAAAGTAACAAGACACCATATATTAATCATCAATCACTGTGTATAATTTGCAAGTTGAAGCTACTAATTTAAGGTCTTGGTTGACCGTATCGAGACCTAAAGCAAATGCTAACATTGCTAGTTTAAGGTTGTAGTAGACTGTCACATATTATATAATTTGATTTATGATATAGAAGAATTACTAGTTTAAGGTCTTTGCAGACCACTACAAGGTAAAGTTAAAAGCCAAAATTGCTAGTTTAAGGTCTTTGCAGACTGTTAACAGGTAGATTTTAAAAACTAAAATTTGCTAGTTTAAGGTCTTTGCAGACTGTCATTAGGCTACATTGTAGGTTAACATCCTATGTAAACTAAGATTTCCAGTTTAAGGTCTTAGCGGATCATTAATGGGTATAGACTTCGTAAATATAGATGGCTAATTTAAGATGGAGAAAGGTTTTTGGTGGGCCCACCTATTATGCAGTAGACAATCGCTATGCTAAGGTGTTACTGTGACATAATAGTGCTATGCTACAAGGGGTGTCCGACATTAATCAGGTCATGAAAATGACAAGTGTTTCACCATGTTGGCTATAAATAGGGGTTTACCCCTGGTAAAATTGTCATTTTCATTGTCAGAGCCTAGAGCCCATACTCAGAGCGTAGCACGATTGCACACAGAGAGAGAAAACCAGTGTATTGTAGCAGTTGATAGGGAATTTGCAAATGAGAGAATGGCACCCAAAGAAGAATGCAAGCATCAAGGATTTTCCAAAGTAGACGAGGTGAAGGACACTTTGGGATCCCTGTCCCAGGAGCGCGTTGAGGTGTAGGAGGAGGCTCCATTTGCTCTGTAAGTTGCTATGCTGACCTTGTTTTCCATATGCTGCTATCGTCATTGTGGTGAAATTTTCATTTGTCGTCATTTTTTTGGTTGCCATTTTGGCTGCCACACGTTATTACCACTAGTTGACGTACAGATGCTACACTACGGTTACATGCAACACCACCTTAATCACTGTTATTGAGAATGGTGATTGTACCGCCTGAAATCGTCGGTCACCGGCTAGAAGGAAACAGAGACCATGGGATCACAGGACGCGCATAGAAGACCCTACCTTCACCTGAGGGTGAGCTGGAATGCACGAAGGAAGAGTACCTTGGGTGGTCCGCACGCAGATCAGACAAGGATTTCCCCGAACGTATGCTGAAGTGCTATACGCTGGGTTATGTGTAAATGGCGTAACGGGCATAAACGAGAGCGTAAACAGCATAACAGATGCAAACAGGGCATAAACGTAAATGAGCGTGAAGAGAACACATGTAAGAAATCAACGTAAACTATAAACAATGATATTACAGAATGAGAGTACAGTGCACCGGTCTAACGCAGTTGTGATGGAACACAAGGCGGACGAAAAGCCCCGGTGGATGCAGGGATGACTCGGCTGGTTCGCACTGTAGGCGAAGCGTAGAGACTGTGTGCCCAGTGTACAGGACTATCCAGCATAAAAGGGTTTTTAGCTCTGGTGCATAACGTAAATGTTCTCTGGTATGCTCTCGGATATTGCCAACCGTCCTTGGATTTAGTGAAAAATTGGGGTTTTATACAAGGTTTTGACAGTGGACTCGGGTTGGGAGACACGTGGCGCGTTGACTGGGTGCAAGAGATGTTACAACTAGACATCGTATAGCATACCAGCGTAGAGGATGCTAGCGTAGAGGATGCCAGTGTAAGCGTATAGCATGCCAGCGTAAGCATATAGCATGCCAACGTAAGCCAAAAATGTACCCAACGTATACACATGAAAATGCTTCATTTTAAGCTCAAAAATTGATTTTTGGGTGCTTGAGAGCTACTGGGAACCCTGGGAAAGGTTCTGGGGGGTCCAGATGCTCGGCTCTGGCAAGTTTTGACTCATTTCTAGGGCCTAAAAGTCTCTCTACGCTGGCTACACCCTGGCGTATACGCTGGACGTAGAGGAATGAAAAACCATAATTTGGAGCCAAAAATTCAATTTTCAAGTACCTGAGACCTATTGGGGACCTTGGGGAAGGTCCTAGGGGGTCCAAACACTCAATTCTGACACGTTTTGACTCATTTCTAGGGCCCAAAAGTCTCTCTACGCTAGCTGTACCTTGGCGTATACGCTGGGCGTAGAGGAATGAAAGACCATCATTTGGAGCCCAAAATTTGATTTTCAAGTGCTTGACACCTATTGAGGACCTTGGGAAAGGTCCTGGGGGGTCCAAACACTTGATTCTGGCACGTTTTGACTCATTTATGGGGCTCGAAAGTCTCTCTACGCTGGCTGCACCCTAGCGTATATGCTGGGCGTAGAGGAATGAAAGACCATCATTTGGAGCCTAAAATTCAATTTTCAAGTGCCTGAGACCTATTGGGGACCTTAGGGAAGGTCTTGGGGGGTCTAGATGCTTGATTCTAGCACGTTTTGACTCATTTCTGGGGCCCGAAAGTCTCTCTACGCTGGCTGCACCCTAGCGTATACGTTGGGCGTAGAGGAATGAAAGACCATCATTTGGAGCCTAAAATTCAATTTTCAAGTGCTTAAGACCTACTGGGGACCTTGTGGAAGGTCCTGGGGGGTCCAAACACTCGATTCTGGCACATTTTGACTCATTTTTGGGGCCCAAAAATCTCTCTACGCTGGCTGCACCCTGGCATATACGCAGGGCATAGAGGAATGAAAGACCATCATTTGGAGCCCAAAATTTGATTTTCAAGTGCTTGAGACCTATTGGGGACTTGGGGAAGAGCCTAGGGGGTCCAGACGCTTGATTCTGGCAAGTTTTGACTCATTTCTGGGGCCCAAAAATCTCTCTACGCTGGCTGCACCCTAGCGTATACGCTGGGCGTAGAGGAATGAAAGACCATCATTTGGAGCCCAAAATTTGATTTTCAAGTGCCTAAGACCTACTGGGGACCTTGGGGAAGGTCCTGGGGGGTCCAGACACTTGATTCTAGCATGTTTTGACTCATTTCTGGGGCCCGAAAGTCTCTCTACGCTGGCTGCACCCTGACGTATATGCTGGGCGTAGAGGAATGAAAGACCATCATTTGGAGCCCAAAATTTGATTTTCAAGTACCTGAGACCTACTGGGGACCTTGGGGAAGGTCCTAGGGGGTTTAGCCACTCCACTTTAGCATTTTTTGATGAGTTTTTGAGCCTCAAAAGTTGTTGTACGCTGGGCTATACGCTGGCCAGCATATACTTGGTCAAAACCAAGTATTTTGAACCCAAAACTTGAAATTCTTGATGCCAAATGTTGATGTAGTCACCTGTGGGTCCCAAGGAACTCTCTCTTATTCAAATATGCTCCGTTTGATGCTATTTTTAAGGTTCACAAGTTTCGATCATGCTGGGAAGTATCATGACTTAGCTTGATTCTTGTCTGAAAGTGCTGGGTCCAAATTTTTGTGGTGTTTCATTGACCCCTCTTTGTTGATGCTTGGAGGAATCAACTCGGGAAGCGTCGAAAAAGAAGTACAAAACACCACGAGCAACTTGGTATCATTATCCTTCAACACTTGGCCAGATGTTATCGCACCGTGTTCAGTAGTACATGGGATTGGGGAAATGAAGTTTGTAGCTAGATAGGGAAGTGAAAATTGTGGGGATTGGGACCTGATCAAGGGATTGTGCATGGTAAAGGGGATGCTCTGGTGTGTACATGGGTCATGCTGATCCATGTCAATAGCCATTATTTAGCAGACTCGGAATCAAGACATGAGATGTGCGTCCTTTGGCAGAACAAGACTCTTGTTTAGTGTTTAAGAGGACTTGTTGGTTGCGTGATGATGGGTTGCGTTCTTTGGAGGAACATGCCCCTTGTTTGGTGTTAGAGAGAACCTATTGGTGGAGAGCCAAAGCTGCATAATGAGATGTTACTTGAGATTTTGAGACATGAGTGTTTGTTTCCAAGACAACTGCCTTCCTGCCTGAGGCTTATGGGAAGTGCCAAGGGTCTTATGGCTCATTTTTCTCTTTGCTCTTTGCTCTTTACTCTTTCTTTCTTTTTCTTTTTCGATCTTTTTTATTTTTTTTTTCATTTTTTTTTGCTCTTTTTTTATTGTTTTTTTCTTTTTTTGCTCTTTTTTGTTGTTTTTTTTGTCTCTTTGTTTTTTGGAAAGAGCTTTCTTTCAATTTTTTATTCATGCTCATGTGCCATATTGTGTGTTGCAGTTGCTTGAGAGTGTCATAGCGTGTAACAGTGTGCTCAAGGTTTTGGGGTGTACTGGGTGTATCTGGGAATTGTAACTAGGTAGGAAAGGGAACAAGAGTTTTTGGGAACTGGAGAATATATTGGGAATTGGGAATGTACTTTTGAACGGATTGATTAACCTGGTTGCATGCGTTAGAAACAATGTGGCACCTTGTCACTATGATGAAGTGTATCGATGTACGAGCACTACTGGGTGTCATCCTGTAAACACAACTCGAAGAAGACAAGAAAACCACAAGTGAATGAGTTAGCGAACACTTCAGACATGAATGTGACTGATGCAAATGGAGGCCCTATGTGAAACTTAAGGCAAACAAAATGAGCAACAATAGTGTTGTCAGAGCTAGTGTGATGAATGATGCAGTAGGCATTGATGAAGAAATGTCATGAATTATAGCAGCAGATGAATGTGCTAGAAATGATATGGCTAGTTTATAGTCTTAGCGGACTGTCGTGGGTTAGTTTTATATCATACCCCGTTGGACATTGCCAGTTTATTATCGTAGCAGACAGTACAATGCTAGTTTATAGTCGTGGCGGACTATGAAGAGGCAAGCTAGTTTATAGTCTTAGTGGACTCTGGTGAATAAGTGTGACAGTTTAGTGTCATGTTGGATAGAGCTCTGTGGTGTCGGTTTACCGTCATGACACCAAGACATTCTGTGGTATCAGTTTTAAGTCATGATGCCAAGACTGCTCTGTGTGGATGCATGCGTATGCGTCTGTATGATCCTGTAAACAAAAGCTACTAGAGAAAACAATATTAAATAGCAACTACAGAAAACATGAACTGAAATGCACCAATAAATAGAAAATAATGTGAAACGGTGGTAGTTTAAGGCCTTTTCGGGCCACGTGTTCTAGTTTAAGGCCTTTTCGGGCCACATGCAAGCACGTAAGCTAGTACAATGCAAACTAAGGTGACGTATGCACAACGAACAAAGGTGAGGAGTGGGTGGCGGTTAGACGTGTCTTTGGCC